>CM045769.1:94836741-95246307 GCA_025200525.1 Camellia lanceoleosa
TGCCTTTGCTACGACAATCTTTGGCCCGATGTCCCTCTTTGTCACAGATGTAACATTTGCCATTAAACTTGTACTTTTTATTATCCCCCCCTTTAGAGCCTTGTGATGAACTTTCTCTAGAAGACTTACGTTTCTTGGTTTTTGAAGCATATTCCACCACATTTGCCTTAGACTCCATAGGATTCTTACCAACCCGCTTTTCAGAATTGCGGTTGTCCTCCTCAATCCTTAAACGCACAATTAACTCATCCATAGAAATTTCTTTGCGCTTGTGTTTAAGGTAGTTCTTGAATTCCTTCTAGCCTTTGGGTAATTTTTCAATTAAGGTTGCAACTTGGAAGGATTCACTGAGAGACATGCCTTCTGTGTGAATGTCATGCAGAATGAGTTGGAAATCTTGAGCTTGGTTGATCACAGTTTTTGAATCAACCATTACAAAATCCAGGATTCTGCCAACCACAAATTTCTTTGAGCCGGCATCTTCTGTTTTGTACTTTTTCTCCAACGATTCCCAAAGTTCCTTTGCTGTCTTGATTGGACTGTAGACATTGTATAATGTGTTGTTAAATCCGTTCAAGACGTAATTCCGGCAAAGGAAATCGGCATGTTTCCAATCATCAACCGCAGCAACCACTTGTCTGTCGGTTTCATCCTCTTTCAGGATAGGAGCATCTTCACGGAGGAAACGAGCCAGGTTCAGAGTTATAAGATAGAACAACATTTTCTGTTGCCATCTTTTAAAGTCAGTTCCTGAGAACTTCTCTGGCTTTTCACCGTGATTTACCGATACTACTATCACAGGAGAGGGGGTTGATACAATCGCGGCCACCACAGTAGTACTTGTTTGGGCATTTGTTTCAGTAGCCATCAATTCTAATAAAACAAAATTATAATTGGAATTTACACTACACAGAAAATTAAACCAAATGCACAGAATTAAATTCTGTAAAAATAAAAGAAACAAGAATGTAACTTTTATTTTCCAATTAATTTGAAAATAAAATAGAATTTTATTTAAACAAATTAATTCCACACAGAAAATAAAAGAAATAAAAACTATAACTTTTATTTTTCAATTAATTTGGAAATAAAATAATAAAATTTTATTTAACCAAAATAATTCCACACAGAAAATAAAATTCTGTAAAATAAAAGAAATAAGAATATAACTTTTATTATCCAATTAATTTGGAAAGAAAATAAAATTTTATTTAACCAAATTAATTCCACACAAGAAATTAAATTCTATAAAATAAAAGAAATAAAAATATAACTTTTATTTTTCAATTTATTTGGAAAAATAAAATTTTATTTAACCAAATTAATTTCATACAGAAATTTAAATCTCTTGTTACACTCCAATAATTAAAATACTGAAAACAGAATTTTAATTAATGAAAACTTAGAAAATAATTTCTAAAACCCAAAATTAATTTCTGAAAAAATTCCACAAAAATATATTCTGAATTGTTAATGACACCAGTATCGTACTACTAGTTGTTGTCAAAGAAAAGAGACAGTATATTACTACTATCTGTCAAATAGCATATAATTACTATTTGTTTTTTCAACCAGAATATTATTTTGTAAATCCATAAAAAATAATTTTCTTTCGAAATTATTTACGAAGAAAGAAAAAAAGGGAAACAAACGAAAAATTTTGTAAACAGAATAATTCGAATATGTCTTAAGATTGTTGGAACAATCTTTTGTGTAAATAAAATAACTTAAAATAAATCAAACAAAATAAATAAATAACATACCGGATTTATTTATCGAACCGAATTAAAATTAAGACCAAGTCGAGTGTGTGACATTCTGTCCTTAAGACAAATTCGCCCCGCTACGGTACTTACGGTTGAGTGGCGTCTATCTCCCAAGATACAATGATCTTCACAAATTGTAGTAGTACTCCAAACAATTTGTTCGACGAACCAAACCTGTGATCTATACTCTCTTTATTATTTTCCCCGCTTTTCACAATAATTTTTATTGAAAAAATTCAAAAGAATTTTATCTAAATAAAAATTAATGTTACGTCAACTACCCATTCACTCATAAATGGTTTTGACGTTTCGTCTTCACCATGTGACTTGTCACGCGGCAATGAACACTTCACCTCTTCGGACCCACCCCAAACCATTTTTCCAACAGTACGATGATGGGTCGGACTTGGGTATCTATTTCCCTTGGAAGAAGTTGCATCCTCCAACATGGGTTTGTTGGAGGAGAAGATTCAATAGTGCAAACAAAATGCATCCAACCCACAAACCCATATGGAGAGTTTTAGAGAGAAGGAAAAGAGAGGTTTTGGAAGAGCATTGATAAATGAGAGGAGAAACCCCTCTTCCTTCCTTTCTCTTTGTCTGTATATTTTCAATATGTATGTATATATATATATATATTATATAGATATGAAATGCATCCAACCCACAAACCCATTTTCTCTATTTCTTATCTGGGTAATGCTCTCTGTCTCTCTGTCTCCGTGTATATATATATATATATATATGAAATCTACCGCAATCACACACTCACTCACCGATCAGAGGGAGTGGGAGAGATGAACCGATCAGGTTTCATCGAAAGCCTTGGAGGTTGTAAAGATCAGCTTCGGTTGGTGGTAGGGTGACTGGTTCGCCGCCGTAGCTGGGTTGAAGCAAGGGAAGAGGTGAGAGAAACTAGTTCCCACGTGAGAGAAATAGAGAGAGAAAGAGAGAGAAATAGAGAAACCCGATCAGGGAGAGAGAGAGATTAGTCATATAGATATAGAATGCTAAGATATTGGAAGGGCAAATTAGTCAATTCAAGTTCCAATTTTGGCGCCAATCACTTAATCCTAGTGCAAACACACTTTTCTGATACATTTAGCACACGCGCTGTTAAGTCTAGCAGAAAAAGTCACTTTTACACATCACTCAAAATCACAGGGGATTTATGAGTACATTTATAAAAGTCAGGGAGGTAATGTATAAACACGCGAAACCATAGGGGGTAAAATGTAATTATCCCTTCTTTTTTTTTCCTCTCTATTTCTTCTATTTTTATTTTTATTTTGTTTTCATTTTATTTTACAAAAATATGTATAACTTTTAATATATAAATTCAATTTTTATAAAATTAATATCATTGGAAAGAAATCAATAATATCTTTAAAACAAGACTAATATTAAGTATATAATTTTAAAATTTTAAAATAAATAAAAAGTACGTTATATTTAAAAAAAATTACATAATTAAAATGAAATAGATAACCAAAAAAATGAAAAACAAAATTAGAAAATAAAATGAAATAAATAAATAAGTAATCATCATTTTCCAAAGAAAAAAAAATTCTTTTTTGCAACTAAAGAAAATTTTAAAAAAATTAAAAATTCACCTTTTAAAATAAATATTTTTAAATATCTTCTTTTTAAAAATATGTATTTCAACTTTCCTTCCTCCATCGGCCACCACTTCCACCCCATTACTCCTAAACCCTCACTAATACTCCTCTACCCACCTCTGCCTCCCTCAACCAATCACTACCTAACCTAACACCATAGACGACCCAAATCTAACCACTAACAACTCCTAAAACCACCCTTTCTAAGCAGACGGCCACTTATTCCAACTGTAGACCACTAGTCCATAATGACCTCTAATCTATTCGCAACCATTGCTAATCCCTTCCCTACCCTTTTACACATTTCTCCACTACTTCAAGCCGTTCATCCACCAATTCCTGTCACTTCTCTACCTTTCTTTTCCATCCTAACCCCTTTCCACCCCACCTCACCTCACCCTATTTAACACCCTAGCTACCAGAACACCCAAAAATCCTTTAACCCCTCATCATCGAATTAATCGCATAGGATATTTCTACTTCAAAAATAGTTATATATATATATAAACATAAATTATTCACAAGAAGAATTCACATAATATATGTCAGCTTTAAAAATATTTGAACGGGTGCAAATTTAATCTATGCTTGAGTTAAAGTCCAATTTTTGTGGGCTGCAAATCCAGTATGTATAGGATGCGAGTCCAGTTTGTGTGGGGTGCAAATTTAGTATGTGTAGGGTACAAGTCTAGTCTGTGTAGGATGCAAGTTTAGTATGTGTAGGATGCAAGTCGAATCTGTGTGGAGTGCAAGTCTAGTCTGTGTGGGGTACAAGTCGAAACTATGTGGGGTACATGTTTAGTCTGTGTAGAATGTAAGTCTAGTCTGTGTCGACTTGACTAAACTTGCACTCATATAGACTAGACTTGCACCACATACATATATTCGACTTGTACTCTACACATATTGCACTTGCACTCGACAAAAATTAGACTTGCACTCAAGCATAGATTGACTTTACACTGTTAACATAAATTTCAGAACATAAACCTTAAACTTCGGATCAATTACCATGTGTATCAACAAGAAATCAAGACAAAATGACATACCTGAATCTATTGATGAATGATTAAACGGAAGCGTGATTATCAATAAACTCTTTGTTATTGACTATGTTATTGCCTTCTAATCCTTTCCCCTTTGGTGCCTTATGTTTCTTCTTGAGAGGATTTAGAAAACATGGCAGTGTTCTTTTTCACCACTTGGGAAGGAATAGGGACCATAACCTTTTAAAGGTTGTAATTGGTTTTCATAACTGAAAGTTATAAAGTCCCATGAAACCACCATATGGGATATTAAACAGACATCGATTACCCATTAACCATTAAACTAATTAATTAGCCATTAAACCAATTAATTAGTCATTAAACCAACTTTAACCAATATGTTTTAATTTCTATTTACGCCTCATAGAAATAGAAATTATACAACTAGTATCTACACATTAGGTCCATAACACATATACCCTTAAGCCTATTAACTAAATTGAATCACTTAAATTGTAGGCTTTTTATAAATGATAACACCACATTTAATTATGTGGTCCCATTGAGACATTATCTAACAATCTCCCCTTTGGACCACATATGTATCCTGAAAAATGTGCTTAACTTTAGTGAGCTCAGAAATTTGTTATCATAACTTGAGGGTATCCAAACAATCTTGTCCATTAACTATACTAATATAGGATCAAAGCGGTCTTCGTTACATCAATCGTAACTCGACCCACCAATGGTCACGTATACTAATACAGCTAAATGACATAGATCAATCATGGATGCGTAGCATGGAAATTACATGTGATGTGATCCATACATGCCTATTTCCAACTGGTCCTACTTAACTTTATTGAGACCAATACTTCACATGACGTAACAGAGCGTAATAAACTGAATACTTTATTTCTGTAGAAATTAATCTAATTACATAGATAAAACTTAAGGCTGACATAAAGCAGTAATATAAATACAAACTCCCACTAAACCAGAATGTTCTCAAATAGAACAACACCCATCTGAGCAGTGTGCTCATGAAAGACCTTGGGTGGTAGTCCTTCGTAAGTGGATCCGCTATCATGGAGTTTGTCCCAATGTGCTCTATGGAAATCATCCACTCTTTCTTTTACAACTAGGAACTTGATATCAATATGCTTTGATTTTGTCGAGCTCCTATTGTTATTGGAATATAAAGCTGAGACTTATTGTCACAATATAACTTAAGTGGTCTTTAGGTGCCTTCCAAAATACGCAACCCAAAGTGACAAAATTCGCATGACCATATCCCTTGGTTTGATGCCTCATAACATGCTACAAATTCTGCGGCCATGGTGGATGAAGCTATGGTCGCTGCAGACCTCCAAGAAATTGCTCCCCGACTAACAGATAAATATAGCTTCGATGTGGATTTCCCTCTTGTCTTGGCATCCAAAGAAAATCGAGTCGGAATATCCAATGACCTCTAACTTATCCGATCTCCTATATGTGAGCATATATTCCTTTGTTCTCTGTAAATATCGCATAACACGCTTGATCGCTTTCCAATGATCCATGCGGGATTACTTAAATATTCGCCTAACATGCCAACTATGAACGCATAATATCCGGACGTACATACTTGAGCATACATTAGACTCCTTACGGTAGAGGCATAAGGAATCTTCTGCATTTCTTGAATTTCAAGATCGGTCTTCGGGCATTGATCGAGACTAAACTTGTCTTCCTTAACCGGGTTTCACGGTTTACAATTTTGCATGCCAAATCTATTGAGTACTTTTTCGATATAGCTCCTTTGTGATAATCCTGAGAATACCCGAAACGATCTCGGTGTATTTCGATTCCTAATACAAAAGAAGCATCACCAAGATCTTTCATTTCAAAATTCTTAGATAGAAATCTCTTGGTGTCATGCAATAAGTTTATATCGTTTGTAGCAAGCAATATGTCGTCAACATATAAAACCAAAAATATGTGTTTACTCCCTTGAACTTGTGATACACACATTCATCAACAACATTAGTTTCAAAACCATACGAAGTGATAACTTGATGAAATTTGAAGTACCACTGACGAGAAGCTTGTTTGAGTCCATAGATGGATTTAGTCAATTTGCAAACCATATTCTTTGGGTCTCCTGACACAAAGTTTTCTGGCTGCACCATATAAATTGTTTCTTTAATGTCACCATTAAGAAAAGCTGTTTTGACATCCATCTGATGCAACTCAAGATCAAAATATGCAACAAGCGCCATAATTGTCCTAAAAGAATCTTTCGAAGAAACTGGAGAGAAAGTTTCTTTAAAGTCAATTCCTTCTTTTTGAGTAAAGCCTTTGGCTACAAGACGTGCCTTATACCTCTCCACATTACCATTTGAATCCCTTTTGGTTTTAAATATCCATTTACAACCTACGGGCTTCGCACCAACTGGTAATGAGACAAGTTCCCAAACTTTATTGTCTTGCATAGACTTATATTCTTCATTCATGGCTTCTATCCACTTATGAGACTTGGAACTTTCCATGGCTTGACGAAAGTTGATTGGATCATCTTTCGACATTCCATTTTCTACCTCATGTTCCTGGAGATATACAATATAATCATCTGAAAGTGCAAATCTCCTTTCTCTTGTGGATCGCCTTAATGGCACAGATTCTTGAGGTTGAGGTTGTAGAGTTTGTTCCTCAGGAATAATTACCTCATCTTGAATGGGGGTTTGAACTATATTATCTTGAACAACATTGTCTGGTTGAGGATCCGAAATTACTTCTCGAGCAATGACAGGTATAGGAACCTGTGATTGGTCAAAAGTAGTAGTAGTAAGTGGGATTACTCCTACTTCCTCCTCAAAGACAATGTCTCTAACTGGATTTCTCCCCCCAAACTCAACATCCTCAAAAAATGTTGCAATTCCCGTCTCAAATATTGACTTATGGGTGGGATCATAAAACTTGTAACCCCGTGATCGTTCGGCATAGCCAATAAAGTAGCTGCTAATGGTTTTAGAGTCCAATTTTCGTTCATGAGGTTTATAAGGCCTCACCTCAAAGAGACACCCCACATATGCAAATGGTTTAGACTAGGCTTCGCCCAAAGCTCATAAGGTGTTTTTACAAGCGCTTTAGTTGGCACCGATTTAAGATATAAGTTGTTGTCTTTAAAGCCTCACCCGGAGGGACTCTGGTAAAGTAGAATGATGATCATACTTCTTACCATATCCTTAAGAGTCGGTTTAGTCTCTCAGATACACCATTCATGCTAGGTGATCCTGGCATGGTGTATTGTGGGACGATTCCACATTCCTCCAGGTATTTTGCAAACGGTCCTGGACGTTGTTCACCTGATCCATCATATCTGCCATAGTATTCACCACCACGGTCAGACCTGACACTTTTAATCCGTTTGTTGAGTTGTAACTCAACTTCGGCCTTAAATTTTTTGAATACGTCCAAAGACTGTGATTTCTCATGGATAAGAAATAGATACCCATATCTGGAATAGTCGTCTATGAATGTGATAAAATATTGTTGACCATTCCAAGACGCCATAGGGAACGGGCCACAAATGTCCGTATGAATTAATTCTAAGACATCTGTAGTCCTATGGGCACCATATTTCTTTATTTTGGTCTGTTTTCCCTTGATACACTCAACACAGACATCAAAATCTGAAAAATCAAGAGAGTCCAAAATTCCATCAGACACAAGGCGCTCAACTCTAGATTTAGAGATGTGACCTAGGCGTTTGTGCCATAATGAGGCTGAATTTTCCTTAGTTAATTTACGCTTGGTACCTCGTGATTCCACGTGCAAGGTTGCATTATAAGATGCAATAGTTTCAAGCAAATATAGATTATCAAACAGATAATCTCTAAATAAATTAATTTAATGACAACATCTCAAGATACCTAGCACAACATTAATACCAAACCTTTGGGTAGTGATATTAACTGTAAGTGGTATTCTTGTTGTAATGATCAAACATTGACAATAAGTTATGTCAAATAACAAATCTATCTTTGGATGGATTTATTATTCACATTAGGTTTCCTTTACAATTGGCACATGTTTATCACCACAAAATGTGTGTGTAATTCTGCCAAGTATTAATCATGTCTTTGGACCGATAAATACCCGCATGAGATACACAAACATGAATATCAAAACATTCCATATAAAACAATCTAGACAAGAGAGATCACTTTTGTGACATCTTGTTTGAATTGACTTATATTTAGAACGTTAGGAAATGAAATTGCTGTAGACGTTGTATAAATTACAGTAAATTTAAAGATTTCTTAATTTGTTACCCCGAAATATTATATAATCTGCAGCAAAGAATCCCAATTATATACATACATATATAAATAGAATTGACGGGTCCAAAAACAAATCGACTAATCGAATCATTTTACAATTCCGTAAAAGCAGTTGCCATTTTCACGTAACAAAACAGAAAAACAGAATTTACATCCATAAGAAAATTAGAATCGATTTCGAAACTAAATAGAATGAATAAAGCATATCAATTCGATAATACACATGATAATGTAGGCTCGATACCAATTGTTAACATAAATTTGAACATAAACCTTAAACTTCGGATCAATTACCATGTGTATCAACAAGAAATCAAGACAAAATGACATACGAATCTATTGATGAATGATTAAACGAGCGTGATTATCAATAAACTCTTTGTTATTGACTATGTTATTGCCTTCTAATCCTTTCCCTTTGGTGCCTTATGTTTCTCCTTGAGAGGATTTAGAAAACATGGCGTGTTCTTTTTCACCACTTGGGAAGGAATAGGGACCATAACCTTTTAAAGGTTGTAATTGGTTTTCATAACTGAAAGTTATAAAGTCCCATGAAACCACCATATGGGATATTAAACAGACATCAGTTACCCATTAACCATTAAACTAATTAATTAGCCATTAAACCAATTAATTAGTCATTAAACCAACTTTAACCAATATGTTTTAATTTCTATTTCTGCCCCTCATAGAAATAGAAATTATACAACTAGTATCTACACATTAGGTCCATAACACATATACCCTTAAGCCTATTAACTAAATTGAATCACTTAAATTGTAGGCTTTTTATAAATGATAACACCACATTTAATTATGTGGTCCCATTGAGACATTATCTAACATACACCCCACTCAATTTTTTTTTTAAAGTTGAAATATTATGTGAATTCTTCTATTTTAGACTACTTTTTTTTTTTTTTCTATTTTATACACTATTTGTGAAGTTAAAATATATTATGCAATTAATTCGATGATGACGCATTGAAGGCGTTTGGGGGTTCTAGTAGCTAGGGTGTCAAATAGGGTGAGGTGAGGTGGTGTAAAAAGGAGTTGGGTGGAGAAAAAAAGTAAAGAAATGACGGGAATTGATGGATGAAGGCCTTGAAGTAGCGAAGAATGGGGAAGAGGGACAGTGGAGGGATTAGCAATGGTGGATGATGGGTTGAAGGTCATTAGGGACTGGAGGCGTTAATGGTCAAGGTATGGGTAATATATGATGTTAGGTATCTATTGAGAAAGGAAAAATGCCTAACACCCCCAGTGGGGGTCACTGGGGGTCTCCTCCCATTGGTCAAAAATTGTTCTCCTTTTTCTTATTTTTTATTTTCCAGCAAATGAGGGGGTGACACCTCACTGGGGGTCACTCCACTGGGGGTCATGGCCCATTGAGAAAGGTATAGGAGTATTGGTGATGGTTTAAGAGTAATGAAAAAGTATCAGGAGATGGTGTGAGAATGAGGGTGTGGGCGGTGAAGGAAAGCAAGTTGCAATATATATATATAGATGTATATTTAAAATAAGAAGATATATTAAGTTTTTTATTTTTATTTTTATTTTTATTTTTCGATGGTGAGTTTTTTAAATTTTTATTTAAAAATTACTTTTATTGCAAAAAAGAAAAAATCTTTTGAAAATGACGATTTATTTATTTATTTCATTTTATTTTTTAAATTAATTTTTTATTTTATGTTGTCACTTACTCCCAACATAACTATATTGTTTTAATGTCCACATTTTCATTTGGAGACAAAATAACATTTTATATTTAAATAATTTTAGATAGTTTTGTTATTCATAGCAACTTTAAGTAGGGGTTTTTAGTTTAAGGCCCTCAATATTGATATTTATAAGATAAAAGACAAGTAAAATTTTCATAGTAGTTGGGATTCTTATCACATGCACATTGGACTGACCGGCCTTGTGCCTCCGAAAAGATACTTTTCTCTAGTATACTCTTTCTAGTTCGCTAGTAAGACATTTTCCGAAGTAGGCAGGGCCCGGCAAACAATGGGTAAATGGAGAGGTTTGACCTCAATGGAGGGATAGAAGGTCTCGCTACACTGCTTCAGGCTTGCTTTTGATTGAGCCCTTGATAATCTACTCTACACAGGTGTGGGCTTACAGGGCTAGGGCTCATAAACCCTTTCTTTCATTCATCAATAGGGCCCTGGTCGGTCACTTTTCTGGACCGGGATCGATAAGTGGAAGTCATAAAATAATTTCCAATGCTCACTGACAAGTAATTCCCCCTAGTTTAAAAAGAATCGATTGATTAATTTGTTAAATAGAGTAACATTGTTTGACTAAAAATCACCAATCCCACAGTCCATTAGTGAGGGGGCCCAATTAAAGCAAGAGCAAAGTCCTGTATGGATTTGCCCCAATAAATTGTTTTCACCTAGGAGGTTTTGAACCCGAGATCATAGAGGAAGCACATTCCCAAGCGCCAAGCCTTAACCACCAGACCAATCCCTTGAAATTCATTACCATTGATATAATTTCTCAAATTTCACCAATGAAGATTTTGAATGTTGAAGCCTTTTCAAATTAAAGCACATAATACATGTGATAAACTTTTAAGAAAATATATTTCATAGTGAAAACATTGAGAAATAACTCAAATCTACTTAAACCCAAGCTTTCATAACTCATGTTTTAAAATCCCTACAAATAACTAAAAGTTTTGTAAAGAAAATACCACATATTCATCTACAAACTCATACTATTTAGAGTAAATAAATATGTTATCTCAGGTAGGCAACCCAAAAGGGGGTGAATTGAGTTTCTACATAAATTTCCAAAATAAAAATATTAACCCAAATAATAAATAAATAAATATGCTCAACAATATAAAATAGAGTAATGAAATAAAATTGAGCAAAGGGAAGAGAAAGCAAACTTAGCGATTTATAGTGGTTTGGCACACTCGGCCCTACGTCCACTCCTTAAGGATTATCTTCAAGAATTTCTTCACTATTAACCAAATCAATACACCACAAAAACTTCACCAAGCTTGTGGATTTTACATGTCTTACTCTTATCTGTTGAGCATCACTCAACAATAAATGCCTCATCTTTACAAATTTCTCTCACAAAATAATCAAAAAAGATAAGAGGTACTTCAACTCTCTTTTACAATGATTCTCTCTCAAAGAGTAGATATGAAATACAAGAACAATCATGACACTTAGAGAATATCAAATCTGAAAGTGAAAGAGCAGATCAAAAATAGATTTTGAATACACAAAAATATTCTCTCAAAATTAGGTTGTCTTTCTTCAAGGAAAACTCTCCTTTTATATAGCCAAAAAACATACCCGTTGGAGGAGGGGAAACACTCCTCTTCTGACTCTCGGATCACGAGGAGACAGCATGCCCGTTGGAGGCATGCAGCTAAATTTTTCCTTTTTTCTAACTTTCTAACTTTGCAGCTGACAAATTCAAAGAATCCCACTAAAGGTTTTGATTAGAATATATAAATATAAATACAATATCAATCTTCCTCCACCAGATGCAATCAATACTAATATTATATATATATATATAAATTATAAATGATAGTCTGAGAGATGCACACCATGAATATATTTTTGTAATAACATACATAATCAAATGAAAAATCTGATTTGTCATGAGGCACCACCTAAGTATGTTTCTTTTTATTTTTTAAATTATATTATATATAATATATTCAAATGATACAAAATAATAGCTCATGATACACTCATCACGTCGGTGTGTCTTACATATAATTAAACCAACATGTATAAAAAAGATATGATACATTTTTATATTTTGTGTCAAATTGTAATAACATATGTATATTAAAAGAAAACACAATTTGTCAAATAATATTTTAGACATCATCAAAATTAAACAACATGATTAGCAATCTCTCCTTTTTTGATGATGACAAGATATACATGAATTTGATTCAAAATTTCACATAAATGTAACAAGAAAATATTCAACATTATAATACATGCATTTATTTATATTACATTTTCTTCCCCTTTATTAACACATTCATTGTCAAAAATTCATGTATAAATCATATTTCTTCTTGCCTTTTGACATCATCAAAATAAAAGATTGATATATGAATTTGTTTTATAGAGAATGAAAATTTTCAGTGTCCAAAGTGAAAATCATATAAACACATTTGATCAATTTTTCAGAGATATAACAAATAATCTAATTTGACAAAAGAAAATGTAATAAATTTTTATTTCTCCCCCGTGATTGATGTCGAGATTCCCTAGGAAAAAAATGTGCAGTGACACCTATAATGTTGACAAATAAGAGATTTGAGTGAATATGCATCGGTTATTGTATCTGTGATGTGTATAGAAAGAGACATAGATGATGTGCAGAGATACAAAACCTTTAAGTGTTCTTAGCAAAAAGATTTGATTACAATTTGTGTAATCATGTCATTCCTTACCTTGGCCATCAATGGTTCTAACTTGAATGAGGAGCCTGAGAGTTAGGCAAATAAAAGGTTACCTATCGTGTATTCACACGTTATTCTAGTAATTGAGAGTTCTAATGTATTTGGTAATCGTAATGATATCGAGGCTATTAGTAACACTGTGGCTCTCATTACACAAACGATGACTGCGATTTTCAATATGGGTCGACGACTACAAGCAAGAATCCAAGAGAATCAGGGATTAAAAGAAGAGGTTATCTATTTAAAATAACAACTTGCTGAAACTCGTTAGGCGAAGAGAAATCTAGATAGTAAAAATTCTCAATTGGAGAATGCGGTGCAATATTACTCAACCGTTATAATGCCAAGACTCATAGAAGTCGAAAATAGAGAGATTCAAGTTAGGGAGGCTAAAAAAAAGCTATTGAGAGAAGTTAAACACAAAAAATCTGTGAAGTCTTCTCAAAACTCACATGTAATTTAGAAATATGTTTTCCTTCTGAAATAATATTGCAAGCATTTCTTTCTATAGAAAATTGTCTTTCTTTGTTATAAAAAGAATTTTTTGTGTAGATAAGGAGTAAGATAAAAAAAAAAAAAAAATTGATAATTATATAAATTCCCCCTAAAATTATGCATAGAATATACAATCTCCCCTTAAGATTGTGCTCCTTTGTCTGTTTCAATCTCAAAATATCACATACTAAGAGTCTTCCCTTGAATTAATGCACTAAACATTACACTGATCATAAAAATTAAAAAAAATAGATTACCAATTTATAATACTAAGGGCCATCAAAATCCAGCCAAACACAATTACAGCAAGTGCACTAGCATAGAAAGAGAAAAGACAAATGAGACCAAATGTTTCATACCAGGTAGAAGCAGTTAGTATAAAAGAAAAACGAGTTTGTAGCACATATAACCATAACAGGAATATTACAAATTGCAAAAATAAATTTAGCATTTTGATAGAGAAATGATGTTGGTGGGTGTAAGGATCGATAATGATGATGAAGATATATGATGATGGTGAGGATCGAAAAAGAAGGCAAAGATCGGGGATGGATTTTGTGTAGATCAGAGATAGATTTGTGTAGATTGGAGATAGATTTAGTTGGATGATGATGGTGATGGAGTTGGTAGATGATGATGGTGATGAAGAAAGTGTCGAATGATGAGAGAGAGCGAGAGTGGGCTAGAGAGAGAGAGCGAGAGAGAGAATTTATAAAGAAAAAGATCACACAAAAATGTTGAAGGTTATTTTATTTTTAACCCCCCCCCTACTTTTTTAATTATATAGGAGTATTCATTATACCAAGTTTGGTTCTAATATAACAAAATTGTTCTTCATTAAGAGGTTTGGTAAATATGTCAACTAATTAACGATTTCTAGGCACAAATTCGAGTTCAATGTCACTTTTGAGTACATGATCTCTTAGAAAATGATACATTATTTCAATGTGTTTAGTGCATGAGTGCTTAATAAGATTTTTGAAAGGTTAGTGGTACTTGTGTTGTTACATTTTATAGGAATATGATCATAGTGAAATCTAAAATCTTGAAGTTATTGCTTCATTTAAAGCAATTGTGCAGAACAACCAGTGGCCGCAATGTATTTTGTTTCAATAGTTGACAGAGCCACTGAGTTTTGTTTTTTGCAAAACCAAGAAGTGAGTGAGTGTCTAAGAAAATGATAAGTGCCACTAGCTTTTACGGTCAAGTTTACATCCCGCAAAGTCAGCATCTGAGTAATTGAAAAATTCAAAAGTGGTTCCCTTAAGATACCATATACCCAAATTTAGAGTGCCAACAAAATATCTGAAAATACGTTTGATTGTGGTGATGTGTGACTCTTTAGGTGTGGATTGAAAACGAGCACACATACATACACTAAATATTATGTCGAGTCTACTTACAGTAAGATAGAGTAAGGAACCGATCATACCTCGATATTTCTTTTCATCTGCCAGTTTACCTTACTCATTTTTGTCGATTTTTATTGATGTGCTCATTGGAGTTGCTGTAGGCTTTGGTGATTCCATTTCAAACCTTTTGAGTAAATCATTGATGTATTTTGTTTGATTTAAATGGATCTCATTCTTGATTTTTTTAATTTGTAGTATGAGGAAGTAATTTAACTCCCTCATCATATTCATTTTGAATTTGCCTTGCATATCTTCTGTTGCATCAACTATAACAAGGTCTTTAGGGTAGCCATGAGCATACTTCCATTCATTTGGTAGATTTGATTCGTTTTCTAGATGAGCATATTCTTCTTGAAGATTTTTCATTGTGACTTCTTCTTTATATTCAGGAGATGGATTTTCTTCATTTTCTGTTGTGTAAATGCTCTCCATTCTTAGATGTGTTTCTGCAGTATCATCACGTATAGGATTCTTGGAAACAACGTTGTTAGACTCATTAAAGGCAACGTGTATAGATTCTTGAACAAGTAAAGTCCTTTTATTGAATACTCTATAAGTTTTACTAGAATTCGATAACCAAGAAATGCAGCTTTATTCAATTTAGCATCAAATTTTCCTAAGTTATCTTTATTGTATTCAATACAAAGCATTTACAACCAAAAGCACACAAGTGGCTAATATTAGGTTTTCTACCTTTCCAAAGTTCATAAGGCATTTTCTTAAGAATAGGTCTAATCACGGCACGGTTTACAACATAGCATGCAATGTTAACAGCTTCAGTCCAAAAATATCTAGGTAAATTATTCTCACAAAGCATAGTACGGGCCATTTCTTCAAGAGTTCTATTTTTTCTTTTAATCACGCCGTTTTGTTGAGGAGTCCTAGGAGTTGAGAAATTATGATCTATTCTTATGTCATCACAAAACATAATAAAATCATCATTATCAAATCCTTTATCATGATCACTTCTAACATTACAAATATTAAGACTTTTTTCATTTTGAATTCTTTTACATAGTTTTAAGAAAGTAGAAACAGTTTCATTTTTGTGAGCTAAAAATATCACCCATGTATATCTAGTATATTGATCAATATAAAGAAGAACATATGATTTATCTCATAAACTTAATGTTCTAGATGGTCCAAACAAATCAATATGCAAGAGTTGAAGCAGTCTAGTAATTGAAATAACATTTTTAAGTTTAAAAGAAATTCTAGTTTGTTTTTTAAGTTGGCATGCATTACAAAGTTTGTCTTTTTTAAAACTAATTTTAGGCAAACTAATGACTAACTCAGTTTTTGAAAATTTTGAAATTAAATCTAAATGAGCATGTCCTAATCTTCTATGCCATAACCAACCAGTTTCATTTATTGCAGATGAACATTTAACATCAAAATGAGAAGACAAGTTATGCAAATCAAACACGTATACATTTTTATGTCTATGTCATATAAACAACATTTTATTATCTTTGGTGTTCTCAATTGTGCAGTGAGTTTTCTAAAAAATAACTATGTTATCTTTATCACATAATTGACTAATAATGCTAAGCAAGTTATATTTTAAACCTTCAACAAGTAAAATATTTTCTATAATAAGAGAAGAATTTTTACCAATACTACATACACCAATGATTTTTCCTTTACTATTGTTGTCGAAGGTTACATAGTCACCGTCCTTTCATTGAAGTGTGACAAACATAGTTTTATTTCTGGTCATATGCCTCGAACATGCGCTGTCGACATGCTATCTATTGTTACCGATTTTATCTTGAAACATACTTACAAAAATTTGATTTTTCTATTGTTACCCATATTTTCTTGGGTTTATAATAGTTAGAATTTGACACACTTGAAATGTTTTTAGGAACCCACATCTTTTTTATTTTAGTAAAAGGATTTCTTTTTAGAGGACATGAAGGTAAAATATGATCATTTTTACCACAAAAATAACATGTGAGATGTGAGTGTCTAAAAGAGGCATAAATAAAACCATTTTTGAAAATTTTCCTTTTGAAAAAGGTTTATACCCAATTCCAACTCTACCAAATGTACGATTTTGACTTTTAAAAAGTTTATCTAAAGTATCTATTCCCTGAGTGAATTTTGAAAGAATATTTTTTAAATCTTCTATATTTTCGTTTAAAACATCTTTCTCATTTTTTAAAGAATCATTTTCAATTTTGAAATCATTTAATTCCTTTTGTAAAATAGGGGATTCTTTGATTTTAAAATGCCATTTTCTTCTTTTATTTTTAAAATATCTTTTTGTAATACTTCAATTTTATTAGATAAAGATTCGTTTCTTTTATTGATCTTGAAAGCTATTTTTTAAGAGTAATATTTTTAATGCTAAGTTTTTGAAATTCATCATGCAATTTTTCAAATGCTGATTGTAATTCATCAAAAGAATAAGACTTATTATTTACCTTGTCATCATCTCCAAATGCCATTAGGCATAGGTTGGTAACTTCATTGTTGCTGTCATCATTTTCCTAAGTCACTTTCGTCGCTATTTTCCCAAGCAGTAATCATGACTCTTCTTTTGTCTTTCTTGTATTGTTTCTTTATTTTCGGACAAGCGGTCTTGATGTGACCGGGCTTGTTACATTCATAACAAGTGATTTCAGTTTTCTTATTATTTTCTCCTTTTACAAAATCTTTTCTACTATATTCTCCTTTGTTAAAATCTCTTCTAAAATCTCTTCTTCTTCTTTATTCCTTTTTTATAAATTTTTGAAACCTCCTTGTAAAGAAGGTCATTTTTTCATCATCAAATGCTAAATTATCTTCATCATTCTCTTCACAAGTAGTAGTGGTTTTGAAAGCTATTCCCTTCTTTTTCTTGCTGTCTTCTTCTTTATCTCTTTCTTTTATGATGAGCTCATGTGTGAGAAGAGATCTCATTAGCTCGTCTACACTTAGATTTGATAAGTCATTGGCTTCTGTGATGGCAATGACTTTTGTCTCCCAACTCTTAGGTAATGACCTGAGCACTTTTCTTACAATTTCAACATTAGTATATGTTTTACCAAGAGATGTTAAACCATTTATAATATCAGTAAAATGAGTAAACATTTGAGTAGTAGTTTCATCAAATTTCATCTCAAAGAGCTCATAATTAGAGACTAACAAGCTAACTTTATAATATCCCTCAAGAGTTTATCACATCAAAGGCACAGTACCACATATTTGTGGCCTTAACATTGGCTTGGACAATTCTTGTATTAGCTTTCGTCCACTCATCTTCATGTTTTGCTATCTTTTGGCCATTTATGGTTTTTGTAAAAGAATTTGGACCATTACAAAATGATTTTCCAACACTTATAATCATTAGATTGTATGTGTATAATCATCTAGTTTTTTCAATAACTAACGTTTGTATCACTCAAGGCCGACCTTGAATTTAATAGGGCCCTAGGCGAAGTTTCAAGAGGGGCCCTTATACATATTTATCAAACAAAATTTTTGAGTAATATAATAAATAGAAAAAATGCAAAAGTTATTATTTGCGAGTATCAATACAAAAAGTTACTTATATGGATTAAGATAGGAAGAAATCATTACAAGAATATAAAATGGCAAAATCCAATTTACAATATCAAATAAAAATTGAACCAACTACAATAAAGTATCACTTAAATATTACTCTTTCTGCATTTTTAGCTACAAAATTACTAATAAAGCTTGTATAATATAATTTATCCACTATATCCTTTTCAATGGATAACAATGCTAATCCATTCAATCTTTCTTGAGACATGGTTGACCGAAAGTAAGATTTAATTAGCTTCAACTTCGAAAAGCTTCTTTTTCCTCGAGGCAACAGTAACTGGTATAGTCAACAAAATTCTATAAGCAATTCATGCATTTGAGAAACAGCCATTCATTACCTTCAAATAATTTACCACTTCAATTGGCCTTTTGGTTTCTTCTAGTAAATTTCTTTCATGACTTTCAACTCTGAAAATAGTTTTCTCCCATCAACATCCTAAAACTCGCCATGTTTTAGAAAATCTTCAAGATTAGCACAATAAGTGTTCAAACATTCATCATTGGTAGAACTTAACTTCTTCAAATCAAACAAAAACTCAAAGGTTTCCTCATATATTTGAAATTGTTCAAACCTACTCTTAAGTGAAGAAAGAGCTTGATCTATTATATATATGAAATAATTAACTCTGAACGGTTGGTTCGGTCTTGCTTTTCCATCGCAAAGTTTGTTGTTGCAAAGTTTTCCTTGATATCTTTGTTGGCTTGGTTAGAGAACAGATACTGAGAGTACAGAAATATTATAATAAGAAAGAAAAAAGTGAAGTAGGCTGCAGATGACCTACTTGATTTGAAAATAGTTTTTTTTTTTTTTTTTAGTTGGGCTAACTTTTTTATTTGCTTTTAATGTTGGCCTATAACTTGTTTGTGTTTGGGCCTTTTTTTAGTGGGCCTTTGAGAGCGGCAAAGAAATATTATAATAAGAAAGAAAAAAGTGAAGCAGGCTGCAGATCACCTACTTGATCTAAAAATAGTTTTTTTTTAATTATTCATTTATTTATATTTTAATTGGGCTAACTTTTTTTTATTTGTTTTTAATGTTGGCCTATAACATGTTTGTGTGTGGACCTTTTTTTAGGGGGACTTTTTGTTTTGGAGGGCCTCTAACAATAATTGGGCCTTTTTTAAAACTTAATGGTATGAAGGATTTTCAAAATTTGAGGGCCCTAGGCGCAGGCCTCACTGGCCTTAGCCCAGGGTTGGTCTTGGTGCTGCTAAACAATAGTGGTCTATTGGATGCTTGTCCCTCAGGTAATGAATAATTAGGAGTTGCCATAATCTACTCTAAGATGGTTAAGTCACAAAAACTAGAGTTCTCGCTTTGATACCAATTATTATCCCATGTAGGCAACCTAAGAGGAGGGGGGATGAATTGGGTTTCTAAATAAATTGCCAAAATAAAATTATTAACCCAAATAATAAATAAATAAATAAATAAATAAATAAATAAGCTCAACAATATAAAATAAAGTAATGAAATAAAATTAGCAAAAGAAAAAAAAGCAAACTCAGCGATTTATAGTGGCTTGGCACGCCGGGTCTACCAATCCTCAAGGATTCTCCTCGAGAATTTCTTCACTATTAACCAAATCAATACATCACCAAAGCTTTACCAAGCTTGTGAATTTTACAAGTTTTACTCTTATATATTGAGTCTCACTTAACAATAAATATGCTCAATAATATAAAATAGAGTAATCAATAAGGATAAGAGGTACTTCAACGCTCTTTTTTAATGATTCTCTCTCAAAGAGTAGATATAAAAATACAAGAACAATTGCAACACTTAGGGAATATCAAATCTGAAAGTAAAAGAGCAAATCAACAATAGAGCTTGAATACACAAATTTTTTCTCCCCAAATTAGGTTGTCTTTCTTCAAGCAAAACTCTCCTTTTATATAGCCAAGATATATCTGTTGGAGGAAGGAAGACGCTCCTTTTCTGACTCTTAGATCACAAGGAGATAGAATGCTCGTTAGAGGCACGCGACTATCTTTTTCTTCTTTTTTTTTTTTTTTTTTTTCCTTCTAACTTTCTAACTTTGCAATTGACAAATTCAAACAATCCCACTGTAGACACCCCATTTTTGACCGTCCTCAAGACTTGGACGTCACCGTTGGAACACTCGGTGATTATCTATGTTTGTGTTCGTTTGAAGTTCCCGGAGTGCTCAGCTACGCGCCTTGTCTCAAGATCTCCGAACTCGACTGTTTTGTGTTTGGTTTTGCATCAAACACTTGTGCTCTGCCTTGGAGGGGTAGGGAATGCCTTGTGAGGAATCCCCACACACCACCGGCAGTGGCTAGAGGCCACCGGCTGGTTTTTGTTGCCACCGGTAATGTATTTTGCCGGTCGGCACTCTTTGTTGCCGGTCGGCACTCCATTTTGTCAAAATGACAATTTTGAGCGGCCGACCACTATTCATCTACTTTTTGTAGATATTTCTTGCCAACTGTGATAGCTGGCACCTACCCCATTCCCCTCCATACAGTGTATGGAGGGATTTCCCTCTTGGATGGCTTGTTTTGTAAGCCTTACAAGAGGGAATTGCCTATATAGGAGAGCTTCTTCCCTTGGCATTAGGGTTAGACACTTGTTAGACATTTTAGACAGCTTTGGAAAAGCTTGAGTTCTAGGGTTAGGGTTAGATATATTTTCTATATCTATAAGTGTGTGTTTTGTGCCATTTTTGCTCACACACACACACACACTAACACACCATCTCTTGGACTTGCGACCCTTGGAGGCTTGTTTGAGTGTTTTGAAGGTGGATTCAAGCCAAGAAGGGCTGTTGGAGCATCATTTGTGAAGGTGGTCTTCAAGGGTAAGAAACTTCCCTTTTATTCCCCATTTTTGCATCCTATTTCTACCTATCTTAGAACTGCTTTTGTGTTTAGTGTATAACATAAAAAATTTCTGTTTTTAGGCCCTCTTGATAGTTTATTAAGAGTGTTTTGTGCTTTGGGGAAGTTTGACCCCTCTTAGGCCTTGCAAGGCCCTTGTTTTGTGCCATTTTGTGCAAGTTTCGAGACTTTAGTGTTTGGGCCTCTTCACCACTGAAATCCCTCAAGATTTTCAGTGGTGGGGATGGTGCCTTGAAGTCTCCAAAAGGGGAGGGCCACCCCCTCTCCTTGTTGTCCTTGAAAGGGATCATTTTTGGTCTTTTAAGGGAGCTTATGTTTGAGTGTGTGTTGAGCATGCCATGGCTGTATTTTATGCTTATATTGCCATGTTATAACTTTGTATTAAGTTGGTTTTGGTACTCCGTGCATGTTTAGCAGAGTTGCCATGTAATGCCTCCTTGATCCCTTAACATGCCTTAGGTTGTGTGCCTTTGTTTTAGCGTGTTTTAGGCTTAGATTTGTGAAGCTTTTGTGCTTATTTTGCCATGCTTTAGGTCTGTCTTAGGTTGTTTGAGTCGACCCTAGCATGCTTTATATAGCCTCTTTGCATTTTTGGGCTTGTTGGCCTCAAGCATGTAAGTGTATAGCATGCTTTGTTTGCTTCAATTTAATGGATTGGAGTCATTTTTCATGTTATTTCAGTCCCTAAGACATGCTTGTATGCTTGCCTTGGTTGCCTCTTGAGCATGTGTTATATGCTTCTTGAAAGAGTATTTGTGCATGCCTTTGAATTCAAACCATTTAGATGCATCCAAGTGGTCCTTTGGGCTTGATTTTGTGTGCTAAAACTCTGATTTTAGTTGCTTAAGTCTTGCCATGCTAGGTCTTGTCAAGTGTAGTTCAATGCCTCTTGGCTTGCCTCGAATACTTGGGCCATTTGCATGCTTTTGCTTGTCTTGTGTGAGTTGGTTTGGCACCTCTTCTAACATGATTTCAGAGCTTAACTCGCATGCTAATTGTTCATATTTGTGCCCTTTTAAATGTGTTTAAAAGTTGCCCCATTATGCTTTAAGTATTAGACCATGAGTGCTTGCATGTGTGTGTGCATTTTGGCCTTCACTTCCCTGGTTTTGGCTACTGATTTTGGGCCTATTTGGAGTTGCCTAAGTCATGTTTAAGTCCACCCCTTTGCTTGGTTCGCACGCTTGCCTTGTATGTGTGTTTGCATACTAGCATTCTTGTTTGCATCCCATGTTGCATACTAGTTGACATGCTTAGGATTGCACACATAGACATGCATGCCTTGTCCCTTGATTCGGTGATGGGAATTGGGCCCCTTTATTTGTTTGGTTTGCATTTCATTTGAAATTGAAGTGCACACTTGATTCTTTAGGCCATCATGCATGGAAATACGTGATTGGTGGCCCGAGAATCGAGGCACATACCCTTTTGAGTCGCAAACATGATAGGGGGCGTGATTGGTGCATACATTGTTTGAATTTGTATTGCCATGCAAGTTTTGCCCTCTCATTTTGTGAGTTCTGCTGTTCGCAGCATTGTTTGCCGACCGGCAGTAAATAAGCAGCCGATGGGTTCATCTTGTGCCGGTGACCACAATTCACTGCCGGTGATAATTCTACTTAGCCGGTGGTGATTCCCAGTATCCAGAGAGGCATCCTTGAGACTTCGTAGAAGCAAAGCGATCTTGAAAACAGAGGCAGGCTATGCATGGCAGTGCGATTCCGAGCAAGTCCCGAGCATGCGCTGCATCTGACTCTCCTCCCGAGGCAGTTTACTGTTTTTCCTAGTTTAATTAGTTTGTTAACTGATTAGGCAATTTGTAATATTTAATTAGTTTGCGTAGTTAATTAATTTGTATTATTTATTTGGTTCCTCCGAGCGAGGGTGAATTTGTAATAAGTGTGCGTGAGTGTGTGTATGTTTTCCAACCCCCACTTCTTTTTTCCCTTTTATTTACCCGCTTACGATGGTATATTAGGGCACATTTATTTTAGCATACCTTATGCAATGCATGTGTGCATCCATGCATTTGTTGACATGCACCGGGCTCTGTACATCAACCAAACCGCATCGTATCTTCAAATCTAACTTGAATACGTGCACCGAATGATTGCATTTCACATGCCATTTAGGGTTAGCCGAGCCTATCCTAATCACATTCTGCATGCGATGCATTAGCCACTCTAACATGAACTAGGGCATGCATGTTTGCTAACTAGTTTATTGTTTTGGCACGGAGTACGATGTAAGTATTTATGCTTTAGCATATCGCATGCGTGTGAATGTTAACATGACAACATAATTACCATGCGGCTAAATGCTTACATGAGATAAACTGTTTGAATGCCTGTGGGTGGAGGTTGGATTGCTTGAGTTGGAGACACTCGTTGAAATCCGTGTTTTAGCCTACTTGCGAGTAGCAAATTCCAAAGCACCTTTCAAAACAAACGGATATACAATGCTTGTTTCCAAATTAGGCAATCTAGTCTATACTTGTTTGCTGTGCGCATAACATAGTAATTCTAGGCTAATAATTGGAATAAGAACACGTAACGTTTTCAAAATTAGATATCACGGTTAGTAGCGGCCGGTCTTCGGACCGGCCGAAAGGGGGTGCTCATAGCTGACCTTCCCCGATCGTACCCAAGCTCCCGAACCAAGACAACTTTGGTGATGACGGACACGTGGCCTTCGGCACCGAGTTAGGGTTTCCTAAATTTCCCATTTTAAAAAATATTTAGGTGGCGACTCAGATTCCGCAAAGCAATCCATGTTTGGCACTTCTTTTCAAAAATGCTTTTCTCAAATGATTTGCGAGTTGGACTCTTTGGTTCAGATTTAGAACCGCACAACAAAAAAGGGAGTCCAAACCAGATCGAGGTCTCTTGGCGCCAAGTATAATTTCTGGCGACTCTGCTGGGGATTTTAGAGAGCTTGGCTCGAACTCGTAATATCCTGTTTTGACTACACTTATGTATTTCTTTGCATTGCATGTGCATTGGTGCGCCTAGGACACCGTGTTGGCTAGCTGCTATTCCTGAGCAGTTTGCTGGAGGCTTGTCTTGTCAAGGCATGACCATAAGGCTGATCGGTTGTGGGCTCTGCCAGTATGGGAACACAAACCCCGGTTTTACCGGGGCACCCTTTTTGACCATTCGACCTAGTGCATATTCGGATCCATAGTGACCATTCCAAACTAGGACAGGTTGCTTACCCGATATAGGTTGTTTGAAGCCGCTGCGTGCGTAGTGAAACCCTAGCTCCTGACAAAATAGGACAGGGAAACCCTACCCCAACATAGGGGTGTATTGGCTCTCATTTACCTGCTATATGCTTTTAGAGTGTATCTCTGCAGGGAACGCATATATCAGTTTGCAAAGTTTGAGCATCAGGCCCGAGGGCACTAGTATCAGTGTTGTTGAGAATCAGTTATGTCTGCGGGTATCAATTCAGTTTTGAACAGTGATTCTGGGGAACAGTGATCAGTAGTAGAGTGCAGTTGTTCGGCTACACCCGTGTTTGATCTGTTTGGGGCTGAAATACTGCTTGTTTTCCGTTTCAGTTCAGAGATTCAGAGGGTCGATCCAGAACAGCTAGTGTCTTCTCCTTGCTGAGGCAGGACTGAGCATGACGCAGAATTCAGAAGAGGTCGTGGTCATGACGGCCGCATTGAGTCAAGGAATCACCCCGCAAGGTGAGGCTAATATTGATCTGCCGCATCCACCTAGGTCGCCTGCTTGTAGACACCCCATTTTTGACCGTCCTCAAGACTTGGACGTCATCGCTTGAACATTCGGTGATTATCCATGTTCGTGTTCGTTTGGAGCTCCCGGAGTTCTCGGTTACGCGCCTTGCCTCAGGACCTCCGAACTTGACCGTTTTGTGTTTGGTTTTGCACCAAACACTTGTGCTTTGCCTTGGAGGGGCAGGGAATGCTTTGTGAGGCATCCCCACACACCACCGGCAGTGACTAGAGGCCACCGGCTGGTTGGTGTTGCCATCGGCACTATATTGTGCGGTCGTGATCAATTTTGTCAAAATGACAATTTTGCCTTGCCGATCTTCATGCGATTGCTTTATGAGATATTTTAAGGCAGCTGTCTTGCATTTGTTTCCCCTCCATACACGTGTATGGAGGGATGAGCCTTTGATTGACTTAGCTTGTAAGCTTTGTTGCCTATAAGAGAAGGCTCTCTTCTCTTGGCTCAAGGGTTAGCAAAATTAGACATTTTAGAGAGAAAAGACAGAGAAGAAGCTCTGGTTTTAGGTTAGATGTTTTGTATCTATCCTATCTCTCTTCTCCCCTCTTATTTGTACACTAGGTGTTTGTGACTTACTATTGCTCATCAACACCTAGTGTTTCACCTTCCTTGGCAACTGAGGTTCCAAGAAGTTGTCTTGGAGGTTTTTGGCTGGATTTGAGCTCAAGGAAGCAACAACATCATCTTTTGTGAAGAAGGTCAACAAGGGTGAGAAACTTGCTTTATTTCCCCCATTCTTGCATTCCATTTTGACCTATCTTTGAACTGTTTTTGTGCTTAGTGATTAACACATAAAAGTTCTATTTTTTTAGTCCTCTTGATAGTTTATTAAGGGTACTTTGTGCTTTGGGGAGGTTTGACCTCCCTTAGGCCTTGAAAAAGGCCTCATTTTGTGCTATTTTGTTGAGATCCAAGATTTTGGTGTTGGGGTCTCTTCACCACTGAAATCTCGAGGGATTTCAGTGGTGAAGACGATGCCTTGAAGTCCCAAGAAGGAGGGGGTCACCCCCTCTCCTTGATGTCCTTGAAAAGGGCAAATTTTGTCTCTTGAGGGAGCATAGTGATTGAGTGTGTGTTGAGCATGTATGGACATTTATTCATGCTTAGGATATCATGATTTAACATTGCTATGTATTGGTTTTGGTCCCTTATGCATGCTTAGCATAGTTGCCATGCAATGCCTTGTATTGCCTTAACATACCTTAGGTTGTTAGCCTTTATTTGAGCATGATTTTGGCTTAGACTTGTGAATGATTTGTGCTTATTTTGCCATGCTTTAGGTCTGTCCATAGTCTTTTGGATTGATTTTAGCATGCTTACTATAGCTCCTTTGTATTTGTGGCTTGCCGGGCTTGTATGCCTCAAGTATGCGAGTGTATAGCATGCGTTGTTTGCATTATTTTGATGGTTTGGAACCATTTGGTATGTCATTTCAGTCCCTTTGGTGTGCTTGTATGCTTGCCTTAGTTGCCTCTTTAATGCTTTAAAAGCATGTATTGAATGCTCCATGTTTTGGTCATTGTGCATGCCTTTGGTTTCAAGCCTCTTAGATGTCATCTTAGTGGCCTTTTGGCTTTGTTTTAACATGCTAAAAACCTGTTTTTAGTTGTTTAATGCATGCCATAATTGTCTTGCATAAGTATAGTTCAATGCTTCATTGACTTGCTTTAAGTCTTGGACCATTTGCATGCTTTGTTTGGCCTATCTTGAGTTGGTTTAGCACCACAATTTGACATGATTTTAGAGCTCATATTGCATGCTAATCATCCATGTTATCTCCTTTCAAGTGTGCTTGAGAGTGGTTTGTTTAAATGCTTAAGTTGTGTGCCTTAACATGTGTACATGTGCATGTGTGTTTAGCTCTCATACTTAGCATTTTGGCTACTGATTTTAGGCCTAGTTGGAGTTGCTTAAATCATGTTTAAGTCCACCCCATTGTTTGGTTTACATGTTGGTCTCGTAGGGGTGTTTGCATATTAACGTCCTTACATTACATTGTCCATGTTGCATGCTAGGCCTCTTGAGATAAACATGATAGAGGTTTGGCACCCTTGTTTGTTTATATGGTTTGCATACATTTGAAATTGAAAGTGCACATTTGGTTCCTTGGGCCATCATGCATGGGAATGCGTGATTGGTGGCCCGAGAACCAAAGCACATGCCCCCTTGAGTCACAAACATGATAAGGGGCATGATTGGTGCACACATTGTTTGAATTGAGCTGCCATGCAAGTTTTTGCCCTTTGCTGCTGTGAGTTGCAGGTTCTGCAGACATTCGGTGCCGGCCGGCATTATTTAGTGCCGACCGGCAGTCAATTGATGGCCGGTGGATATATTTTGTGCCGATGGCTACATCCTAGTGCCGGTGGTCATTTCCTCCAGCCGGTGGGATTCTCCAATGTCCAGAAAGGCATCCTTGATACTTTGGCAGATTTCAGAGGAACAAAGCAGGGAAAACACTAGGCATGGCAGTGCAATTCCGAGCGGAACCCGAGCACGTGCTGCATTTGGCTCTCCTCCCGAGGCGTTTACTGTTTTTCTTAGATTAATTAATTTGTTAATTTAATTAATTTGTAATATTTAATTAGCTTGCGTAGTTAATTAATTTGTATTATTCTTTTGGTCTCTCCGAGCGAGGGCAAATCTGTAATAAGTGTGTGTGGGTGTGTGCATGTCTTTCAACCCCCACTTCTTTCTTCCCTTTTACTTACCTGCTTATGATGGTAGATTAGGGCACGTTTATTTTAGCATACCTTATGCTATGCATGCGTGCATCCATGCATTTGTTGACATGCACCGGGCTCGGTACATCATGCAAACCGCATTGTATCTTCAATTTCCAACTTGAATACGTGCATCGAATGATCGCATTTCACATGCCATTTTTAGGGTTAGCCGAGCCTACTCTAAATTACATCTTCGCATGCGATGCATTAGTCACTCTAACATGAACTAGGACACGCATTTTTGCTAAATAGTTTATTGTTTTGGCACGGAGTACAATGTAAGTATTTATGCTTTAGCATATCGCATGTGTGTGAATGTTGCCATGACAGTATGCTTACTATGCGGCTAAGTGCTTATGTGAGATAAACTGTTTGAATGCCTGTGGGTGGAGGTTGGATCGCTTGAGTTGGAAAACTCATTGAAATCCGTGTTTTAGCCTACTTGCGAGTAGCAAATTCCAAAGCATTTTCAAAACGAACGGATATGCAATGTTTGTTTCCAAATTAGGCAATCTAGTCTATACTTGTTTGCTGCGCGCATAACATAGTAATTCTAGGTTAATAATTGGAATAAGAACACATAACATTTTCAAAAACGGATATCACGGTTAGTAGAGGCTGGTCTTCGGACCGGGCGAAAGGGGGTGCTCATAGCTGACCTTCCCCGATCGTACCCAAGCTCCCGAGCCAAGACCACTTTGGTAATGACGGACATGTGGCTTTCGGCACCGAGTTAGGGTTTCCTAAATTTCCCATTTAAAAAATATTTAGGTGGCGACTCTGTAATCTGGCAAAGCAGTCCATGTTTGGCACTACTTTTTCAAAATCTTTTTTTCTTCAAAACGATTTGCCAGAGTTGGACTCTTTGGTTCAGATTTAGAACCGTAACACAAAAGGGAGTCCGAACTGTAGAGTGAAGCCCACGGGCACGTCTACACTGCCGCACATCCAGTTTGGACCCCTCAACTATATCAGGCTTGCGAGCCTACTACATTTGAACTAATGGGAATGATAGGTGATCTTCAAAGATCCGTGGCGGATCTTGCCTATGGAATGTCTGTTTCGCCACCAGCCGCACCATATGCTGGAGGCTTTATACCCCAGGAGCCCCCGCTATTGGGACGAATTGTAATTGAACTCAGCCAACCGGAGATGACCTCCAGCTATGGCAACGACGCATCAAACCAAATTCTAGATCAGGCTGAGGCCAGAGACAAAGGCAAGATGAAGGCAGATGCCGACCCTATCGAACAACTGCTGTGGGCAGTAGGGGCTTTGAAAGCCGGGGGGATGAACAAGCAACAGATATCTGCAGTTGTGTCGAAAGCTGTGGAGGATGCTTTCCCCACTCCGCCTGAGGGCAGTTCTAGTCAATCAGAGAATCGGGATAGGCCTCGTCATGCCAAAACAGTTCTTCCCGCTCCCAACCTTGCATCCGGAAAGGATCAGAAATCCAAGGCTGCACCCGCCGATCCGTTCGCTAGTGCATCTAGCAAGAGTGCTCAGGCTCCAAAGTACCTACCTCGAGGGCGCAGGGTCTTCCATGCTCTCTACATGCCATTGTCCAAGGCACTTCAGATCCTTGCCGAGAGAAGACACCTTAAACCCCTGGAGCCTCGGCCTCTCCCGAAGAATCTCCCTGATACTCATGACCCTGCTCAGTACTGTGCGTACCATCAGCAGACAGGCCATGCTACCGACAATTGTTTCCGCCTCCGTCATGAGGTGCAAGATTTGATTGACAACGATGTTATCCTCCCCCCACCGCAGCAAAGTCCGTCACCACCCAGTTGTTGGATTTTGAGGACACAGATACTGCGAGCATGTAATCAGAAGGTGAACCGCCTGTGGGCAGTGCCTGGCGCATTTTTGGATGTGGCGTTTGGCACGCATTTTTGGGCATCTGTTAATGTTAATTTTGTAAATTCTGGCTCGGATGTCGAGTCATTGTTTTGTTTTGACTTGAGTCTGTCTCTCTATATTGAGTCAGTCTTTTTGCTTACGGGGTTTGTCTTGTTGTAATGAGTCAGTCCCTCTTGTATAGAATGTCAGGTGATTCCGAGGTTGTTGCCTCGAACACCGTTTTATAATCATCCTTTTGTTTTTCCTTTTGAATCTGTCTCGGTCGAGGAGTCAGTCGCAATCAGAGAATCTGAATGAAACAGCTGTGGCTATCATGTTCCGTATTTGTTGCTATTTGAGTCAGCCGTGCCGGAAGATGTGAACGAAACGACAGTACATTTCGCCTACTCTCTTGTGCCTTAAACATCGTCGTAATGACCTAAGCTTTTCATAAAACCCCTTTTCGACACTGTGGTAATGAAAACGAAGAGGAAGTAATTCCTCGGGTTTTGTAAAATTTTGATCATTTTGAGGGAAAGAGAGGCATGATAAGCTTTTAATGAATGAAATCATGCTTGTCGGCGTGAGTACTGAGAAGGATCCTAGTTCGATCTAGACTGGTTCCACACTATCTTCAGCGCGAATGATTTGTCGTTTTCCTAAAAACTTTCAAAAACAAAATGTCTTGCGTGGTCTTGTGAAGACTTGTGTGGAATCGCTCTTGAGATTGTGCAGTCTAGGATCGCTCTTAACCTCAAGATTCAACTTATCTGTTCAAACCTGGAGTTCGTTCAAAACATTCAGTGCCATGAAACGCTTGTGTGACTTATTTTGAGGCAGCCCTCGAGCAAGAGGCACCAAAGTCAAATTAAGAAGATCAGAGCCCACCAGGCAAGGCTCATGAAGTAGCCGTGATGGACTTTTCTGCAAATCAACACAACAGTCATTCTCCTCGACACAGAAAGGCTTCAATCTCAAAACCATTTGGCATGGGCTTGCTACACTTTTTACCCTTTGAGAGGCTCGTTGGGCCAAAAACCCGGAAGTGCGGCCCAGGCAAAAGTTAGAGCAAAGAAAAAGAAAAGAAAAAAAAGAAAAAAAAGAAGCAAAAAAAGAGAAAAGAAAAGAACGAAGAATAGCAAAAGAAAAGAAAGAAAAGAAATGAAAATGCAAAAGAAAAGAAAAAGAAAAACATAGCTCGCAAGGTCGAAAACCCGCATTGGGCACCTTGGCAAAAGTTAGAGCCTAAACAGTGAAGGTTAAAATACCCGAGTGTACCTTAACCGGAACTACGTAAGGCTTGATTCCCATGTTTGGGATACGTAGGCAACTTCATCTTGAAGTTCAGCCCCCAACGCTTCCATAGCGTCTCAGTCCATGTCATGGTTTTGATTACTTTTGCCTCCTCCGAATCCAAGGTCTCAGTTGCAGCAACTCGGAATTACGTGACTAACTTCCTCTCAAAGTCAAACCACCAATGCCTTCCAGGTGACTATGTCCATATATTGATTCAAACCGTCTTTGTCTCCTCCGCGTCCGAGGATCCGCTCGTCATCAACGAGGACTGGCTTACAGCATGCCGCGGCAGCATCCAAACAAGGGGCAACTTTCCGTTGCCATACAGTGCCATAAGTTGCCCTGAGTTGCTGTCCAAACCAGGGGCAACTTTCCGTTGCCTTATGCCCCCTTTTGAGCCAGGGGCAATTTTCCATCATCCCCGATCCGAGGTTGTATATCTCGAGGGTAAGTTCCGCGCTTGTTGAGCGTTGATTGTTTGCAAAAATAGTTTTTGAAATTTTTACTGAAGTTGATTATTTTCTCGAAAACTATTTTATGTTCCAAAATTGGATCATGTTTGGACCCGAAAAGGAGAATTTTCAGTGCTCACAGCCTGATTTGCATGATTTTCAAATTAAAAATTGAATAAGTGTGTTAATCCAACTCTCGTTTTGATCAAAACTGTTTTAGGAAGAAAACAAAAAAAATGGTCAAAGTGACGAACTAGGGGCACAATTGAGTCAGGTCTTCTGTCTTTCCCCCATCAACTTACTTACCAGAAAGGCACTCTATCCACTGGGAGAAATAGCCGTGAGCTAACAGCGCTGGGTGTGAACCTGCGACTTCCTATTCATCCGTTAATCACCCTGGGGAGGGATAAAAAAATGAGAGAATAAAGAATAGAGAGGTGTAAGCAGAGAGAGAAGTAAGAAAAGGGTTTTGAGAGAAAAACCAAGCATGATGGCCGAGTGATGTGAGTATCACAAATCTGAAAGGGTGAGAATAATACCCGGAGGAATTGGCTCCTCGAGATTTGAGGTCCTTTTTTGTAACATGTCCGTGTGTCGTGTCTTTTTTATTTGTCGGTCTCGATTTTGGCTTTGAGTCTTTTTCAAGCATGTGTTGTTATAATAGGTCGAATGCCGCTTGTTTCTTAGTTTGAGTCCTTTTGCGGTATTCTGTGGTAGGCTTGACACCCCGATTTAAAACCCTTCCTTATTTCAAAAAAAATTATTTGTGCTCAGAATGCTGTGTCATTCTCTACATTCATGCGAAGCAAGAGAAGGAGAGGGAAAATTTGGGACATCCGGGTGTGTTTCAACTGCAACCGTGTCAGTTTTGTGATCCGTCTTGTCAGATTAGGTTATTTGTTCAGGGTTTGCTGTGTGCAGAATGAACCGGGTGCTGTGTTATGGGCTGTATGCAGATCAATCCCCAGTAAAGTATGGGCTGTATTATGCAGTTTGAGTAGTGGTTTGTATGAATTGTTTGCTGTTAGTTGGTTAGTTATCCGATTATCATAGTGCAAGTGCTCAAATTACAAGTGTTCACTTTTTAGACAACAGATCAATATCATTTACATTTGAGGTGTAATATGATGCAATACAGTGCAGGGTATGAAATATACACAAATGTAAACACTTTTTTAGACAAAAAGTTTGTTTCATTTCATATCATCTTTTCAAGTACATAAGTTTTGGGAAACAAAATCTGCCTACGGCAATACAAAAGTACCCGAACTACTAACCAAAAGGGGAAAATGCAAAAGGAAGAAAAAACAGCAAAATCTGTATCAAATGTCAAAATGGCTCCGGGGCCGTCAATCTGTCTTGGTCCTCTTCCTAGACGAGGGTCCAGGAGCGTCATCAACAGGGGCACCACCAGGGGCATCGCCGTCTGAGCTCGAGTCTGAGCCATCACTAGTCTCCTCCGCCTCTGTCTCTCGCACTCACATCCCAATTGGAGCTCATGAGCCGCTCCACATGTGAGCGCCCCCCAGTGCGGGGATATACTCTGCCGTCCCGAGTAGAAATGGGAGGTCCAGCTGGAGCGCCGCCCACCGGAGGAAGTTGGAAGGGAGGCTGAAAAGCATAAAAGTGAATCAGTGCAGAATGCAGTGTATGAGTACAGTGTGTAAGTGCTGTGAGCAGTGAATCAGTACATGAATACAGTGTGTATGTGAATGCCGTGAGTAGTGAATCAGTGCAGAATGCAATGTGTGAGTACAGTGTATTAGATGCCATGAGCAGTTTATCAGATGTTATGTCGTGCATCAGATTATATGAAGCAGTTTGTGTATGGTTTGAGGCTGTGGTCAGAAAGAACATACCGGAATGCTGTAAAGGGCTAGGAGGTCGAATGTCCGATGTAGAATCCCCATCATGGAGGCATTCATCTCCAATGACTGCCGGGTGTACCCGGAAGACGCCTGCAAAAGTATCAGATGCATCAGTATTCTGTGGAATATCAAATAAACTGAAATGAAATGACTGTACAAAAATGCAGTAATACATACCGGAGGCAAGTCGGGGATACCGACAAACTCGTGATCAGCCGACGGAGTGGCGAAGGGGATCTGATAGGTCGCCCCACCCTGCTCTCGGAAAGTCAATGAAGCGGGCAGAGCAGGCCAACCGGTCCCTCCCCCTCGCTGAACTCCACCCCTGCCGCAGACTCGAGCCCTCCTCGGCGCTCCGCTTCCAGCCCCACTCCAAAGGCCGGCGCCATTGGTCCTCTCTCCACTCGGCAGCCGCCGCTTAGAGGTCGCATGATAAAGGTCCGGACGTACTCTGAGTAATCGCCCTCGCCTCTGAAATCGTCTGCCTCCCAGCCAATGGTGCAGTCCGCCATCAGCTCGGCAGTGAACCTCTCAGTATCCCGCATGTGCTTAGGAGGGTGCACCGGGACTATCTGCTCCGGTAAGCTTAGGGTCTGGCACAAGAAACGCTCACCCAGGTACCAAGCCTGACAGACCGGGCCCTCGAGCAGAATCCGGTAACGTGAGGTCTCATCGGCACAGGCAAACCGATCCCGCATCATCGTTGGCAGTGGAGCCCACGGCCGCCAAGTGATCTGAAAATGAAATACAGTTTGTTACCTACTGTTATTGAAATATGTAGTGGAAAGGCTTAACCTAAATGAACTGCAAATAAAACATACCTCGGCGGGGGTGATAGTGTCGAAGTAGCGGCGGAAGAAGCTGAATGTCTCTCGTGGCCTCCGGGTGCATCTCCCGTCAAAGCGACGCGAAAAAGGGACGACCAGAGGGGTCTCTGCATCGGGTACAGGAGCGAGCCTAGGAAAGTAGGCATAAACCCACAACTGCAAGATAAATACCAGTGCATTTATCAGATAAAGCAGAATATAGAATAAAAGCAGAAATAGCAGAGCAGTGTGTTGTGCAGTGTATTGTGCAGTGTGTGCCGTGTGTACAGTATACAGCAAGTGTAAAGCAGACTACAGTGTGTGCAGTGTGTAGAGTACAGAAAATATAGAACAGAAATGAAAGGCAGAAAAAGAAATGTACCTCCCAAGCTCGCCAGTAACCTCCGAGCAACTGTCCGCTACCGCGGGAGGTTGAGCTCATATACCCATAAAGAGTGGCTAGAGCGGCGCCACTCCAGTCATAATGTAATATGTCCCTCACATCCACCAGTGCGCTGAGAAGGTAGAGAGGCACTGTGTTCACCTGGTCGGCGAAGATGGTCGTCCCAAACAGGAACATAAGGAAGCCACGTGCGTATCTCTCCACGGCCTCTGGGGTCATCGGGGCTGCACCGACAAGGAGGGGTTGGACCCTGAACTGCACCTCAAACCAGGAGTGTCGAACAAAGCCGGGGCGCGCAAGAGGCGGTGCCGCGCTGAGCAAGTAGACCTGAGCCGCGGTCCACTCGTCCATATCAATGTCAAAGGGGATCGGATCACCCCCTACCCCGATGCCTGTGAGCATCGAGAAATCGTAAGGGGTCATCGTCATGTCCCCAGTCGCGGACAAGTGAAATGAATCGGTGGTGTCCCACCACCTCTCCACCAAAGTGGCGAGGAGAGGTCTGCATGCTGTAAGCCTGGAGAGTCCTCTGCAGAAGGCGCCAAAGCCGGCCTGGTCTACGATGCGGCGAACTGCGTCGGGTAGCTCGGCGTACCACTCGCGAGCGACAGTGTTCTCATACCCGCGGATGGTATGGGAGTCTCCCTGTTTTCAAACAAATAGTTGCGAAGCAATATAAAATGTACAGTATTGAAGAAATAGTGAATCAGTGCAAATGTGGCATGCGTGCATATTTTTAGATTCAAATAGATACCGGGTGCCGGTGTGCTTACAGTGAACTACAACGTGTGATGCGTCAGCGTATTTGAGTGGTTCAGTGCAAATGTAGCATGCGTGCATATTTTCAAATTCAGATAGATACCGAGTGTTGGTGTGCTTATAGTGAACTACAACGTATGATGCGTCAGCGTGTTTGAGTGGTTCAATGCAAATGTGGCATGCGTGCATATTTTCAGATTCGAACAGGTATCGGGTGTCGGTGTTTGCAGTGAAATACGGTGTGTGCCGTGGTTTGAGTGGTTCAAGGCTAGTGCAGTGTGCGCGCGTGTGAGTCTTAAATAGATAATTAGTTGCAAACACGTTTGTGATCGATTACAATATACAGTGTATCAGTGTATCGGCACTAAGCAGTTAAAGACTCTAATCAGTTATGGCAATTGACAGTTTAAAGCATCCTACATTGCAGAAAGTAAAGCAGAGGAAGAAAGTTACCTCAGAAGCGCCGGAGGATAGGTGGGAGGCAGGCTCGCGTAGCAGGAGCTCAGGATCCAACGCCATGTCGAAACTCCTGAACTGGCGCAGTCCGTCGGGTGGTAGAACATGAACCGCCGGCCGGTAGGTCGCCGGGTCGAATGGGCGCTCACTCAACGGGAGGAGCTCGACCCTGGGATCCATCTCGTGATCCGAGGGAGTCCCACCGCGTGGAATGTCATCCGCCATGTCGGGAATGATGAGAAAATGGTCAAGGAATGAAAATCGGGTCGGAATACGAAGAGTCAACCGAAAAGTCAACTCCCGGCAAGAGTGGAAAATGGCCGGAAAGGTCGGGATGTGAAAAGGCACGGAAATGAAGAGCGAATCGAGGGGAACAAGTCCCAAAAAGGTGGAAATAGCAAAAGGAGCATCGAAACGAAGTTTCAATCGGTCCAAAATGTCCGAAACGCGAAGGTAATCGCGAATCCGACGACGAAAAGGGCGCGAGAACGCAAAGAAACGGAGAAAAGATGAGAGAAAAAGACTCTAGAGAGAGAGGGAAGTGTTTTTCGGCAAAGTAGAAATGAGAAAATAGGGTTTAGAAACCCTATTTTAAAAGACCCGAGGTGAAAAGTCGAATCTGCCCCGACTCAGGAACTTTTTGCCGGTCGGCAACATTTTGTGCCGGCCGGCAGAATATTGTGCCGATGAAATTATTTTTCAGCCGGTGGACAGCCGGTGGCTTCCCCTCCCGGCTGTTGGTGTTCCCACAGCCTTGTTTAGGCCATATGAGTGGTTTCTGGTCTTCATAGCTCAAGAAAGTGCAAGAAAGTGTATCTCCAACGCTCAACCAGCCTCCGTTTTGACCTCGGACCACATCTTCTGTGCGTAGCACTCAAATTCATGCAATGATTGTATCCTTTTGTATTCTTTTGTCTTTTGCAAGATTCAAAAGTTGCCCCGTGTGCGTCGCACGCGTTCATCGCACTATTTCGGTGCATTACATCGCGCCATCATGCGCCTCATAGTTGCATTGTTATGCACATACTACACGCGTTGTAACACGCACCCCTTGCATTGTCATGCACATCTCGTATGCATTGTCATTGCATTTTTATTATAAGCATTGTCATGCGTTTCAAATACATACATCGCCTCGCGCATCGTTCGCGTTGTTATACATTCCCTTACCATGCATCATCATGCATTCCGAAACACGTGCGTTGTTACGCATTTAAGTCCATTTGCATTGTCTTGCATCTTATGAGGAATGCGTGTCTCGTTTGTTACATTTTACACTCCATGTGGCATGCGTGTCACACTTACATCATTTTACCTTTCGTGTGGCATGCGTGTCACATTGGCCTCATTTGCATTGGCACGTGTGCCTCATTTCCATAGGCACATGTGCCTCATTTTGCATCGGCACGTGTGCCCCATTTGCATTGGCATGCGTGTCTCACTTGCATTGGCATGCGTGTCTCATTTGCAGTATCTTGCATTCCCTTTGTGACTCGCGTGGTCTCGCTCGTCACGTGCCTTTTGTCTTTCCTCTCTCGCGTGTACTACGCTGAGAGGGCTTTTGTCTTTCCTCTCTCGCGTGTACTATGCTGAGAGGCCTTTTGTCTCTTCTCTCTCGCGTGTACTACGCTGAGAGGCCTTTTGTCTTTCCCCTCTCGCGTGTACTACGCTGAGAGGTTTCTTTTTTGCTTTGCTTTTTCCTCTCCTGCGTGCGATACGCTGAGAGATGTTGTGTTTGAGACTCCAGGTGTTCTCGGTAGTCGCTTTTAGCCTTCTCCGTGTAAGGCGCCGTGAGAATTGCTTAATTCTCTTAATCCTTTCTGCATGAGATGTAGTTTGGTTCATGTTTGCTTGCTTGCACATCATTCGCTTAAACGTGCATATGTCATGCATCATTTGTAAATACTGCATATGTCATGCATCATTTGTAAAAACGTGCATATATCATGCATCATTTGTAAAAACGTGCATATGTCATGCATCATTGTAAAAATACTGCATATGTCATAAATTTAAAAAAAAAATCCAAAAAAAAAACGTGCATATGTCATGCATCGTTGTAGATAGTACATATGTCATGCATCATCGTAGGATATAGTGCATATGTCATGCATTTCCCCTAGTAAATGTTCATTCCATCACATATTTGTAGATATTGTATTTTAACTTGCGTGTATTCACTGCATCACCCTCCATCTATGGCTTGCGCCTTCCCTTGTTGAGCTTGGTCTGGTATGCGCTCATATTTTTCACGTCAAAGCACAGTTCTGCATGTGTACGCGCCTATTCCACGTTGGTATGTTGGTTTGAGGGTTGCGGCACATTTTCTGTGTTAGACATGGCTTGTACGTGTACATGCCTTTCCTAGGCAAGATTTGGTTTGGCTCGCGTGCCATATCCATTGTATCCATCTCCATTTTGCATTCGTCTTGCGTGCATTCACTGCATCACCCTTCGTCTATGGCTTGCGCCTTTCCTTGTTTAGCTTGGTCTAGTATGTGCTCATACTTTTCATGTCAAAGCACGGTTCTGCATGTGTACGCGCCTATTCCACGCTGGTATGTTGGTTTGAGGGTTGCGGCACCTTTTCTGTGTTAGACATGGCTTGTACGTGTACATGCCTTTCCTAGGCAAAATACGGTTTTAGCTACACGCCATATCCATTTCTGTTGCATTGTAGTGTAATTGTTGCATCCGACATTAGGATCATTGTTCTTTCCTCAGCGGGTCGTCACCCCACTTATGTCATTCCACTAAATACTCGTTCTTGTGTTTGTCTACATCACTCATAGTTCTGCATGTGTACGCGCCTATTCCACGCTGGTATGTTGGTTTGAGGGTTGCGGCACCTTTTCTATGGTAGACAGACTTGTTACCTCCATCAATCTATTTGACATTTGTGTAGTTTCGAACCGCTCATGATTGAATCATGATTCAATTGCTCTGCATTTAGTTTGCATAGTTTCAATTGCATTGCATTATCATTTGCATTGTTTATACTTAATTTTGTATATATATTGCATATCATTTTGCGTTCGTCATTGCATTGTCATGCATGTTGCTAGCGACATTGTACCTGTTATGTTTACTTTCTTTGCAGGCACGATATTGTATGTACGGTTCATTTGAGGCCGGTACAACCGGACGAGCCGCACAGGTATTGTATCCTCCGAGTGAGACGTATTGAGAATTGCATAATTCTCTTATATCCTTTCTGCATTGTAGTGTAGTCTGGTGTATGCTAGCTTAAAACTGTTGCATGTGTGCTTCATTACAGCTTTCTTTGCATGATCATAAGTTATGCTCGGCTTCTTGAATTTTCAGTTGCATTTTGCCCCTGCCTTTGGGCGCATACCTTGTTTGTCTTGCATGTTTGTCCAAGTCTTCGGCCTTGTCAAAAATGGGTCGTCATTGGACTTTGACATTCACTCCCGTCATTGTTATGACTTCCGAGTTTTATCAAAGAGGGGCAACTGTAGACACCCCATTTTTGACCGTCCTCAAGACTTGGACGTCACCGTTGGAACACTCGGTGATTATCCATGTTTGTGTTCGTTTGGAGTTCCCGGAGTGCTCGGCTACGCGCCTTGTCTCAGGATCTCCGAACTCGACTGTTTTGTGTTTGGTTTTGCATCAAACACTTGTGCTCTGCCTTGGAGGGGCAGGGAATGCCTTGTGAGGCATCCCCACACACCACCGGCAGTGGCTAGAGGCCATCGGCTGGTTTTTGTTGCCACCGGTAATGTATTTTGCCGGTCGGCACTCTTTGTTGCCGGTCGGCACTCCATTTTGTCAAAATGACAATTTTGAGCGGCCGACCACTATTCATCTACTTTTTGTAGATATTTCTTGCCAACTGTGATAGCTGGCACCCACCCCATTCCCCTCCATACACGTGTATGAAGGGATTTCCCTCTTGGATGGCTTGTTTTGTAAGCCTTACAAGAGAGAATTGCCTATATAGGAGAGCTTCTTCTCTTGGCATTAGGGTTAGACACTTGTTAGACATTTTAGACAGCTTTGGAAAAGCTTGAGTTCTAGGGTTAGGGTTAGATATATTTTCTATATCTATAAGTGTGTGTTTTGTGCCATTTTTGCTCTCACACACACACACTAACACACCATCTCTTGGACTTGAGACCCTTGGAGGCTTGTTTGAGTGTTTTGAAGGTGGATTCAAGCCAAGAAGGGCTGTTGGAGCATCATTTGTGAAGGTGGTCTTCAAGGGTAAGAAACTTCCCTTTTATTCCCCATTTTTGCATCCTATTTCTACCTATCTTAGAACTGTTTTTGTGTTTAGTATATAACATAAAAAAGTTCTGTTTTTAGGCCCTCTTGATAGTTTATTAAGAGTGTTTTGTGCTTTGGGGAAGTTTGACCCCTCTTAGGCCTTGCAAGGCCCTTGTTTTGTGCCATTTTGTGCAAGTTTCGAGACTTTAGTGTTTGGGCCTCTTCACCACTGAAATCCCTCAAGATTTCAGTGGTGGGGATGGTGCCTTGAAGTCTCCAAAAGGAGAGGGCCACCCCCTCTCCTTGTTGTCCTTGAAAGGGATCATTTTTGGTCTTTTAAGGGAGCTTATGTTTGAGTGTGTGTTGAGCATGCCATGGCTGTATTTTATGCTTATATTGCCATGTTATAACTTTGTATTAAGTTAGTTTTGGTACTCCATGCATGTTTAGCAGAGTTGCCATGTAATGCCTCCTTGATCCCTTAACATGCCTTAGGTTGTGTGCCTTTGTTTTAGCGTGTTTTAGGCTTAGATTTGTGAAGCTTTTGTGCTTATTTTGCCATGCTTTAGGTCTGTCTTAGGTTGTTTGAGTCGACCCTAGCATGCTTTATATAGCCTCTTTGCATTTTTGGGCTTGTTGGCCTCAAGCATGTAAGTGTATAGCATGCTTTGTTTGCTTCAATTTAGTGGATTGGAGTCATTTTTCATGTTATTTCAGTCCCTAAGACATGCTTGTATGCTTGCCTTGGTTGCCTCTTGAGCATGTGTTATATGCTTCTTGAAAGAGTATTTGTGCATGCCTTTGAATTCAAACCATTTAGATGCATCCAAGTGGTCCTTTGGGCTTGATTTTGTGTGCTAAAACTCTGATTTTAGTTGCTTAAGTCTTGCCATGCTAGGTCTTGTCAAGTGTAGTTCAATGCCTCTTGGCTTGCCTCGAATACTTGGGCCATTTGCATGCTTTTGCTTGTCTTGTGTGAGTTGGTTTGGCACCTCTTCTAACATGATTTCAGAGCTTAACTCGCATGCTAATTTTTCATATTTGTGCCCTTTTAAATGTGTTTAAAAGTTGCCCCATTATGCTTTAAGTATTGGACCATGAGTGCTTGCATGTGTGTGTGCATTTTGGCCTTCACTTCCCTGGTTTTGGCTACTGATTTTGGGCCTATTTGGAGTTGCCTAAGTCATGTTTAAGTCCACCCCTTTGCTTGGTTCGCACGCTTGCCTTGTATGTGTGTTTGCATACTAGCATTCTTGTTTGCATCCCATGTTGCATACTAGTTGACATGCTTAGGATTGCATATATAGACATGCATGCCTTGTCCCTTGATTCGGTGATGGGAATTGGGCCCCTTTATTTGTTTGGTTTGCATTTCATTTGAAATTGAAGTGCACACTTGATTCTTTAGGCCATCATGCATGGAAATGCGTGATTGGTGGCCCGAGAATCGATGCGCATACCCTTTTGAGTCGCAAACATGATAGGGGGCGTGATTGGTGCATACATTGTTTGAATTTGTATTGCCATGCAAGTTTTGCCCTCTGCTGCTGTGAGTTGCAGGTTCTGCAGGCATTGTTTGCCGACCGGCAGTAAATAAGCAGCCGATGGGTTCATCTTGTGCCGGTGACCACAATTCACTGCCGGTGATAATTCTACTTAGCCGGTGGTGATTCCCAGTATCCAGAGAGGCATCCTTGAGATTTTGGCAGTCTTCAGAGAAGCAAAGCAGGGAAAACAGAGGCAGGCTATGCATGGCAGTGCGATTCCGAGCAAGTCCCGAGCATCTGTTGCATCGACTCTCCTCGAGGCGCTTCTTGTTTTCCTAGTTTAATTAGTTTGTTAACTGATTAGGCAATTTGTAATATTTAATTAGTTTGCGTAGTTAATTAATTTATATTATTTATTTGGTTCCTCCGAGTGAGGGTGAATTTGTAATAAGTGTGCGTGAGTGTGTGTATGTCTTCCAACCCCCACTTCTTTCTTCTCTTTTATTTACCCGCTTACGATGGTATATTAGGGCACATTTATTTTAGCATACCTTATGCAATGCATGTGTGCATCCATGCATTTGTTGACATGCACCGGGCTCGGTACATCATACAAACCGCATCGTATCTTCAAATCTAACTTGAATATGTGCACCGAATGATTGCATTTCACATGCCATTTAGGGTTAGCCGAGCCTATCCTAATCACATTCTGCATGCGATGCATTAGCCACTCTAACATGAACTAGGGCATGCATGTTTGCTAACTAGTTTATTGTTTTGGCACGGAGTACGATGTAAGTATTTATGCTTTAGCATATCGCATGCGTGTGAATGTTAACATGACAGCATAATTACCATGCGGCTAAATGCTTACATGAGATAAACTGTTTGAATGCCTGTGGGTGGAGGTTGGATTGCTTGAGTTGGAGACACTCGTTGAAATCCGTGTTTTAGCCTACTTGCGAGTAGCAAATTCCAAAGCACCTTTCAAAACAAACGGATATACAATGCTTGTTTCCAAATTAGGCAATCTAGTCTATACTTGTTTGCTGTGTGCATAACATAGTAATTCTAGGCTAATAATTGGAATAAGAACACGTAACGTTTTCAAAATTAGATATCACGGTTAGTGGAGGCCGGTCTTCGGACCGGGCGAGAGGGGGGTGCTCATAGCTGACCTTCCCCGATCGTACCCAAGCTCCCGAGCCAAGACAACTTTGGTGATGACGGACACGTGGCCTTTGGCACCGAGTTAGGGTTTCCTAAATTTCCCATTTTAAAAAATATTTAGGTGGCTATCTGGCAAAGCAGTCCATATTTGGCACTTCTTTTAAAAAATCTGTTTTCTCAAACGATTTGCCAGAGTTGGATTATTTGGTTCAGATTAAGAACCGCAACAAACAAAAAAAGGAAAGTCCGAACTGTAGCGGTCGAGGTCCCTCGCGGGCGCTGTTACACCCACCAAAGGTTTTGATTAGAATATATAAATATAAATATAATATCAATCTTCCTCCACCGGATACAATCAATACTATTATATTAAATTATAATATAAATGATATTATGAGAGATGCATATTATGAATATATTTTTGCAATAACAGTATACATACCAGTAATGTATACATATATTTAAACATAATCAAATGAAAAATCTAATTTATAGTGAGACACCACCTGAGTATGTTTCTTTTTATCATTTAAATGATATTATATATATATATATATATAACAAAAGGAGGGTGTTTTTGAATTGGGATGGGACATTTGTCTCTGTGTCAAAATGTGGACCATTAGATTGATTCAATCTAAGGGTTAGAAATATGAATTGAATCAAAGGCTAGGATTATTTTTACACTAGATCCAATGGCCCTTTTTACCATTCACCCTCATGTAGATGTTTTCCAAATTTTGAAATAGCATCGTTCTCTCCAAATTCCTTTACAAAATAACATCATTCTCTCCAATCATACTTTCTCTCAATCAATTGTCTGCTCCTCCTCCTCTTCGGTACCTGTTTTTGAACCCTAATATAAGCCTCAATTCTTCGCAACCCTCTCTCATTGCAGAACCTCAAGTTCTGGCTTCGTCTTCTTCTGGTATAGCAAACAATCCCAAAATATCTCTTTTTTCTATGCTTATATATATGTTTAATCTTGTAAGCTATTGTTTTAATCAAATTTGGTTAATAGCTCGATATGATATAAAACACTAGCATCACTGTTTGTTCGTTCTTTGTTATAGCCAATGGTTATTCATGGGTTGTGTATGTACATTTTTTACCAGATTTTGAGCTTATTTTATATTTTATTAATTATTTTTTTCTCGGAGATTGATTGGCATTAGGATTCAAAGTGGTTAGTCAAAGCTTTTTTTTCCCTCTTGGTGTTGCTTATTATGATAGTAAATTACTTTAGTGTTTGTTATTTCGGTGGTCAAACGCTGTTAAGGCTTGAGTAAATCTTATAGACACTTAATTCTCTCTTGAATTAGGGTATTATTGATACTCTTTTACTATGTTCCATTTGAAATAATGTGTGGTTTATTAGGTTACTTCACAGTTATATTCCCTTGATTTTCTCTTGGATTGTGGTATTATTGATGCAAATTTAATTGGAATCATATGGTTCTTTCATTATAGTTGCTTATGTATACAATTTACTCTATGCTCCAGATCAAATAATGTGTGGTTTGTTAGGTTATTTGACAATATTATTCTTTATTCCCTGGTTTGTGAATTATCTTTTGGATACTGCTCTTATAGAGAACACCGACTAGGAGAATGGCACATAATGGCTGCATCATACAAATCCAAGTCACAATGATTAATAAAATTTGATTTGTTTTCCATCTTTAACCTCATATTCATATATTAATTCGTCCATTGGAGGGACAACACAGCCAACCATGATAAAGGTTATACAAACTCCGCTGGTGAATGCAACTTCCTTGAGAGTCAAAGATAGTAAGACATAGGTCAAAAAATTTTGATTTTTTACAACCATTTTCTTTTGATCAAGTAATTTGCATCACAATTTTTACATGGCAATGCTTCATCATTCTTAAGTTTGGAGGCCACTTTATACGAGCCTTTGTTGTCTTAGCCTTTCCATTTATAGATTACCCAACAACTAAGAAAAAATATTTGTGTGTGAGCTATTTATATTTGTGTTACATAGATTCTTCAGAATAAATCAAATACCCGTGTTAGACCCTCGACAATTGGACAAGGGTGTGTGGGATATGTATTGGACACTTTCCATCAAACACTCTATATATATTTATATTTAACACTATTGTTGTATGTATATTATGTTGTATAATTACTATCATTATATGTATTTGTTGTATAATTACTATGAAATGAGTGAAAATACATTTTTGATAATATATGTTGCAGCTTACATGTAATACCATTTTATCTCTCATAATAGATTAAAAATATAAAAATTAATCTAAAAATATTACACCTTTTTGATGAGTCTGCAAACCTTTAAATTTGAGGTTTGATGGGTCCAACCTCTAGATGCACACCTGCACCCGACAAAATTTACCCGAGTCTATGTATCATAGGTTGACATAGCTTGTATATAATATATTCAAATGATGTAAAATAATGGCTCATGATACAATCATCACATGGGTGTCTCTTACATATAATTAAATTATTAAAAGATGCCAAACAAATTTAAATTTGGTGCAACATGTATCAAAAAGATATAATACATTTTTATATTTTGTATCAAATTGTTATAACATATGTATATCAAAAGAAAACATAATTTGTCAAATAATATTTTAGACATCATCAAAATTAAACAACATGATTAACAAAATCCCTACTTCAAATAAGAAGAGAACTATCTTAAACTTAAAAAATGCTCAAATCAAAAATTGAAATCGGTAGATATGTAGTCTTTGTTAAGTTCGACAACCTTACTTCTCGCTCCAAAGATCGATTCCTCCAACCACCTCAAATCTCAAGGTTTAATGGAGTATTGATGGAAGAGAGAGAAGAAATAGAGAAACAAGAGATAAGAGAGAGAAAGGGGTTTGAAGTAATAAGGAAAGGAAAGAATCTCTACAGAAAATAAAGAAGAGAAAAAAAAAATGAATGGGGTGCTACCTTGTCGCTGTCCACTTTGATGCACCGTATGTACGAAGCCTTTCTATCACACATGTAGATCTCTAGAACCTCAAATATACATTCCACTTAGCTTTGCCGTACATGCAAGTGCACCCACTACAAGTGCGGACCAATTGCCCAAGAAGCCATTATGGGTTGCACCAATCCATACATACGGGCCCATCCCATCGCAAGTGTAGAACACTCTGACTAGGTGTTCCTTTTCTAAAATTGATTATGAGTATAAATTTCGTATCCTTCAACTCAAAGTTCAAAATTTCATATCCTCTAACTCAAAACTCAATTATTGAATGTCGTAGACTACATTAACAAGTTTGAATACAACAAATGCAGTGCGACCCAACATGTGATGGGTGTAAGCACAACAAACCTTAGAGGAGAGACACAATTGACTTAAAACTTTCATATTCCCTCATCTTTTGTCATATGCATAAACCCATTAGATCATTACAGATACGGTCAAATAGTCTTTATCGAAGTCCACTTAGATCCACCATATGACTTGTATGGATCTTTTATTGTTTTCTACATAGGTTAGATGACCAAATAATCAACAATCAAAACTTGGATCTTGAATGTGAATAAACTCAGCTTGGCTCGTTTATTTTTATCTTTATTTAAAATTTAAAATAAATACATTATTTATATGTTAAAATAATATAAACAATTTTTTATTAAATAATATATAAATATATTATTTATATATTTTAATAATGTAAATAATAATTAAAAAAATTCATTGTCAAGCTTCGAGCTGGGCTCAAGCGCAACAAAACTAGTTCGGCTCGGTTCGGTTCATTTGCAGCCCTATTCTATACTAGTATGGAAAGTTTTTTACAATTCTAAAATTTTTAACATAAAATAACGAAAAGAAAACTTCTCATTTCTATAGACTTATGCAAAGCCAAGAAAGAATAAGAAATTAGATCGTGGGGATCCAATATAACTCAAGTTGACTATGTCATGTTCTTAGGGGTGTTAGGATGAATTGAGATTAGTCCTAGTGTATTTAATTCTAGATTACCACTGACAAATAAAAAAATTCTAATTATTCTCAAGTACATAGGATGGCATTTTTCAAACGGAGCTAAGCATTATAGTAAGTCAAAATAGGATTCTACAGTAGAACCGAAAACAATACCAGTACACCCATACAAGATGGTTCATGTTCAGTTAAAGACCCGAAACGCTACAACACGAGTCTACTCCTAATTTATAGGGGTGGTTGCAATTCGAATTTGAGCAGTTTGCGGGTCTGTTTAGACCGGCCCGCACCTATGCGGTTTGGGGAGAAGTCAACCTGCAACCACCCGCAGTGCAGTTTGTGCAGATAGGGTTCGCGGATGTGCGGGCGATTTGTGGATTAGACTTTTTTCTTTAAAAAATTATTTTTGAGCCTTTTTTTTTCTTCCTATTTTGTAAATATTTATTTTGGATCATTTTCCTTCCCATTTTCTAAAATGTTCCAACATTAATACTTAATGAATTAGAAAAACATTGATGTCTAATATATAAGATAGAAACATACTGAAATAGTCACTCCCAATTAGTTTCCAAGAATAATGCTAAGGCTTAAAATCACAGAATCACAAGCCTCAAATTGGAAACAACATCATCAAATTTCCAACCACAGACAACTCAATATCACATAAAAATCCAAAAAATGATAGCTTTACAACCCCCTTCGCATAGATCGGTCTAATATTACAATCATTCATTGAAAACCCAAAAAAGGTAAAACAATAACCTCCAAATCAATCCTTAGCTTACAATTCAGCAAGTAAATATTGACAATTTACTGAGTCCAATTAATAACTTCACAGAAATCAGTAGATAACACACCAAAATATTCATTTCACACATGGGCAAAAACACAAAAAATTACCTTATTATTTCTTGACAAAAATTCTTGATAAAAATGGCACATTTCATCAACCAAAAAGAAAATATTCCTGGAAATCTTTCACATACAACTCTCTCTCTCTCTCTCTCTCTCTATCTCTCTATGTATGTGTGTGTACATATATTTTAAGTGTAGACAAACATATTTCTTGATCACATAACATTCAACCATAAACCACCCAGAAACATAGAACTTCCATGAAATACTCACAAAGATTCAATAATTCCCCCCAAAACTATCTAGTACAAGACCCCAAAATATGAAAGAAAAAAAAAATCAAACCAAAAAAATTCAAAATAAGAAGAAAAAAAAAACCCCAAAATTTTCACTTAAAAAAAAACCAAAGACCAAGAAAGCACAAGAAAGAAAAAAAAGAAAAATATCTAGGATAGATCATAGATGAATGGCCCAGGTTTAAAAAATATATATATATATATATTCTAAGTGTGGGCGGGTTTGTGGTGGTGCGGTTCAAATCCGCAACCCACCCACAACCCGAAAACTTGCTATATTTCAAACCGCACCCCACCCTATTGTATTTGCGAAACCGCCCATACATGTGCGGGTAGGGTCGAGTAGGGCGGGTTATGCAGGTCGGATAATCCTATGCCCAGCCCTACTAATTTATATCATATATATATTTGAATTTTTGTTATAAAACGAAATAAAGTAAAATAAAGAGAGATGCAAACAAATGAGGGAGATATTTCTTTATTGAGTAAATTAGATCCATTCTACAAGCAGCAAGTCAATTTGCTTTTATAGGCAAACTGATACATGTATATGAATTAATTGCTTGTTCCATGAAGGGAATATTTATTAAATATAAACATATACTATAACTATTGTGCAATGTCGTGAAGCTACACACTTTTGTGTAATCTCGTGAAGTTACACCTTTCTTTGGGCGAGGTTAGATCTGTTGGTTATAATTATCCAAATATTATATAATACTCCCTCTTGGATAACTATACATTATGAGTATGCCTTATTAAAACCAAATTAAGGAAAACCCAGTGGGAGAAAAATATTTGGTAAAGGAAAAATAGTACAATATTCTTGTATATGATTTATTTAGATCATCTCATTAAAACCTTGCTAAGGAAAACCCATTGGGGAAAAAAAAAAAAAACCTTAAGTGAAGGAAAAAAATACAATCTACAAATCTGTTTAAATAGATGAGTCCCCCTCAATGCTACATAATAGATATTTATGTCAACGCATCCTAATATTATACACTAGATTCTTGAATGTTACAATTGGTAGTGCTTTAGTAAATAGATTTGCCAGATTATCACTTGAGTGTATCTGTTGAACATCAATATCACCAATATTCTGGAGCTCATGTGTGTAAAAGATTTTTGGTGAAATGTGTTCAGTCCTGTTATCTTTGATATAGCCTCTTTTGATACACGCAACATTATTTTCATATAATATGATTGGACTATCTTTAGTTGAAGACAATTTGCATCTTTCTTGAATATGATGGATTATGAATCCAAGCCAAATACATTCTCGACTTGCTTAATAAATTGCAAGTATCTCTAAGTGATTTGAAAAAGTAACAGTTAATGTTTGTTTTACTTATTGCCAAGATATAGTAGTATTTCCATAGGTAAAAATATATCCTGTTTATGATCTAGCTTTATGTAGATCAGAGAAATATCCAACATCTGCATATCCAATTAGTTGCGTCTTTGATTCTTTTGAATAAAATAAACCCATATCAGTTGTTCCACGAAAATAATGTAATATTTGCTTCACTTTATTTCAATGCTTTTGGGTTGGTGCAGAACTATATCTTGCTAATAAATTAACAACAAATGCAATATCTAGCCTGGTACAATTTGCAAGATACAGAAAAGCACCAATTGCACTAAGCTATAGGACTTCGAGACCAAGAAATTCTTCATTATCTTCTCGAGGTCGAAAAAGATATTTGTTTAAATCAAATGATTGAACAACAATAGGAGTACTCAAGGGATGAGCTTTATCTATATAAAAAGTCTTCAAGACCTTTTCTATATATGTTGATTGATGTACAAAAATCCCATTTGGCAAGTGTTCAATCTGCAAGCCGGCATAAAATTTTATTTTGCTAAGATTTTTCATTTCAAATTCCTTTTTTAAATACTCTACAGTTTTTGTAAGCTCTTTTGGAGTTCTTATAAGATTCAAATCATCAACATATATTGCAACGATTGCAAATCCGAATTCTGATTTCTTAATATAAATGCATGAACAAATTGGATCATTCTCATATCTCTCTTTTAACAAATATACACTGAGGCGATATACCACATGCGTCTGGATTGTTTCAACCCTTATAGAGATCTTCGTAACTTGGTTGAATAAACACTTCTGGGTTTTGAATTAGATGCTTTTTGACATTTTAAATCCTTTAGGGACTTTCATATATATATATATATATATACTAGCGTATGCCCTTACCTAAAGGCATGGTGTAATTAATGATGAAATCAAAATATAATTGAATATAAAATTATTGGGTTAAAATGTATTTTATCAAATTGGTTGTTAAAAAAATTGAGGCCAAAATATAAGTACAGGTCCGACTGATTTTGACTTTCAAATGAATTTTGTAAAATTATCCAGCATAAATGCACATGGTGTTTGTGTGTCGTGGGTTTTGTTACCGAGGAGGATAACAAAGTTCTATTAAAAAAAAAAAAATCTTTTTTAAGTCTTTAAACAAATCACACCACTCCCATTATCTCTCTTCTTGTTAGGTTTTATTATTGACAATCCCGTTTGACAATGATTTCTTTAAGAAGTTGATTTTCTTCTAAAACTAGGATTACTTTTGGATTTCTATAAGTAATTGGATTTCTTCCAAAACTAAGATTACTTTTGGATTTTCTATAAATAGTTGGTTTTCTCCCAAAACTATTTAATTCCACCAGATCTTCTTTTTGGTTCTTAAGGTTTATATCTGGGGATATTTTGTTAGTTTTCTTTGATGTTTTATTGAGTATTCAACTCATGATTTAAAGAGAGTACATCAAAGGTTTTGTTTGTTATATACAAGAGAGAGAGAGAGAGAGAGAGAGAGAGAGTTGTTCTTCAATGGATTCTGGAGTCGCTCATCATAAAGACAATTCCGAGGTGAAGACGGGGTTGGAAGAGGCACATAGAGGTTGGTTCAATTAGGTGTGGATTCGCTAGGTAATTGAGAGTATAGTTGTATAATTCTTTTAAATCTTCTTAGTGGATTGTTTTGTGGCTGTTGCCTGTGGTTTTTTAATCACAGTTGGAGGTGTCCAATTGTGGTTTTTCCACGTTAAAATCGTTGTGTTGATTTGTCTTGATTATTTGATTGAGATTGATATATACTGCTTAAAATTGTTACATAATTACAAATCAATATCTAGGGGATTTCTAGATTTTTCAATTGGTATCAGAGCGGGTCGTTCTATTTTTTTTTTATAAAAAATATTTTAGAACAAGATCTTGTTTGATTTGTGATAATGGATACTATTCGTGAGGGAAATTTTATGGTTCGACCACCCCTTCTTGACGGATCCAATTATTCTTTTTGGAAAGCTCGAATGAGATCGTTTTTGAAATCTATTGATGAAAAAGTTTGGCAATCTATCATGAATAGGTGGACTAAACTAACAATTACTGTTGATGGAGTAACTTTTCCCAAACCAATTGATAAGTGGGACACATTTGATTACCAAAATAGTAGCTGGAATAGTAAAGCTATCAATTCTCTCTTTTGCGCTGTCACACCTGAAGAGTTTAGTCGTATTTGTAATTGTGAAGTCGTAAAAGAGGCTTGGGATATCTTACAAACTATTTATGAGGGCACTCATTCTGTTAAACGCTCAAAACTTCAAAGGCTCACATCTAGTTTCGAAAACCTTTCAATGAAAGATAGTGAGACCTTTGATGAATTTTATGCAAAGTTGAGTGACATTGTTAATTCCAGTTTCAATTTAGGTGAAAAAATACCAGGATCCAAAGTTGTGGGAAAAATTTTGAGATCCTTGCCCGATCGGTTCCAACCAAAAGTTACGGCAATTGAGGAGGCTCAAGATGTTGACACCCTCAAGCTGGATCAGTTGGTTGGAAATCTCCAAATTTATGAGGCACATAGAAATTTAAAAAAGAAACAAAAAGATTTTGCTTTTAGTAGTGCTCATAAAGTGGTAGAGGATTCTGATGAGGATGGTGAGATAGATTCCAAGATTATGGCTGCTTTTGTTAAACAATTTAAAAAATCCTTTTTGAAAAAGAATCTTAATCTTTTGGAATCTACTCATACTCATAAATCTAAAGGTAAAGATAAACTCAAAATTAGTCCTATAGCCAAGAAGGCGAAAGGAAAGATACAGGGGAACTCTGAAAGTGTCCAATGCTATGAATGCCAAGGATTTGGCCACTTTGCTTCAGAATGCCCCACTCGTTTGAAGAAGAAGAAAGCCCTCGCTATCACTTGGGATGATGAATCAGAATCTAATGAAGAAGAAAGTGACAATGAAGATCAAGGCGAAGAGGGATATAATCAATTCCTTGCTTTCATGGCGGCTTCTGAAATCGAAGGACGAACAGAGTCTCCGAAGAGGTTAGTTGAGAATACCACTGATGATGAAGCATCAGAGAGTGATCATGAAGAACTTGAGCAAGCTTATGAAAAGCTGTATAAGGAAGCTCTTAAGTTATGCAAATTGAATGATAACCTCACAAAGAAACTCAAAGCATGTGAATGTGAGAATGTCAAACTTAAGAAGGAGATTTTCGAGGCTAGGATCAATGCCATCAAGATAGCTGATGATCGACAAGTTCTTTGTGCAAAACTGTTGACTTGTGAGACAGAGAGAAATGAGCTACAAGAAACCCATGCCATGTATGAAGAAAAGATTGAATCTCTCGAGATGTCACAAGTTGCTTTGGAAGAACTAATGATCAAGAAAGAGAAAGAGCTAAAGTGTGCTATGGTTACTATTGGTCTTTGGAACAAAGGATCAAAGACTTTGGAGGATATCATTGGGTCTCAACAAATCTGTTCTGACAAGAGTGACATTGGCTTTGGAGGTAAGAAAGAGCCACAACAGAGTACATCCACATCTCATGATACAAGAACTCAAGGAAAAGGAGGACAAAAGATTCAACATGAGGATAGACTTCTCAAACTTCCTAGAGTTGGTAAGGTAAAAGAAAAGAAGGTACACCCTGTTTTTATTTGTCATCATTGTGGTATGCATGGTCATATTCGTCTTTATTGTTATAAGTTGCGTGGGAGAGTGTCTTATAGAGATGGAAGAAATTCCAACATCTCGTGGGGTAGAAGACACTTCATTGATAGGAAGTTGAAAACCAAGTCGAGACAGGTTCCCATTGAGAGCAAAAGGAACCACAATGTCAAGACATCACCCAAAAACCGCAATGTTCACAACTTTGTTTATACTAAAGCGGTTTGGGTGAGAAAACTTGACTTGTGTTAATTTGTTTATTTGTTTTAGTTTTTGGGTTTCTGTGTGTTTTGTTTTTTTAAAGAGAAAAAAAAAATGTGTGCATGTTCGTTTTTTGTCTTGCTTTGGGTAAAGAAAAAAATAAAAAAAATAAAAAAACCCAAAAAGATTTTCTTAGTATGGTTTTGCAAGTTTGAAATTTTTTGAGTGGCCCTTGGTGCATATTGGAATTGATAAAAATATCCATTACATGTTGATATGTGTGTGCTTTCTATGGTCCTTACTCATTTTGGAGTGTGTGTTTTTTGATTAGTATGTCTCATTCTGTACACACTCTTGGATTAGCAAATATCGGAGCCTTCTGCCTTAGTGATTTATTTTTTTTTATGGACTTCTGGCATTGTATCTTTTGCTTTTCTAGAGGAATTGACATATACTAGCATATCATGGGTGATGTTGAGTCTCTTAACTATCTTCCATCTTTTTGCATCTCCATGGCTTTCCCCTCTATTCTTTGTAGTCCAGCCATGAGAAAAAGGCTACCTCAGAGTCACCAACCAGGCCATCCTTATTATATTCATGCTTTTCTGGTTCAGTTTCCATACTCTTGAGCGTGTCAGCTGCCAATGAGTGTGCAAAAGAAACAAAAAAAAAAAATGTGAAAAAGAAAAAAAATGTTCAAAAGAAAGAAAAGAAAAAGATGTGAAAAAGAAAAAAGAAAAAAAATAAAGGATTCATTGATTGAGGGGGAGCCTCCGTTTTTACTCACCAAATACCCCTTGATTCCTAGTGCTTTGACTTTTCGTAGTTACGCTTAGATTCTCTTGTTGGAGGTCCAGCTTTTATATCATTACTAGGATTTGAATCTAGTGTTTGTCGAATCCGAAGAGTCACACACACACTTTTATCATGGGATCTATGCTTGTCACATAATGCATCACTTTCTTTTATAAGGAATCTTTTAGAGGCTGTGCACATTGTGTTTTCAAGTAATTGTGCTTCTTGAATAGTCTTGTGTGTTTTAAGGTACTAATATGAAATTCCTTGCTTGCTCCACCATATTATTTTTGTTGTTCACTGTTTTCAGTGTTTGTGGTTGCTTTTAGTGAGTGAGAGTTCGGTTAATCGTTATCATGTCATTACTTGTGTGGGTTTTGGTCTTGATTTTGTTATTTGAGATTCCTTTGTTAATTCGTGACAACCTGGGGGAGAAATGTGTTTTTCATGTATTCATGTCATGTGTTGGGTGCATAAGTCTTAGTTTTCATCTATCCATGCTACATGTTCTTAAAATCTTCAAGCCGCATCTATTCATGTTTTCCTTCTCATGCTTCAAGATAATCTTGTTATATGTTTATTGCTTTTTCATATACTCTTGTGGCACTAATAGTTGTTTTGGAGATTGTGGCACTAATAGCTGTTTTGCATATCTTAATCTTTAGGAAGAAGTTTGTGTTTATTGGTTGTAATGGGTTGGGGTGATTAGGATTTTATTTATTAGGTGTGTTTTGTCACGGCATTGCCAAAGGGAGAGATTGTTAGGTTTTATTATTGGCAATCCCGTTTGACAAGGATTTCTTTAAGAAGTTGATTTTCTTCTAAAACTAGGATTACTTTTGGATTTCTATAAGTAATTGGATTTCTTCGAAAACTAGGATTACTTTTAGATTTTCTATAAATAGTTGGTTTTCTCCCAAAACTATTTAATTCCTCCAGATCTTCTTTTTGATTCTTAAGGTTTATATCTGGAGATATTTTGTTAGTTTTCTTTGATGTTTTATTGAGTATTCAACTCATGGTTTAAAGAGAGTACATCAAATGTTTTGTTTGTTATATACAAGAGAGAGAGAGTTGTTCTTTTGTACATTCTGAAAAATTCGAGCCTAAAGCTTCGGTGGATTCTGGAGTGGCTCATCATAAAGACAATTCTGAGGTGAAGACGGGGTTGGAAGAGGCACACAGAGGTTGGTTCAATTAGGCGTGGATTCGCTAGGTAATTGAGAGTATACCTGTATAATTCCTTTAAATCTTCTTAGTGGATTGTTTTGTGGCTGTTGCTCATGGTTTTTTAATCACAGTTGGAGGTGTCCAATTGTGATTTTTTCACGTTAAAATCATTGTGTTGATTTGTCTTGATTGTTTGATTGGGATTGTTATATACTGCTTAAAATTGTTACATAATTACAAATCAATATCTAGGGGAATTCCGTTTGACAAGGATTTCTTTAAGAAGTTGATTTTCTTCTAAAACTAGGATTACTTTTGGATTTCTATAAGTAATTGGATTTCTTCCAAAACTATGATTACTTTTGGATTTTCTATAAATAGTTGGTTTTCTCCCAAAACTATTTAATTCCTTCAGATCTTCTTTTTGGTTCTTAAGGTTTATATCTGGGGATATTTTGTTAGTTTTCTTTGATATTTTATTGAGTATTCAACTCATGGTTTAAAGAGAGTACATCAAAGGTTTTGTTTGTTATATACAAGAGAGAGATTGTTCTTTAGTGGATTCGGGTGGCTCATCGTAAAGACAATTCCGAGGTGAAGACGGGGTTGGAAGAGGCACATAGAGGTTGGTTCAATTAGGCGTGGATTCGCTAGGTAATTGAGAGTATACTGTAATTCTTTTAAATCTTCTTAGTGGATTGTTTTGTGATTTGTTGCGTGGTTTTTAATCACAGTTGGAGGTGTCCAATTGTGGTTTTTCCACGTTAAAATCGTTGTGTTGATTTGTCTTGATTGTTTGATTGGAATTGTTATATACTGCTTAAAATTGTTACATAATTACAAATCAATATCTAGGGGATTTCTAGATTTTTCACTTCTCTTTCTCTTTCTCACTTGCCTTGTGAAAAGATTCCCTAGTAGCAAAATATAAACCACTTTTATCACATTTTTTTTAAACATAATTCAATTTAAACCCAATTTAAATTTTGAGTTCAAATTTGTTCACCAAAAAAAAAAAAAAAAAACAACAACAACAACATTTTTCACCAACATTTTATAAAAAAAAAAAAGAGTTTTTCAAAAAAAAAAAAAAAAAAGGTTTAAACCCACTCTTTTTTTTTTTTTGTTTAATGTTACATTTCTTAATAAACAACCTTATTTATTTATATTTTCCACAAACATTTTTTTTAACATAACCACATTCACAATTCCATTTTTTAAATACTTTACTTATCTACACTTGGGCTTGTTTTGACAACTCGATTAAAAGTCATTTTTTAAAAACTTTTTGGCTTTTTTTATTCACATCATCTCTCTATTTTTTTTTATATTTTTTTTTTTAAAAAAAAAGCAAAAAAAGTCAAAAAACCAACTTTTAGTCTACTTCTCTAAACAATTCTTATTTTCTCCCCCCAAACATAAAATATTAGACATTGTCCTACCAGACTATTTTCCCCTCTTCACTTATTTATTTTTTTTTGTTTTCAAAAAATATTTTTCCAATAAGATAGATGAATTGAAAAAATTGTTTAATCTTGTGTGATATTATTTATGCATGTATATATACATAGATATATGTGTGCATGGATGAATGTGTCCCAAAAAGAGTATTCCCTTCGTTCCAAAATATTAATTTCTTATTTCATTTTTTATTGTCTTAAAATATTAGTCCCTTTTCAAAAATCAAATACTAAAATAATATGAATTTTCTATTTTACCCTTCTTTTAAATTCATTAAAAATACAAAAAGTACAATTATGACAATTGATATTCTTAAAAAAAAAATACTATCCAAGGGTGATTTTATAAAATTAATATTTTTAAAGTGCAATAATTGTACTATCAAAAAAAGTTGAATTTCCCAAAATGAACTATTATTTTGGAACGGAGGGAATACATGTAAATATATAAAAAATAATATATATATATATATATATTTTTGTGGGGTGTTGTGTCGAGTGGTCGGCATGGGACAGAACCCACATGGGGTTGCCCATCAATTCCTTAGTTGACTTATTTTTTGTTTTATTATTATTTCTTTTCCTATTTTTTTCTGTCACTCTCCTCCACCTCTCTCTATCTCTCTCTCTCTCTCTAACTTCTAGAGAGAGCAAGTTCAACTCTCCATCTCTGGCGATAGTCTCTCTTTCTCCGGCAAGTCAATGTCTCTCTCTCTTTCTCTGATGAGTCAATGTCTTTTTCCCCTGATCTCTTAATATTTTTGAATACAACAAACTTTTGAATTTTTTATTCTATTTATGGAATCAAAAAACAAAATCCAATCTCTATAATTTTTTTAGTTTCCTTTTAATCTCATTCCCTCCCTTTAAAGCTTATAACATATTGCAATATAAACACACAATAAATACATCGCAAAAATCAAAAGCAAAGTAATCAAAATCTGAGAAATCAAAGAAATGGTCTCATAATTCTCTCCATCTTCCACCACTCATTCTCTCTCTACCTATTATCTCTCTATCTTCTCCCACCCAGTCTCCTTCTACTTATGAGATACATATTCCCTACTCTCTTTCATCTCTCTAGAAACTTGGTCTCTCTCTCTCTCTCTCTCTCTCTCTCTTCTAATTCTCTTATCTTATTCTCTCTTAAATCAAATAACAAACCCTTATCACCTTTGTTCGATTTTTCACTTGAATGGTATCAGACAGTTGCGGAGTTATTACGACGATGATGAGTAGCAGAGGAGGCGATGACTGGAGGAGGTGGCATTGAGTAGTAGTGGTGGCAATGACTGGAAGAGGTGATGAGCAGCACCATGGCTAGGTCACGAGAGAGTCATCAGAAAGAGATGTGTCGGTGGTGTGGTGGGAAGTGAGGCTGAGAGAGAGAGAGAGAGAGAGAAAGAGAGAGAGAGAGGGGAGGTGTTTTGAAATTTGACAATTAGGAAGTGAGGCTAAGAAACAAATGGATGAGAGTTTATAGAGAGAGTGGGATGAACGTGGTCTCTTTTTAGGGGAGAAGAGAGTGAGTAAGTGTGTTTCGAAATTTGAAATCTGGGAAAATGAAGCGAGACTTTAGAGAGAAAAGAGGGAGAATTCATGGGAGGAAAGTTGAAGTAAAGTGAGATAGAAGAGTCTCATCTCTACCGTTCATCCCAAACAGAAATAAATTATAATCGTTTAAATGTCCTAGTAGGACAAATGTGTTTAGGACAAATTCACAATTTTCCTGCCATATTATAGATATATATATATATATCACTATCTAGTGATCCATATAAATATGCTGTAACTACATCTATTAGACGCATATCTAAATTTTCTGTGATTATCAAGTTAATAAATTTTTTTTTTGGAATGTAATCACATCCATTATAGGTGAATATGTTTCCTCATAGTTAATACTAGGTCTCTGCAAAAACCTTGCGCAACAAGTCGTGTTTTATATCTTACAATTTCATTTTGCTCATTGCATTTTTGAACAAACACTTATTTATATCTCACAGGTTGTATAACAACCCGACAATCTCCTATACTTTAATTCCCTCTTATACGTGTGAATATATATATGTTTATTTGTCTAATATGAAATTCCATGCTTTCATGTGTGAATTATATGTTTATTAAATTATATTTATCAGTTAAGATAAAATCTGTTGAAAGTAGGACCTTTGGACTGAAAATTGGGAACCGTAGAGGCCCGATAATCAGAAATTGACTTTATCGTAGCGATCAACATGATTTTTAGGACATAGTATCAAGTTTTGTAAAAATTTGATTCATAATGAATTAATTGGCATTATTTAGGCTTAATTCTCTATCAAGCTTAAATTAGACTCATAACTTAAGTTGGGTAAATATAAGAGCCTTAGAAGTTCGAGACTCAACAAGGATACAAAATATCTCCTAAGAGAGAGAGTTCTAGAGGAGAGGAGAGAAAGAGAGAGAAAGGAAGGAAGACCAACTAAGGGCTTGAAGATTCAAGGAATTGGAAGGGGATTCAAGAAATTCCACTCTAGGTAAGTGAAAATTAACTTAAATACCCTAAATCTCTCTTTAATTGATGAGCTTCAAGTCTTGAAATGTGATTTATATACTTACATAAGTTAGGGTTATGTAATAAACATATTGTTTGAGCTAACACCCATAGAATTCATAAGGATTTCTTCTCTTTGGTGGATTTAAAAAGCAATGTTTGTATTTTGAGCTTGTTTTGGGTTAAATTAAGAGTAATGACCTTTTACTCTTTAGGTTGTGCATGCTTTACACTCATATATGTGTAAGTGTTTGTATATGTTTTGGTGAATCATGAAGAAGAGAAAGAAATGGAAGATTGAATGTTACAGATTTCATTAAAAAAGTGCTATGATCTAATTGAACTTGAGATTCATGTTTATTGTGATAATATATCATGATATTGAAGTGGTTTTGCCTGTATTATACTTTGAAAATGTGTTTGGTTAGTTAGATTTTGACTAAGTTTCGGACTACTCAAAATAGAGCCTAGAACTACACGTGCGGGGCTTATGGCCACACGTGTGGGGCTCATAGCCGCACGTGCAGAAAACAGGGAAAGTAGATTGAGCATTCTGAAATAAAAGCACGTGTGGACTCGCACGTGCGACACACCTCTCCGCAAGTGCGGTGGGGGACTTCCGCACGTGCGGCCAAAGAGGAAAAATTTTGTTAGCTTCTTTTGCTCTTTTCGACCCTCTAAATGTGTTACTATGTCCATTTGATTCTTCTGTAATGCTTATAATTGAATGGGAATTAACGAATCGAACAATGAATAAAAAGGAAACGACTAAGGAAAGAGAGAATACTTACAAGTGTGTGCTATGTGTAGGTCATGTACCAGAAGGGATCGTCGTTCTACCACATCATAGTGAGTAGTAGTGTAATGATATGCTTAAATGATTTTACTCATGAATGACATGTTATTGATATGATATTTTGATTGGGAATAATTGAGATGATTGAGCAATGTCATTGTTATGGACCCAAGGTCGTCATGTTTCTTCTAATAAAGATAGGCCCGAGGCCATTAAAATGTGAATTGTTTATGACTCATGGCCTTAAGGCTGAGGGAGGACATGCCGATGTTCCATCTACTATATAATGATATGGATTACATATATCTAATAGCTCTAAGGCCAAAGGAGATGGAGACATGTCGATGTTCCATCTACCCTATATTGTTCTGGACAGTTGTTGTTATGTTAGGCCTAAGGCCGTTCCCTACTATGTTGGGCCCAAGGCCGTTTTGTATCATCTGTGGGCTCGAGGCCATTCTATATTAAATGTAGGCCCGAGGCCATTTTGAATTATGGATATGTTTTGCTATGTATATATATATATTCTTCAAGGCTATACTCATTTACCTAACCTCCTTACATTGCTATTATTCACTGAGCCTTGCTCACTCCGTTTTTACATATATTTATGTAGGTGACCAGCTCAAGAGACAGCTTTAGGTCTGCTCCAAGAGCTTTTTTGTTGAACCAGTTTTGTCGAGTTTCCCAAAGTGGAACCTTTTGTCTTTCTGTGAAATTGTTCTTATTTGATAGAGTATGTTGTCAAGTCACTGATGACCTTCGTTGAATAGTCTGTCTACAGGTGTAACTTTTGGGATGTCACTACTTTGTGTATTTCTATTTATCTTGGTCTGTTAATATATGTGGACTGTGTATATGTAATACAAGTGTTTTGATCCTAGCATTTAAGCACAGCTCAATGGGCATTCTGTTATTTATTTGCTTCCGCTTTAGGCCCCGTTACCGAGTAAATATTGTTTTGGAATTAGTTTGAGGCCTAAGTACAGGCCGATCATGACTTAAACATTTAGGGGCGGGTTTGGGTCATGACAGTTGGTATCAGAGCACGAGTTGCTACCTCACACACAGGTTCCATTGAGCTTTAAGGAGTCTAGACAAGACTTAGGTCACATGCATGTTATCTTTTGTGCATATAATATGAAACATAGTAACCTGAATTGTATGTGCCTTGACCAAGGCTATGGACTATGAAATGAATATAGTTAATGTACACCTGTGTATCTTTTTGTGTGTATTATAATTTGTTGCTACGTAGATCATGGTGAGGACGATGATGGATGATTTGGAGGATGCTACCTTTGCACGGTTGGATAGGATGGAAGGGATGATCATGGAAATGGCAGAAACTCTGAAATAGCAACAGCAGCAGCAACAACCACCGTCGCCACCGATACTTATACCACCGCTAGTGGTACACGACCATCAAGCCAAGGACCGAACAATTACACTCATGAAAGAATTCAAGAAGATGAAACTGCTCTTATTCAAGGGGGGGATTGACCCAATGAAAGTAGAAGCGTGGGTGTTGGGCATAGAAAAGTTATTCAAGGTCTTTCCATGCACCGAGGCGTAGAAAGTGCAACTTTCTACCTACACTCTTGAAAACGAAGCATGGAGGTGGTGGATGCTCACGAGGATTGAACATCAAGGGTTGACATAGGCACGATTTGTAAAGCTATTTTATGACAAGTATTTTCCACAATGTATACGAGATAAGAAAGTGACCAAATTTGAAACCTTGAGGCAAGAGAATAAAACCATAGTTGTGTATGAAGCACAGTTTGCAAAATTATCCCGTTTCGCACCACACATAGTGGATATGGATTACAAGAAAACGAGAAAGTTTGAGGGAGGATTACAGACTGCTATTCTAGACTGAATTAATGTGTTGAAGTTACCTACTTATGTTGATGTATTGGAAAGGGCAATAATGGCTGAGGGAAATATAACTGCTCAAAACCGAATCTCTGAGTAGAAGGGGAAGAGACAGAATATGCAAGCACCAAGGGGATCTACGGCACCACCGAATAAGAGATCAAATTTGGGGACTTCTAGTACCTCCGTCTCTACCCGTGACTCGGCACCAGTTTGTCTGGATTGTGGGAAGAGACACCGTGGGACTTGTTACCGAGTAACTAGAGCATACTTCAAGTGCGGGAAGACGGGTCATTTAGTGAGAGATTGCCCCCAGAAAGACTAACAAAATGGGAACAAACCTACTACAAGCTCAGCTGGCTCAACTCCAGCCTCAACCACAAAAGTAGTTGCAAAGCCCGCCAATACCAGAGACACTACTCGACAAAGAAGAGTGTTTGCCCTTATTCCAGGTGATATACAGAATACTGAGGCAGTGGTGTCAGGTACGATCTCTGTCAATGGTCACCCTGCTTATGCATTATTTAATTCGGGTTCTACTCATTCGTTTATGTCAAGAACATTTGCTCGTCATTTGAATAAACCTATGGAACCATTGTATTATGTGTTGTGTGTGTCTTTACTGTCAGGGAACTCCATGTTATGTTCATCTATTTAACTTGCATGCGAAATCTTGATTGGAAATGTTCAGTTATATGCCGATCTGTTGCCTCTTGATATGGCCTACTTTGACATTATTTTGGGAATGGATTGGCTAAGTAAATACCATGCAACTATCAATTGTATGTCTAAACATGTTGTCTTTCGACCCCCAGGACAATCTGAATTTACTTTTACGGGCCATAGGGTGATCTCTCCACCATACTTGATTTCAACAATAAAAGTATATAAATTGTTACAAAAGGGTTGTCAGGGGTATTTGTGTAGCATCTTGAATGGGCAACTAGAGGATGTGTGTGTTGATGAAATTCCAATTGTCCGTGAATTCTCGGATGTTTTTTCAGAGGAGTTACCAGGAGAGTTGGTGGATTGTGAAATTGAATTCACAATTGAAGTAGTGCCGGGAACTCAACCTATCTAAAAAACTCCTTATAGAATGTTACCGGCTGAAATAAAGGAATTGAAAGTACAGTTGCAAGATCTACTGGATAAAGGGTTTATTCGCCCAAGTACCTTTCCTTGGGGTGCACCGGTTCTGTTTGTAAAGAAGAAAGATGGGATCCTTTGATTATGTGTGGACTACCTGGAGCTTAATAAAGTAACTAAAAAGAATAAGTATCATTTGCCTAGGATCGATGCCTTATTTGATCAACTACAAGGTGCATAAGTCTTTTCCAAAATAGATTTGGGATTCGGATATCACCAGTTGAAGGTCAAAGTCGAGGATATTGAGAAGATTGTTTTTCGAACCCAATATGGGTATTATGAATTTTTGGTTATGTTGTTTGGGGTTGCCAATGCACCGGCAGCCTTTATGGATTTGATGAATTGTGTTTTTAAGCCATATTTGGATGAATTTGTAGTTGTATTTATTGATGATATCCTCATTTATTCGAAAACTACGAAAGCTCATGAGAACCATTTACGCTTGATTCTTTAAACGCTTCGAGATAAGAAACTATATGCAAAATTGAAGAAATGTGAGTTCTGGTTGCATGAAGTGATGTTTTTGGGGCATGTAATAAATAAAGAGGGTGTTTTGGTTGACCCACACAAGATTGAAGCTATTGTGAATTGGCTAACTCCTACGAATGTGACAGAAGTGCGTAGCTTCTTGGGTTTAGCCGGATACTATCGGAGATTTGTTAAGACTTTTCGAAACTTGTTATGCCACTTACCCAATTGGCTCAGAAAGGCGTTCCGTTTGAGTGAACAAAACAAAGAGAAGCTGCTTTTCAAGAATTGAAGCCAAGATTAACTATAGCACCAGTTCTAACTCTACCATCAGGTATTGAGGGGTTTGTAATCTACAGTGACGCTTCGTATAAAGGATTGGGCTGTGTACTTATGCAGAATGGAAGGGTTATCACGTATGCATCTCGTCAACTCAAGCCATATGAAAAGAATTACCCTACACACGACTTGGAGCTAGCTGCAATAGTCTTTGCTTTGAAGATATGGCGACATTACTTGTTTGGTACAACGTGTGAGGTCTATACTGACCATAAAAGCCTCAAGTACTTTTTCACTCAAAAGGAATTGAATATGCAACAAAGACGGTGGTTAGAGCTTATTAAGGATTATGATTTACAAATTCATTACCACCCCAGCAAATCTATACAATTGTGGATACACTTAGCCAAAAATGTATGGGGAATTTGGCAAGTTTGCTCATAGGGTGGAAAGAGTTACTACTAGAATTAGAAAGAATGGATGTGGAAGTTATGCTACACGGTCAAGATGCAATATTAGCAATGATTTCAGTTCAACCGACACTTATTGAAGAAATCAAGCAAAGGCAAGTAGAAGATGAATTTTTGAAGAAAATTTGTGAGGAAATAGACACAAAGCCAAGGCCCGGATTCACCCTTAACAATTCAGTGTTGACATTTCATAATAGATTGTGTATCCCAAATGTGCCAGAAATTATGAGAAGGCTTATGGAAGAAGCGCATAAATCTGAACTTGCATTGCATCCCGATAACACTAAAATGTACCAAGATCTGAAGCAAAATTTTTTCGTAGCCTGGTATGAAGAAAGAAGTTACAGTATTTGTTTCAAAATGTTTGTAATGTCAGCAAGTAAAAGCGAAGCATCAGAGACCGACAGGGTTACTTCAACCACTCCTCATCCTAGAATGGAAGTGGGAACACCTAACGATGGACTTTATTGTTGGCTTATCCCAAACTCCCCGAGGTATGAATTCTATATGGGTTATTGTTGATAGATTAACCAAATTGGCGCATTTCTTACCTGTGAAGACCCAATACAATGCGGATAAACTTGCTACTTGATATGTGAATGAATTGTGCGGTTACATGGTGTCCCAGTTTCAATTGTATCCGATAAAGATCCGAAGTTTATATCGAGGTTCTAGCAGAGTTTACTAGATGCTTTGGGAACAGAGTTGAAATTCAGTACAGCTTTCTACCCCCAAACTGATGGCCAATCTAAGAGAACAATCCAAATATTGGAAGATATGCTTCGGATGTGTGTCTTGGACTTCTAAGGAAGTTAGAAAACTTATCTACCATTGGTAGAGTTCGCATACAATAATACTTACCACTCAAGCATAGGAATGGCACCCTATGAGGCCTTGTATGGAAGAAAGTGTCATTCCCCAATGTGTTGGGCCGAAGTCAGTGACAGATCATTATTTAGGCTGGAAATTGTATAATTGACGACGAAGAAAATCATAATCATACAAGAATGATTGAAAACCGCCCAAAGCAGACAAAAGAGTTATGTGGACCATTGACGAAGGGACTTGGAATTTGAAGAGGGTAATTATGTTTTTGTGAAAGTCACTCAAATGAAGGGACACACTAGATTCGGAAAGAAAGGTAAACTAGCACCTCGGTGTGTGGGTCTATTTCAGATTTTGGAAAGAGTGGGTCCAGTAGCTTACCGTGTTGCTCTTCCCACCGAGTATGGAACAAATACATAATGTGTTTCATGTATCAATGTTATGGGATAATCTCCAAGATCCGTCCCATATTGTAGACTATCAACAGATTGTTTTGGATGACAATTTGATCTATGAAGAAAAATTGATTTAGATTTTGGATCGACAAATAAAGCAATTGCGGAACAAAATAATTCCAATGGTGAAAGTTGAATGGCAGGAACATTACGGGAAAGAAGCCACGTGGGAAACAGAAAAGGAAATGAAATAGCGGTATCCGGAACTGTTTTCAACTTGACATAAAACAAGTTTAGGGGACCAAGCTTCCTAAAGGAGGGGAAGAGTGCAACAACCCGACCATCTCCTATACTTTAATTCCCTCTTATACGTGTGAATATATATATTTTTATTTGTCTAATATGAAATTCCATGCTTTCATGTGTGAATTATATGTTTATTAAATTATATCTATCGGTTAAGATAAAATCTGTTGAAATTAGGACATTTGGACTGGAAATTGGGAATCGTAAAGGCGCGATAATCAGAAATTGACTTTACCGTGGCGATCAACATGATTTTTAGGGCATAGTATCAAGTTTTGTAAAAATTTGATTCGTAATGAATTAATTGGCATTAGTTAGGCTTAATTCTCTATCAAGCTTAAATTAGACTCATAACTTAAGTTGGGTAGATATAAGAGCCTTAGAAGTTCGAGACTCAACAAGGATACAACATATCTCTTGAGAGAGAGAGAGTTCTAGAGGAGAGGAGAGAAAGAGAGAGAAAGGAAGGGCTTGAAGATTCAAGGAATTGGAAGGGGATTCAAGAAATTCCACTCCAGGTAAGTGAAAATCAACTTAAATACCCTAAATCTCTCTTTAATTGATGAGCTTCAAGTCTTGAAATGCGATTTATATACTTACATAAGTTAGGGTTATGTAATAAACATATTGTTTGAGCTAACACCCATAGAATTCATAAGGATTTCTTTTCTTTGGTGGATTTAAAAAGCAATGTTTGTATTTTGAGCTTGTTTTGGGTTAAAATAAGAGTAATTACCTTCTACTCTTTAGGTTGTGCATGCTTTACACTCATATATGTGTAAGTGTTTGTATATGTTTTGGTGAATCATGAAAAAGAGAAAGAAATGGAAGATTGAATGTTACATATTTCATTAAAAAAAGGGTTATGATCTAATTGAACTTGAGATTCATGTTTATTGTGATAATATATCATGATATTGAAGTGGTTTTTCCTGTATTATACTTTGAAAATGTGTTTGGTTAGTTAGATTTTGACTAAGTTTCGGACTGCTCAAAACAGAGCCCAGAACCGCACGTGCGAGGTCACAGCCGCATATGTGGAAAACAGGGGAAGCAGATTGAGCATTTTGAAATAAAAGCATGTCTTGTTTGCGTCAAGACATCTCTCATAAGTGCAATAGGGGACTTAAAATGCGTGCCAAAGAGGAAAAATTCTGTTAGCTTCTTTTTCTCTTTCGACCCTCTGAATGTGTTAATATATCCATTTAATTCTTCTGTAATGCTTATAATTGAATGGGAATTAACGAATCAAACAATGAATAAAGAGGAAACGACCAAGGAAAGGGAGAACACTTGCAAGTGTGTGCTATGTGTAGGTCACGTACTGGAAGGAACCATCATTCAACCACATCACAGTGAGTAGTAGTAGCGTAATGATATGCTTAACTTATTTTTGTAATTATGATTTTACTCAAGAATGACATATGTTATTCATATGGTATTTTGATTGGGAATAATTGAGATGATTGAACAATGTCATTGTCATGGACCCAAGGTCGTTGTGTTTCTTCTAATAAAGATGAGCCCGAGGCCGTTATGATGTCAATTGTTTATGACTCATGGCCCTAAGGCTGAGGGAGATGGGGACATGACGACGTTCCGTTTACTCTATAATGATATGGATTGCATATGTCTAATGGCTTTAAGGCCAAGGGAGGTGAAGACATGCCAATGTTCCATCTACCCCCATATTGTTCTGGACAGCTGTTGTTATGTTGGGCCTAAGGCCATTCTGTACTATGTTGGGCCCAAGGCCGTTTTGTATCATCTGTGGGCCCAAGGCCGTTTTGTATCATCTGTGGGCCCGAGGTCGTTCTGTATTAAATATGGGCCCGAGGCCATTTTGAATTATGGATATGGTTTGATATGTATATATATATATTCTTCAAGGCTATACTCATTCACCTAACCTCCTTACATTGCTATTATTCACCGAGCCTTGCTCACTCCGTTTTTATGTATATTTATGTAGGTGACCAGCTCGAGAGACAGCTCTATGTCAACTCCAGGAGCCTTTTTGTTGAACTAGTTTTGTCGAGCTTCCCGAAGTGGAACCTTTCGTTTTTTTGTGAAATTGTTAGTGTGTTGTCAAGTCAACGATGACCTTCATTGAACAATTTGTCTATATGTGTAACTTTTGGGATGTCACTACTTTGTATATTTCTATTTATCTTGGTCTGTTAATATATGTGGACTGTCTATATGTAATACAAGTGTTTTGATCCTGGCATTTAAGCAACAGCTCAATAGGCATTCCGTTATTTATTTGCTTCCGCTTTAACCCGTTATTGAGTAAATATTGTTTTGGAATTAGTTTGAGGCCTAAGTACAGGCCGGTCATGGCCTAAACTTCTAGGGGCGGGTTTTGGTCCTGACAAGTTGTATCCCTTCAAGGGTTTGGACTACAGGTCCAAATACTTCATGTTTTGTAAGCGAGTTTAACTCTACTTGTATTGATTCTTTCCACATTGGCAATCATTTATTTGTCGACATTCCTCAACAGTTTGTGGTTTATTGCTATCATCACTTTTAATAATATTTTTAGCATTACTTCTGGTAATGTCAAGAACAACTTTAAACGAAAATATGTTGTCGACAACAATTTGATTTCTATTCCAAACTTCTCATGTACTCATATAATGTATTGAAATCTCATTATTTCCAAGTATCTTTTCCACTTCAGAGAATAACTCTTTAGTAGATTTCTCTTCTGGAAGTTCCTCTTTTAGAGGTTTATAAGTATGAGATTTGGATAGACTTACTATAGCCTGTTTTGTGGTTCTAGCCTCTTGACGAGTGCTTTCATTTATGGGTATGATCTCTTCAAGAAATCCATTTATGGTTTCTGCTCGAGTACCAATTGTTTGTTCGTGAGCTTTTATTTTTTGATGAATTTTGTCTTTTGCATCAACGGGTCTCCCACACTTCTGGTGTGGCTTAGACTCATTTGCTGCTATGCCCACTGATTGTTCGATAGGAACATCAATTCTTGTTGGGGTATTAGCTATTGGTGTGTAAGATTTTGTCACATTTTTTGTGTCAGTGAATGCATCTGGCAACTGATTTGCAATACTTTGCAAATGAATGATCCTTTGAACTTCTAGTTCACATTGATTAGCACGAGGATCAAGATAGGATAATGTTGAAGTATTACAAATGATTTTCCGTTGAGCTTCGAGTTGCGACTTGTCTCCCCCTAATGATGGGAAAAATATTTCATCAAAATGACAATCCTCAAATTGTGCTTTAAACACATCACCAGTCAAAGGTTCTAGATATCTAATGATTGATGAAGAATCAAAACCAATATAAATTCCAAGTCTACGTTGTGGACCCATCTTAGTTCGTTATGGGGGTGCAATAAGGACATATACAACACAACCAAATACTCTAAGATGACTAACATTTGGTGGTTGACCAAATAATAGTTGTAATGGAGAGTATTCATGATATGTAGTTGGTCTAACACGAATCAAAGATATCGCATGCAATATAGCATAACCCTATGCTAAAATAGATAATTTGCTTTTCATAAGTAAAGGCCAAGCAATCAACTAAAGTCTCTTAATGAAAGATTTAACTAAACCATTTTGTGTATGAGTGTGTGCAACAAGGTGTTCAATATCAATACCAATGGACATGTAATAATAATCAAATGCTTAGGATGTAAATTCACTAGCATTATCTAAACAAATTGTCTTGATAGGATGGTTTGGGAAATGTGCTTTTAATTATTCGACGCATCATTATAGATCCTAGATGCTCGAGTCGATCATGCCATAGCATAAATATTTTTGGGTTAAAGCACTTCTGGTGTATGACAATATGTGCCTTAATCATTTTTATCGTTTTATAATGTAATCTAGAAGAAAATGTAGGAAGTTATCTAATATTAACTTATGGCCAGAATTAGTTAAAGTGATAAACAAATACTCTTCATGACCTTTATGTATAGTTTCAATATGATAACTATTACGATATATATCTTTAAACTTAATAGATTTCTTTTAGATCTGGTAGAATACAAAGCTTCATTAATACAAATTTTTCTTCCATTTGGCAACATAATATTGGCTCTTTCGGAGCTCTCAATTAGGTGTACAGAACCTGAAATTGTATTGACATTAGTTTTTCCTATGATTAATTGTATAAAATATTTTGCATCACGTAAGATTATGTGTGTGGTTGCACTGTCCATTAAACAAATATCATCACCAATTAGTTTGCAATTAGTCAATGCATCAATGAAAGTCATGCCTATAAAAAACTTAAATTCATTACTTTGAAAAAAGGAAAAATACAAACTGTTAAAGCCAAAAATACAAACTCTAAAGGCTTAACTAAAACAAGAAAACAAGAAAATGCACACTCCTAAGTAGAAAAATATATATTTCAAAATCGTAAAACAGGATAATACAAAGCATAACTCAAAAACATGATATCTAGAAAATCATATTAATCGGTGTGAGTGTTTCCATCACTAATTAAATGATCAATTTTTCCTTCAAGGTCTTCAAAGAAATCAGACACATTAAGATGATTAATATCAATTGGTTCATAATGATCTATGAAGTGCATCTCAATTCTTTTTCCCTTTTCTTTTATCGAGGCTTGATAAAGATCAACCAAATATTTGAGTGTACGACAAGTATGTGACCAATGTCCTTTTATAGCACATCTGTAACAAGTATCTTCATAATTCTTTGAAGGTTTATTCTGTAAACCTTTTTCCTTTTCTTGTGATGTCCTATAATTATTTCACTTCTGGTGGAATGGCATGGTATTTTTATTCAAATATTTTTGAATATGTCCCCCCACAGATTCTATAATTATTTCTACCTCGGCCACGTCCAAAACCATGACCTCTCCCTCGTCTACGACCATGATATGCAATCTTTTTCACTTCGGGGAATGGAACAGAACCAATTAGACGGGATTGATAATTTCTCAGTAAAAGTTGATTGGTTTGTTCAGCTACAAGAAGGCATGATATTAGTTCAGAGTATTTAGAAAATTGACACTCTATATTGCTGCTGCAAGAGCACATTATTAGCGTGAAATGTGGAGAATGTTTTTTCAAGCATATCCTCTTCAATAATTTTTCTCCACATAATTTTAATCGAGGGATAATTTTAAATAAAACGGAGTTACACTTACTAACTAATTTATAATCTTGCAATTTTAGGTGCAACTAATCATGACGATCTCTTGGGAAGATTATGGTCTTATGGTGCTTGTATCTCTCCTTCAAATGAATATCATTGCCTTTGCATGATTTTACAGGGATGCTTCATTTTTATTCTTTATGGTATCTCCAAGATCTATTACCTCTCAACATCAAGAATCCAAGATAAGTAATTTTTTCTAGAAATGTCAAGAGCTAAGAACTTCAATTTTGAAAGATTTGACATGTTTATGCATTATATACAATAAACATAATATATTTAGTATCACGTGAATATATTAAAAAAATTATAGAATTAATTTTAAAATTTATTTATATTTACATTGACTGCTTCGTCACTTTTCCTTCTTAGTTGGTTAGAATTTCGTGTTGATAATGTGCTATAAAACTAAATAAAGTAAAGAGAGATGTAAACAAATGAGGGAGATATTTCTTTTATGGAGTAAATTGGATCCATTCTACAAGCAGCAAGTCAGTTTACTTTTATAGGCAAACTGATACATATGTATGAATTAATTGCTTGTTTCATGAAGGGAATATTTATTAAATATAAACATATACTATGACTATTGTTAGGGGTGTGCGCGGTATGATTCAGACGGTTTGAGAGTAAAATTATAAATTAAATGGCGGATTAGTGAATTAACAGATTGACAAATTGCAATTTAAATAATTTTAAGCAGATTGACGGATTGAAGAATATTCTAACTAATTATCAAGCATTTGCATCATATAAATGCTATTTATATAATATTTTTTCATGTATATAACACAAACTCATTTTACATAATTTTTTTCACATATAGAACTACTAATGTGTGATAAACTTCACATATTAAATTTCTTTCGCACGTATTTTTAATGATATTTTATTATAAGTTAAAAAATATATATTTAATGATATTTTATTATAAGTTAAAAAATATATATGTCTTAACTATGACAGAACAGAACGATTTCGAAGGCGAATTATAAATTTTAAATTTTAAATTACGATTAGTGATTAAAATAATACAAATTAATACAAATCAATACGATTTTATCAAATTAATTCGATACGATTTTATCCTATTAAAGATATTTTGCACAGCCTTAATTATTGTGCAATCTCGTAAAGCTACACACTTTTGTGCATTCTCGTAAAATTACACATTTCTTTTGCGCGGGGTCATATCTTTCGGTGGGGGAAAAAGACATACTACGAGTATATGACTTTACAAATTCAAAAATAAATAAATAAATAAATGAATAATGATTCATCTCCCTTTTTCTTCCACCTCTTTTGACACACTCTCTTTTATATATATATATATATATTTTTTTTTCTATTCCTCTAATCATCACCCGTCACGTGACAAAAGGAGTAAGGAGTGACCCTAAAAGGAGTCTCAACCATTATTCTAATTGAATAAATGAAAAGATGTTGGGCCAGTGGGCTGATGAAGCATAGGATTTGGTTTGAGGCCCATTAGGGTTTTAGCATATTCTCCTTTAAGATGAGAATGGTTTCCTAACCCTAAAGAAGTCTCTTTCGTTCATTTCCAGCATCTTCAGGAGATCGGCGCACTGGTCGTCTTTCAGGGATGGTGCACGTTTCCTATTATCGGAACTGTAAGTCCTCTCTCTCTCATTTGTATTCAGAAAAAAAAATTGAAGTGATTTCGTGGTTTGTTTCACAGGACATATCAGCTCTAAAGGATCTGATTATATGGTTTGTTTGTTTTTTTTTAAAATTAATTTAAATAATAATAATTTTAGGGTTTGTTGTTATGATGTTACTTATGTATGAGTACAAGCCCGAAATCAATAATTGTTATTTGTTTGGTTTCCGAGTAAGTATAAGAAAATTAATTGGTGCTAAGTGTTCAACTCTTCTCACCAGGTTATGGCATCCCAATGCACAAAAATAATAATAAATTTTTGTTTTGAAACTTAGATTGTTTGTATTTGTAACCCAAAAACATTAATTTTTCTCTCAAGTGTGCTGTATAGTAAATTGAAAAAAAACTTGAAACGAGCCCAGGTAGGAAAGTGAGAAAATGGTCAAACATATAGAGGGCAAACTATAATTTACCCTTTCTTCTTAAGCAAGTCAGAAGTAGAAATAAGCTTGTCTTTACTGTTCATCTGCGTGATTTCACTTTTTTTAGAGTGGAAATTTTCTTTTTGTGTCTTGATTCTTGTTTTTAAAGCAGTTTCGACAAATTGGCATCTGCTTTTGTTTTGCATTTTCAAAATTTTTGAAAATAAAGTGACAAAAAAAAAAAAAAATGTGAGCTAAGCTAGCCATTTGTTGTTGTTGTTGATGGTTTTGCATTTTCCATGTTGAGTATGTAAATTAAAAGCCAACTATTGAATGGGTTTTAGATGGGAAAACATTTAAGAAACCCCGTCGCCCCTATGAGAAGGAGCGATTGGATGCTGAGCTGAAGCTTGTGGGAGAGTATGGACTCCGCTGCAAGAGGGAGCTTTGGAGGGTTCAGTATGCCCTGAGCCGCATCCGTAATGCTGCAAGAATGCTTCTGACACTTGATGAGAAAAACTCCCGCCGAATTTTTGAGGGTGAGGCACTACTGAGGAGGATGAACAGGTATGGTTTGCTGGATGAGAGCCAGAACAAGCTTGATTATGTCCTGGCACTTACTGTGGAGAACTTCCTTGAACGACGCCTCCAAACACTTGTGTTCAAGACGGGTATGGCAAAGTCAATCCATCATGCAAGAGTGCTCATCAGGCAGAGGCATATCAGGTACAACAGTGTCACTTCTGTAATTGGATGATGTTTTACAATGCAATGTCTGAAAAGGAAAAGTTGGATCTTTCATGTGTCTCTCTTATTTTATTGTGTTATAATTTATTTACTTACATGTGAGTGTGTATCTCTCTATAATTGTGGGTGTTTTAGTGCAATATCCAATTGGCATGTTAATATGTGCTAACAATCCATTTGGATTGAGTGATTTGGAGAGAAAAGAAAAGCAATCAGGATCTCTTCATCGTAATCACTTGTTTAAATTACTAAAGAGGAGATAAGGAGAGAAATGAGAAGAAATGGAGAGAAATTAATTTCTCTTACAACCCACTTTTTGAATCTCTCCAATTTGGAGAGATTGAGGGAGAAAAGAAATGAGATGATTACTAATCTCTCTTCATCGTAATCACTTGCTACATGAATCTTACTTCTCCACGTGGCTCTATCAAAGGTCATTTCATTAGTTAAATTAAGTATATCCATATTTCTATTTACAACGCTAGCCAATATTAATCTAGGCCCACCTGGTCCCTTAACACTTCCATCTACTGTCACTGTATCGCATCTTTTTACTACTGTCTCTGTTGATCTCCGTTGAATATGACCAAATCATCTCAATTGATTCTCCCTCAACTTATCTTCTATCGGTGCTACTCCTACCCATTTCCCGAATACACTCATTCCTAATTCTGTTTTGTCTAGTCTTGCCACACATCCACCTTAGCAGCCTTATCTTAGCTACACTCAACTTATCTACATGTTGTTTCTTGGTTGACCAACACTCTATCCCATACAATATTGCTGGTCTAATAGCCATTCTATAGAACTTACCTTTTAGTCTAGTGGGTATTCGTTTATCGCACAGTATCCCAGACGCACTTTTCCCCTTACACCATCCCGCCTTAATTCTATGGGGCACATCCACATCAATCTCTCCCGTTGTTGTGACAATCGACCTGAAATAACGAAAATATTCACTCTTAGACAGTTCTTGGTTCTCAATCTTTACTTCTCGTCTGCTTTCATTGTTACTGTTACTAAATTTACACTCTATGTATTCTGTCTTAGTTTTGCTTATTCGGAATCCTTTAGATTTGAGTGCTTTTTTCCAAATCTCCAACTTTTTAAAGTCTTTCTGTAGTCTCATCCACTAGCACGATATCGTTTACAAAAAGTATCACTATGACACGTCATTTTAAATATTTCTCGTTAATTCATTCATAACTAAAGTAAAAAGATAAGGACTCAAGGTAGATCCTTGGTGTATCCTTACAGGGATAGGAATTTTATTTGTCTCTCTAGCAGGCGATCTAATAGTGGTCACCACCCATTCATACATGTCCTTAATCACATCAATATAACCTTGTGTCACCCATTTCTTTTCTAACACCCACCATATTAAATCTATATATATATATATATATATTTATATTTATGGATTTTTGTTAATGTGTGCCCTAAGGGCATAGGAGGCGTAAAAAGATTGCACATCCAGCATAAAAGTGAGTGCAATAAATAAAGTATAATCTTTTTATTATTGGATCCCAAATTATGTTCAAATGTGTAGTGTGTCTTTTATGTGTGTAAACATTTGACAGTGTGTCCCTCAAATGTCCAAAATTTGTTTGGGTCTAGTTTTATTTTATCTAAGTTATAGTACTCGTTTGGACATGTGGCCAATACATGTCGAGAAGTGTCCAATGAGTGTCATTGCAGTATTTAACGGATATGTTGATTATTGTTGTGATTTCTAGAAACTAGAATAGTCTGTGGGAAAATTATGCTGGACCACATTGAGGTTTGGCCTTTTGCTGTATGACATAATGCTGTATTGTCTACCTATGGTAATAATTATTTGAAGGTTCACCATCACTTACGTGTATACAGCCTAGACTGGAATGGTTTTTCTTTTTCCAAGTGTTGTGTCCTTTCCCCTTTTTTTTTTTTTTTAAAAAAAAAAAAGTGACTTTTTCCTTCTTAATGTGGTTTGATTTTTCTTCAATCTGAATGGTAACGGCCTTGACAATAGAGTCGCCCATAGTATTATAGAGATGCATTCCAATCATTGTCGTGTTATCTTGTCATAAATTAAATATTTATTTTAGTAATTTACTTTATTATTTTGGCATTGCAGGGTTGGGAGGCAGGTGGTGAATGTTCCCTCCTTCATGGTGAGGTTGGACTCGCAGAAGCACATTGATTTCTCACTAACGAGTCCTCTTGGAGGTGGACGTCCTGGTAGAGTGAAGCGAAGGAACATGAAGGCAGCTGCCAAGAAGGCTTCTGGTGGTGATGGAGATGAAGAAGATGAAGAGTGAGATCTAGCAGCCAGTGTAGTTTATCTTGGCAATACTAGTAGTAGTAAGTGTTGCCTAGAATTTCTTCAGCTATTCCTGTTTGGTTCTGTTTTTCCCTGTACTGTAGTTGGTTTTTTGTTTTGTTTTTTTGAGACCTTCAGTATAGGAAGTTTTGCATGTTTTTACCTTTATGCTTTTTTAAGAGAAAAATTGATGGCTTTGTCCTGAGTTATGGTAACTTGTTATGCAAGATTCAGTATTTACTTTCATGACTTCTGTGAATGGCTTGGGCAGTCTTATTTTGTAGAACTTTCTGGGTCTTGGGGTGGTCGGGAGATTGGTTGTTAAATGAATGGGGTTATTCTGTTAATTTAATGCCTGCTTTGTTGAGGGATAGAGCTGTAAACTAAGGTACTGAAGCTTAAGGAGCTTCTATTTGCATACTTTTCTAGTAAACTTCATTTTCTTAGTTTTTTAATTACGATTGTGTCCCTTGACCCAATTGTCATTGACAGCCAAATATACATTTCCTCTAGCCACCTGCACTGCCGATTGCCAACCTCTGTTGCTCCCCACCCTTTGCCCGCCATCACTACCTACAACCACAGCCACACTAGTGGCCCTCAATCTCTTCTCACTGCACCCCCTTTTCGTCAACCACTATCACAGCTGCCTAGCTCATCTCTGCTGCCCCTACTCCAACCATAGCCCCCAGCTTACTCGACTCCCCACCCTTGTAGTCCCCCTTACCATGGCAATGTAGCACCCTTGCGGCCACATCCTCCCCCCGTGCTGTGAGAGGGTTTTAGTTTTCCAAATCTAGGGTTTGAAGAGGAGGGTTGGGAGTGGCAATAGAGGGCTGTGTAGCAAAGGCCGGCCCTAGCCCAAGATGAGCAAATCGGCTCCAAATAGTTTTAGCACTTATACCGTTAGTAGGTTTAAAAATAAAGGTCCAAATTAACTGATTTAATTTTACTTTCTAAATTAAAGATCCTTAGAGCATCTCTAACTCTTCTTACTTTCATTTAATTTAATTTTAATTTGGAATAAAAGAACTTGATTTGATATCAACTTTTCCAATTATTTTGTCAAAGTTTCTTTAAAATCTTTTTAAAAACTCTTCTCTTACTGCAAATTTTTGTTTTCACCAAATTTGATGAATTTTTTTTTTTTTTTTTAATCTCCAATGCTTTACCTTTATTAAATTTTCATTAAATTCAAATTTGATAAAAGAATAAAAAATAAAATAAGTTTCTCTATTTGAATTAATCAACATTTATGAAAGGGTGTGGGCATTAGTAAAAACAAAAAAAATACAAGTACTTATTAGTTACCATTTTATTTACAGTTTTTAATGATTATGTATACATTAATAATATATATTCTTAAAAATTAACTCAAAAAATATATTTATATATCTCATTCATTTAGGTATGACTCATATTAAATTAACTTTTAATTTACATTATACACGTTTAAAGTAAAATTTTAAAGAAACAATTTATTTTTTAATACATAAAGGGCCCTATTTTAAGATTTTAACTTGGGCTAGGAAGATGTCATGGCCGGTCCTGTGTGTTGTAGGGGTGGGGAGGTGACGAGTGTTGGGGTGGAGAGTGAGGGGACAAGACTGGTTGAAGATGATAGGGGAAGGTAGCTCTAGCGGCGAAAGTGGCTGCAGTGGGTGGTTAAGGTTAGGGTTTGGGTTAGAATTTAAGATGGGGGCATTATGTGGGATAAAATGTTGTGAATTGAGCAAAAATCAAAATGTGTGCAGGTGTGAAGTGAGAAACGATATATATTGAGATAAATTGTAATGTGTAACTAAAGGCTCATCTTCATATTCGGCTTGTTAAAAGAAGTTAGCTCAAGAAGACTCATTTTGTGAATAAGTCACATTTGAATAAATTGTTACTTGACTCAATGAGTTTATATAGATTACAAAAATCAAATATCTAAGTTGGGCTCATTATTGGATCAATTAATGCCATCTCTTTTGGTATGTTACGTATATGTAAAAGCAATTGCTAAATAAATTCAAGGTAAATCACATTAATTTCTTTGAGATTTAGAAAAAAATTGTAGTAAATTTTATAGTTTTAACATAATTATATTTTATATATAAAAAAATAATTACATTAGGTTTTCTTCAAATTTTAATTCATATATCATTTAACTCAATTTTCATAGTTTTAACATAATTATATTTTTCATATAAAAAAATATATAACTACATTAGGTTTTCTTCAAATTTTAATTCATATATCATTTAACTCAATTTTCATCAATTATTCATTAGTTATTAAACCCTTCACCATTTTTTTATATAATTTAATTCTAAATTCGAGTAAAAAATTTAATTTGATATGAACTATTTTGATTATTTCATCAAATTTTTATCAAAATCATTTTTAAAATTTCCTTCTTATTCCCAAAATTTTCTTTCCATCAAATTTGATATAAAATAAAATAAAATAATCTCTCCAACTTCATCTTTTTAATTTTTCATTAAATTCAAATTAAATGAAAGATTTGATGAAAAAATGACTTTCTATTGATTTGATGAACATTTAATGTAACAATTGGAGATAATTTTTAAGCACCTTGAAGAAAAGGTGAAAGATTGGATATGCTTTTATATGACAAAAAAATGATGGTGTGAAATCTTTTAAATTAAAATATATATTTCGCATTGATTATTTTTGTGTCTTCACATCACCTGTATTAGTTTCATTCTACTAAAAGAAAAGTTAGTGTAATTATGTTAAAATTATAGAATTTGTTGTATTTTTTCCAATTCTTGAGAGTTAAGTGTAATTTATCCTAAATTCAATGGATTACATTTTTTTATTGTTTTGTGTGGCTAATTGATTTGGTTGACAGGGATGTTTGGTTTTGGAATTTTTTAAAATAATTTTTGAATTTTTAATTCGCACTTTTGCAGTGAACTTTTTAAATAGTTTATTAATCAATATATGTTAATTTTTAGATTTACTTATTTTAAATATATTTAAATAGTATAAAATTTTATGATTTAAAAAAAAAATCATTAAGTACTAAAAATACAAAAATTTAATACATTTTTAAATTTTTTGTATTATTATATTTTTTAAAGATTTTTTTAAAAATATATTTAGATTAATTATATTTTAAAAAATAGACCAAAATTAAAAAAATGCAATTTGAAAATTCAAAATCGAACAGAGATGCCATTATAACGGGAAACTACATGTAGGTGGGAGAAGGGAAATTTTTTACAAATACATGGAGTGCAAGTGTGTCGGTGGTGAATTGCAAATAAAAGATTATGAGGGGTATAAGTGTCACTTAATTTTTTTCCCCCCTTTTCTCACCTTATAATCCCTGTGTTATGTATTATAGTCTGAAAGTGTCCCAAAATAGTAACAAACGTGGCAGGCATTGGCATTTTTTTAATCTTTCCCATTATAATTTTTTTTAAAGTAGACTTTTTTTATTTTTATTTTATTTAGAACATGGGAAACATTATATTAATAAAAGACAATAACAATATATAATCAAGATCCCAAAAGGTCATCCCAACAAAACAACAAAACAACAAACAACAAAAAAGAAATCCACCAAAAAGAACAATTACGATCCAAGGAAAACCACCGATCTACTCAAAGATGTGGTCTGAAAAGCACGATCTGCTTGAAAGCCTGTTGTACCCGTTGACGTCGTCCCCATCATTGCTGCCTAACTCCGCTACCGTTGCCGTCGGAAAAGGAATGACACCCATAATGGTATGGGAAAATGGTTGAGAGAGGAGAGAACCATTGTAGGTATTGAAAATTCAAAAATCTATGCCGAAATTGGAAGAGAAAATTCTCAAAACTCTAATTTCGGACATAAAAAGTTCAAATTTACACTCTAAAACTGTATATCTATACTCTAAGAGTGTAGATCTACACTTTAAAAATGTAAAAAGAGTCGTCAGAATGTCGCTGTAGGATCACCGGAGCATTGCCGGAAATCTCTTAGAGATCTCTCTCTCTCTCTAGGCTTACATACGTACAAAACTCTTTGAGGTTTAAAAAAAATATCGTAAATTTTATAAGTTTGATATAATTATATTGAGTTTTCTTAAAGTTTTAAATAACAATTCCTTTTGATAAAAAAATCATTAGTTATATAAATAGAAAAATGATGTCATATTTTTTAGATTAAAATATATATTTTACTTTATTTATTTTTAAGTATTCACACCATTTATATTAGTTTCTATTACTTTAGATTTACTAAAAGGAAGGTTAATACAATTATAACAAAATTGAATAATTTTTATATTTTTTTTTTCAAATCTAAAAATAGATCAATATAATTTAGCTGTTTATTTTTATTTGGCGTGAGATGGTTTTATTATTTATTTATTTTTTTATGGTTAAATTGAAGGACGTTGAGGCCATTAAAAGTCTATTTTTGAATATTTTGTGTAGGCCCCAACTTTAATCTTTTTGGGCCAAACAGACACAATTTATCTAAATGGACAACTATTTGTCGAAATCAACCTATTTATCTATCTGTTAAAATTCATCAAACTAAGTATCTATTGAAATGTGACACTTATCACTCATTCAATAACCTATATGTTGATTATCACACATTTCTCTACCTTACCACGACCATTGCCACTGGTCGCTAGTCACCACTATTGGTGACTTTTCTAGCAACTTTCTTGATGCTCGTGACTTTTTCGGCTTCGGCAACCTTTTTTTGACATATCCTTATCACCAAACAAAATTTTATTTTAAATCTAATGCCTTATACTCCCTTTAAGATGAATTTTTTACTAATTTTTCCTAAATTAAATTGATCGCCTTTGCGCTTTCATTTCAATTTTAGGTTGCCTCCACTTTTAATTAGGACTTGTAAAACTAATCAATTTACTTGAAATCTACTCAATTTTTATGTAAAAAATAAAAGATAAAAATACCTTTAGACGAATTGTGAAGTTGTCCAAGTCTAGGTTCAAATTTCTTGAATATTTGAGATTTTCTTTTTGGAGTTAGGGTCACTAATTTGTTAAAATTAAACTTTGTTAACATTTTTGGATAAAAATTTAATAACATAAAAATAAATAAATTATATGATGTGAGAGAAACAAAGAAAAGAGATAAGATAATCGAGAAACTGATACGTTGCTGCAGTAGTCTTTATCATTTTTGAATGAGAAAAGGGAAATGTAAGATTTTGAGTTGTCTTAGGGCTGGTTTGGCTTATACTAAATAAGCCAAAAAGCTAAAAAGTCACTATTTTATTTAAGTCACATCATCCTATTTAAATCACATCACCTTTCTAACACATCACATCAAACCCAATCCAAACCCACCAATAAGTCAAAAAGTGCACTTTTTAAAGACATCCCAAACCAACCCTTACTTGTGTCTGTATTATATAATGTGAATATCATCTAACACTTTCGATTATTTAATTTTATTCAACGACTAATAATTTATATATATATATATATATGTCATATATACAGTATGAGCTACGAATTGTCAAAGTTGTCAAAATTCTGCCCAAAGCTTGATCTGAATTTAATTTGTACTTTTAAATTTTTATCCAAGTCCACATTGAATTCAAAAAATATATTGTCCAAACCCTTAAAGAAGTTTAGGCTTGACTTGGGTTGGGTTCACCCAATTTATAGATAAGAGATCAAATTGGTTGGCTTACATATTGCCCTCATATGCGATGCTACCTAGGGTTGTATAAAATACCACTCAATTTGTATCGATCCGCCTGCTAACCACGGGTTAGTTTGAATCACGGTTTGAAATTTACAGTTTGCCTTTAAAATTGTTTCGCTCCGTTATAATTAATACATACACACACACACAAATACACATGCACATATATGTGTGTATATATATATATATATTTACCTCTAATGAAATTTCAAAGTAAAAATTAGTGCGAGAGATTTAAGATGTGGAACTTGTTGTAAATTAGTGTTATATATATGAAAAATATTGCTGTTGGCTATATATTTTGTATAAGCCAATCGCAGCTTAACACGTGGCTCATAAAGGGTAATTTGGAATGTTAATACAAGTCTCCAGTTAACAACAGATACGTGGCAGTTTATATTGGAAACAATAGATCTGCGCAACATTGGACCAGTTAGAAGGCACAAGGCGACGTGACCCAACGGTTACTCACAATTCAAATTCAAATTTAGGAGGGAAGTCCAACTCCAAGAATAACATAGTGGAAGCAAACTGTTCAAGGCTATGACCAGTGATCATAGAAGGACATTTTGATGGCTAGAAGACCACTTTGATGGTTACCATTAGAGGGTATAAATAAAAGAGAAGGCTAATAGAAAAGGACCCAAATTCAAATCCAGAAACCAATTAGTTACTATATATTTTTCTTTCTAGTTTTTACATTTCCAGTTTTTCAATTCCTGTACTGCACTTCAGTTCTTAGGAATAGTTCCAAGTAGTCTGTTGTTGTAAAACCCTTCGAGACTGTGGAAGTGCGAGGGTATCATTGTAAGTTCTTATTATTTAATAAAATTCAGTTCTTGAAATTGTTTTTTATCTATTGTTATTGTTAATATCTTTAATTTTCTCCTAAGTAAAGCCATCAATAAAAGTCATTTTCATTGAGGCTGAAAGAATTTCAACACAATTGTTTGATAATTAGTTAGCAATTAAAATTTCTGTAAGGACTTATTAATCTTTGCTGGCACACTTAAAATTACATTATTAACATTTGAAAGCCAAAAAAGCCAACATATATTTTTTGGCAAGCCCAGTGGGACCTTTAAAATGGCTAGATGTCAAGCAAGAAGAGAAAATGACCACCTCGAAGAAGATGTAGAAAGAGCTAATATAGAGGAGAATGTTGAGTCACATCCTGAAAATGTGCCTGCTTCAAACAATCCTTCACAGTTGGTTGAAGAAATCATTACTTCAAGGTATACAACCTAAGTCCAGGATATTGGGCAAGGCCAAAAAGCTGGCCCTTCGACTGTCTCATCCACACAACCAGTTAATCAATGGGGAGGTTTAGTGGATATTATGGGATAATGGTTAATGTATACAATAGAGAGGTGGGAAATATCCTTTTTAGATCGAATGGAAACATATCAACCACTCATCATTAGACAAGCTGAAGAAAACATAAATATACTTCAACAGCAATTGGCTCGAAATAGACAGCCTATACAAAATATTGGGCAAAACAATGGTCAAACTAGTAATCAAACACCTAAAAGACCAGTACCAGTGCCTCAGTCATGGTATGAGCACCTTCCTAGAATGCCAACAGGCCAAAACATGTCTATACCTACTAGTGAAGCCATAAATATTGGTGGAGTAGGATCAACACAAGGAACTGGTAGAGCATATACTAATCCCATGTTCGAAGTTACATTCGGGGAGTTGGATGGGATTCCTGCGATTGGAAGAGAAACAATGCCTATTACCCCTCCAGCGGTTCCTTTTGCAATACCTTTTGTAGGCCAGATGCCTGCCCAAAGGGGTAAGCCATATCATCAGTCTTACCAGGCACAACAGGGATAACTAGTCCCAAATATGCCTTTGCCTGGACCAAGAGGATTCCAAGCACAAGCGGTTCCTCCAAACCCAATGTTTGCTCTCCCAATAGTGGCTCAATTAGCACCAAACATGGCTAGAGACCATATTGCTAATGTAGTAAGAGAAATTTGTGGATCTATGGCTCGGGGGGTCCAGACTCCTGTCTATAGAAAACCTTACCCAGAATGGGTAGATAGATTGCATGAGTACCCAAGGGGATATAAAATACTAGATTTAGCCTTTTTTTTATGGAAATGGAAGCCAGTCAACCATTGAACACATTGTCAGATTTACAGGCCAATGTGGTGAGTTTACCAATAATGATTATATGAAACTGTGACTTTTTCCAAATTCTTTAACTGGGATAGCTTTTGTCTAGTACACGAACCTTACACATGGTTCTATTGAAACTTGGCAACAAATGGAGAAAGTGTTTCATGCCCATTTTTTTCAAACAGAACCTGAGGTTTCTATGGCAGACTTGGCAAGATTGAGCCAAAGGCCTGATAAGAAGGCTGCTCAATTCATTGTTAGATTCAAAAGAGCATGTAACAAATGTAGGGTCATTTTACCCAAACCTAAATTTGTTAGATTGGCTCACAATGGGCTAGAATTCAGGCTTCGAAAGAAGTTTGATTCAATAGAGTTTCGAAATCTAGTGGAGATCTAATGGAACTCACTTATAAAGTTTTTAGATATGAAACCTTACTTAAAGAAGAACAAGACCAAAGCAATGCATTCTATAGGACCTATTATAGGGACCCTAACTTTGAAATTGACGCAACAGAGATCATAGGAAAAGAACCTATGACTTGTGAAGCGTTGATTCATAAAGATACTACAATTGACCAACAATTTAAAAAGAAAGGCCTTCATAGGAACTATTTTTTGACATAACAAAAGAAAGTGACATATTTGATCATTTGCTAGCATTACATTTCCTAAAGTTTCCTAAGGGAGTTAAGATCCTAACTTCCGAAGAACTTAAAGGAAAATTGTACTGCAAATGGCATAATTCTTGGTCCCACTCAACTAAAAGCTGCATTGTTTTTTGAGACAGGATCTAAGAACAAATTCGGAAAGGAAGACTGAAATTTCCAACCAAGACTAAAAAGGCCATGGGAATTGATACTAACCCATTTCTAGAAATTGGAGAGGTAGCAGCTAATGTTGGCATACCAGATTTTCAAAATCTCTCTTTGAAGGAATTGGAAGAAGTCAATGTGCAAATGCATGTTGTTGGCTAGGCTACCTTTAAGAAGAACACAAAATGTTCACTAGCTAGTGGACAAAGCTTTGAAGGTCAAAGGGATGGCTCCAATGGGAAAGCATTGGATGATGACTCCCTTGAAGTAGCTGTAATACAGAGAATGTGTCTCGGATGTAGGTTGAGTTATAAATGGCTAAGGGGGCTCCTAATTGATGGGAAATAGTACTATAAAGATATGCAAAGAGACCGTAAGCTAGCCAACACTTATGACAAGAGGCCATTTCCAATTGGTTCTAGGCAGCAGCCACCCTTGGCTGGGCCTTCAAACACCAGGAATCTATTAAGAGACCTCTGGATGAGATCAGGCCACATAACTACAACAAGACAATCAGCCAGCATGAAAGAAAGCCTGAATTTGGCTCAAAACAAGACACTAGAGTCAATGATTGGCGTTCGAAGATAGTTTCGAAGATAGTTTTAAAGACAAGAGTAGCAAGCCCAATAACCGGAGTAGTAGATACATGGGTACGAGGGGTACCTAATTGGTTTGTTATGCAAAACAACCCTAAAATGATACCTACCTAGGAAAGGGTTTTTGGAGGAAATGAAAGGATGATCAAGCTCCCTTTGGTAGCCCTAAATAATTTGGTATTACTGAAAACCCAAAGACAAGGGAACTAGATATGGTTCTTGAAATCTCTAGGTCTCAGAGAAAGAAAATCTAGCGAAGGTACACCCAATACCCAAGAGATTTGAAGGAGAATGAAGAAAGTATTTCCTTAGTGCAGTCAAGAGGCCAGACAGGAGAAGAAGAAGGTTCAAAGCCTGGTCTTAAGATTAAAAGGAGTGCCAGTAAAGAACAATTGGCCAAAGTTCATGTTGAACTAAGAGCCAAAGAGAGATCCAGTCTAGCAGGCCTTGAAAAGGCCTTGATGGAGACCAAGAAAAGGTATTGGCTGAAGAGGAAATATTCGAAGCTTTTATGGCTGAACAGACCTTCATGGTTGAAAAGCAAACAGAGGTAGACCACCAACAAACTGCTTCGAAGGAACCTGCTAGTACTGAGGTACCATAATGCAGTATGGACGATGCTTCCCAAGCATCAGAGCAAACCAATATGGAAGGAGAGCAAACATAACCAGTTGTATAATTTGGCTTATTCCCTCCAATGCCAATTAATATGGTTTATGTACTACCTCAGGAGTTTCAAGCTCAGGAGGAGAACCAAGAAGGCCATGAGGGTGATCCCATTTCAGTTTCCAATGAGGATTCACAAACCAGTATGGTCTAAGATGAATCTGAGGTGGCCAGACCCATGGAAACTAATGAAGAGAATGAAGAGGTAAGTATTAACCTCTCATACCCCTTCGAATACCCTACAGTATCCATGACCTAATATGTTAGGCCCTTGTACATTAAGGCTTATTTTGATGGAATAGAAATGGGTAGAGTATTGGTGGATAATAGGGCAGTAGTGAACCTGCTTCCGCGATCCTCTTTGAAGAAGTTGGGGAAAAGAAATCCCAAGTTGATCCCAACAAGCACTACCATTACTGGTTTTGCTGAAGACAAGCAGATGGCTCAAGGCATTCTGTCTATCAACCTGAGTGTGAGAACCACAGACTATATGGCAGCATTTTTGGTCATAGCCAACAATGCCAAATATAATGCTTTACTTGGGAGGGATTGGATCCACACAAACAAATGTGTGCATTCTTCTTTGCATAAGAAGATAATGATAGCACTAGGCAATGAGGAAACAGAGGAGATCGATGTAGATCCACAACCTTTTATTGCTTGTGTAGATTTTGCAGAAGCCAAGTTGTACACTGAAGGGGTGGTACCACTTAGTGTACTAAGGAAGTCTGATGTAATAGTCGAAGTAATGGCTAATGAGGTAGTGACACACCTGAAGCATCTAGTACAGGAAAGTGTTGATGAGGAGTTCATCATCAAAGATGCCAATAATGCCTGGTTGTAGGCAAAATGATCAAGATCAAGAAGCTAGACCATTGGCTTTAATCAAATTTTTAACATTGGACATAGAGACAATAGTCCAGAAAGTGCAGGAAGAAGAGAAAGAAGCCATGGTGATTGGCTATAGCCAGGGGCAATAAAAGGCCAAACCTTTGGCTCTTGGTAAGTATTGTGCATTGGACATTGAAACTAGAGTCCAAGAAATACAGGAAGAAGAGGTTCTATGGACAGATTTTGTCTATGAAGAAGAGAGTAAGGATGTTGAACCAGAAACGGTAAGAGTATAGCAAGATGAAATGGTTGCTTCGAAGGTAGAAGAAGTCAAAGAGGGAGCATCAGTGAGTACTCAAGTACAAGATCCCTTGGAAGAAGTTAACTTAGGGGAAGGTTCAATACAACAACCCACCTACATCAGTGCTTGGTTGGATCTTATTGACAGGAACTAGTTGTTGGTTGTATTGAAACAATATAAAGATTGATTTGCTTGGTCTTATAATGAGTTGCCTGGGTTGGACAGGTCATTAGTGGAACATAGGCTTCCAATGAAGCCTAATTTCAAGCCACACAAGTAGAAACCAAGACGGATGAGCCCTAAAGTGGTTCAAAAGGTGAAAGAGGAGATTGTTAGGTTCTTTAAAGTAGGCTTCGTCAGAACAGCCAAGTATGTTGAATGGCTGTCCAATATTGTGCCTGTGGTAAAAAAGAATGGTAAGTTAAATGTATGCATTGATTTCAGAAACCTGAATATGACAACTCCAAAAGATGAGTACCCCATGCCTTAGTAGATAGTTTAGCAGGACACCGGATTTTGTCTATGATGGATGGACATTCTGGTTACAACTAGATCTACATAGAAAAGGAGGATGTTCACAAGATAGCTTTTAGGTGTCCTGGAAACATTGGCACATTCAAATGGGTTAAGATGCCATTTGGATTGAAGAATAGAGGAGCAACATATTAGAGGATAATGAACACTATCTTCCATAATCTCATTGGGGGATACATAGAATGTTATATTGATAATATTGTTGTGAAATCCCAATCTATGGAGGAGCATTTGGTTCACTTGACAGCAGCCTTCGAAAGAATGAGAGAGTTCAAGATGAAACTCAATCCTCTCAAATGTGCTTTTGGTGTATCAATTGGAAACTTCTTGGGGTATGTAGTACACAAGAAGGGAATACAAATTGATCAGAACAAAGCCAAAGCCATTATTGAGGCCAAACCTCCATCAAGTAAGAAAGAATTACAAAAATTTATTGGTCAGGTTAATTTCCTTTGAAGGTTTATTTCTAACACTACTGGAAAAACTAAAGTGTTTTCTTATTTATTAAAGTTAAAAAATGAAGAAGAATTTGTATGAACAGCAGAGCATCAAGCTGCTTTTGAAGGAATCAAAGCCTATTTAGCCAAGTCTCCAGTATTGATGCTACCAAGGAGAGACAAACCTCTGAAGCTATACATTGCTCCAGCAGAAGAATCATTGGGAGATTTTCTAGCTCAGGACAATGAAGAAGGTAATGAACAAGTAGTATATCACCTTAGTAGGATTTTAAATTCTTGCGAATGTAAATACTCAGCAGTAGAAAAACTGTGTTTAGCATTGTATTTTGCAGCAATGAAATTAAGATATTATCTTTTGCCTACTGTTGTCTTGGTAATTACAACCACAGATTTGGTTAAATACATGTTATCTAGATCCATGTTAAGAGGAAGAATTGGCAAATGGATTTTAGCTTTATCAGAATTCCACTTGGAATATGTTCCCCAAATGGCAGTAAAAGGACATGTTTTGGCTAACTTCTTGGCTGATCATCCATGTCAAATAGAAAGCCAAGAGATAATGGAACTTGGCACAATTGCTGTTGAACCATGGCAAATGTAGTTCGATGGATCAAAAGTCAATGGTCTATTCGGAATTGGTGTTTTAATTAAGTCACCATAGGGGGTAGAAACCACACATGGTTTCAGAATTGATGAAGCTATTTGTTCCAACAACCAAGCTGAGTATGAAGCTTTGGTAATGGGACTTGAAATACTTATCGGATTACAAGCTCATGTAGTTGATATATTTGGAGATTTTGAATTGGTAATCGTAGCTTGCTTTTTATGCTCCTTTCGGATATGATTAGCCTTACAATTCGGACTCCCGTGATTCTGAATCTAATTTCACAAGTGCAATGTGAAACAGATAAATACAAATGAGTCCAAATTCAACAAATCTTTTGGAAAATCAATTTTGAATCAAAAATGTCAAAAATGGATTGTATTGCCAAATTACAGAGTCACCACCTAAATATTTTTAGAAAATTTAGAAAATCTGTGACTCGTGCCAAAGGCCATTTGTCCTTCATCACCAAAGTGTCTTGGCTCGGGAACTTAGGTATGAGAGGGGAAGGTCATGAATTGAGCACCCCACTCACCCGATCAAACATCGGTCTCTACTAATCATGATGTGATTCTTATGTACATTATATGCTCTTGTTTCGATTATTAATACTAACTTACTATGTGAGGCACACAAGTATAGACTATTTCGCTCATTTTGGAATGGTTCGATTTTATGTTTGTTTGAAAAAAAAAGTGTTTTGAATATGTGTCACTTGAAAAATTGAACTCATATGTACGTTGATCTAGTCATCCCAATTTATGCAAAACAACCTTCATCCACTGGCATTTCAAGAGATACATCAACTAAGCACTTAGCCTCATGGTATTTATGCTTGACATGGCAACAATCACATACATGTAATATGTTAAAGCAAAACCGGTCATCTAGTACTCCAAGGCAAGCCAAAGAAAACCAAAAAATAAGTAGAAAAATACATGCTTCTAAGTAATGCAACATGACTAATGTAACCATAGAATATGCAACTATTTGGGTTTGGCTTCCTAACATGGCATATGGATCCATTTCAAGACATAGGATAGCGCATGTATTCAAGCAAGAATTTGAAATTGACATTAGTATGATGAGCCGAACCCTCATGCATGCAAGACAGATGGATGCGAGTCATGGACAATGCTAATTAAAACATGATGCTTCCATTATAAGCAAGTAAATAAAAAGGAGAAAGAAATGGGGGTTGGAAGACATACAACTTATTACATATTTGGCTCTCGCACAAGAGGGTCCGAATGTCCAAGTGTCCGAATTAATTTACTTATTACAAATCTGAATGAAGAATAACTAAAGAACCATCTAATTTATTACAACATTAATATTGTAACAAGAATATGTAAAGAATGCACAAGGATCGCATGTGCGTCGATGAAGACAATTTTCAGAAACTGCTCTATCTGCCCTTTGTGAAATTTTTTTGTTTCACCCTCAGCTATTGCCCTCTATTTTAACCAAATTTTCCCTGTTTACCATACATTGGAACCTAGCTGGTCCCCAATGAGACCCGTGTAGACACCCTATTTTTGACGACCCCTTTAAGACTTGGATGTTCTTGCAGGTATATCCAATAATGAGTTTGATTGCCCACTGAACGCTCGAAGTCCGTGGTAGAACGCCACAGGTTTGAGTTTTCTAAACCCAACATCCATTTTGCCTCATCTTTGGATCATACTTGGGTCTTTTCAGGGTGAAGTTTTTTATGCTGAAGGCTGTCGGCCATGGTCTTTGGCATGCCGGCCATTGATGAGCCTTGCCGGCCCAATCACCAGTATTCCAGCAGATATTTTGTGCCAGCTGTTTGCACAGGTTCATGCATCTTCCAACACGTGTGTGGTTGGATCTTTGTGAGGGGATTTTGTATTTTCTATATATAGGACCCCTCTCTTGCACGTGGGGGGGTTAGAAAAAATTGAAGACAAAAAATCTCTCTCTTTCTCTCTCTCTCTCTCTCTCTCTCTCTCTCGTTATTTTGTGCCTTAAAGTCTAGTTTCTCTACACTTTTGCACATCAACCCTTAATCAAACTTGACCATCTTGGGGCTGAGGTGTCTTGGAGTCTTGTTGGTGCTCTAGAAGAGGGTTTGACTTGGAATTTGGGGCTGATTTGTGCTGTGCTTCAAAGGTATAAAACTTACCTTGCTTAGACTTGTATTGTTTACCTTCTCTGCCATCCTTTTAAACTATTTTTGGGGCTGGTTTTGGCATGTAAAAAGTTCTATTTTTGAGCCATAAAAGTGGTGGTTTGAGTCCTTTTGAGTTAGGGGGTTGTCCATCATTTTGCTTTTTTTAGCTTGTTAAGCTTTTGTGCCATCTTTTCACCACTTTGAAAACAAATTTTTTGGGCCTTTAACCACTGAATTTTAGAGGTTTTTTAGTGGTAAAAATCATATTTTGAAGTCCAAAATTGGAGGGGTTAGCCTCCCCTCCTTATATCTTATTTGCATGCCTAGTTAGCTTCACATGTTAGTATGTCTTTCTAGCTTAATTTAGCTCAAGTCCAGCATGTTTTTGCCTTTTTTTTTTGACATGTTTTGGCTATGTTTTGGGCTGGTTAATTCAGTTGAGACTTGTATTGCATAGTTATAGGGTTAGTTCCTTCACTAGCTTGGTATTTTCATGCTTTACTCATCATTGTTTTAAGTTTAAAGCATGTTTTAGTGTTGTTTTGCACTCCATTTCAGCACTTAAAATCTCTACAACCTCCCTCTTTGCTTCACTCTTTTATTTTCTTTTGAGAGTTGTTTCAAAATTAGGATCCTTTAAGCTTAAGATTGAGGTTATGCTTAATGGTTTAATCCTCTTTGAGGGTTCATTACCAACGGCATGATCTCTCTCATGCCTTAAATTACCCCTTGGTTGACACTTCTTTCGCTTTAGAAGACACTCACCAATGGACTAATTGATTAAAGAATGGCTTTGGTAATTAAAATGAGTAAACAAAAAATTGGCAAGTAAAAGAAGCTGGATAAGCATCTTTTGTGTTGCATTGCATGTGTTCGAATCGGACGTTAATTCAAACACAAGGAAATGGGACATTTCATACTCAAAAGTGAAGAAATATGTCATTTTCCTTGGTCTCCATTGCCCTGGATCATGCATGATAGGTGGTGGTCTTGTTGGTCATATTTGTGCATTTATTGAAATTATACAACTTGGATCTTTGGCCATCATGCAATGAAATTTCTTGATTGGTGGTTTGGGATCCAAGAGTGCCACTTCTTTGAGGTTTTGAGATGATAAGGAGGGGTACAGTACAAATATACCGTTGGAAAAACATTTTTTTTGCTTTGTTTGTGCTCTGTTGCAGTGTGGTGACCCAAAACATCAATAGCCGGCAAGGCCCCATTCATAGCCGGCTGTGTCTCATTTTTCGCCGGCAGTGTACATCTTTGGCCGGCAAAGGGCCGGTAGCAGCCATCCATGGCCGGCAGGCCACTAATGCAATCCTCAGCAGATATTTGGTAAGTTGGAGTAGAAAGATTCTGAAGTGTGCTCAACCCTGCAAACAGAGCCTCTCAAGAGCAAAACGAAGGCCTTTTCGGGGCCAAAACCGAGCACATGCATCTTCCACTTCCTGAAGCGAAGCAGTGGCAACATAGTTTAATGCGTTGCTTGATTAGTTAGCGTGCTTTCATTTTAATTAATTAGTTTGCTAATTAGTTAAGTGTTGTAATAGTTAGTAATTAGTTTACTAGTTATTCATTTGACTTGTAATAATTAGTCTAATTAGTTTAATTAGATTAGTTTGGTTAACTTAGCTTAGATTAGCTTAGCTCTTATTCATTCAGACCCTCCTTCGTGAGGGCATAATGTTGTAATAAGTGTGCGTGCATGTGTGCATGTCTTCCGACCTCACGTCTTTCTCCCTTTTATTTAATCGCTTTTGATGGTTAGATTAAGGACATTTTCAATTAGCACATTTTATGCTTGCATGTTTGCATCTATTCATTTCTCTTACATGCACCGAGGCTCGGCGCATCATTCAAATTACATTGCAATTTCAATACTTCGTTGAATACGTGTTTAATTGCATATTGTTCAAATTGCTTCATATGCCATAATTAGTAGCCAAGCCTATTAATTGCATTATTACATGCGTTGCATTAGGCATCTTAACATAGTTAGGATCATGCATTTTTCTAACTAATTTTTGTTTTGGCTTGGAGTACTTGGTAAGCTTTTACGCTTTAGCATACTTGCATGAGTGTGATTGCCATGTTGCCATGATTACCATGCTTGCCATGAGGCTATGTGCTAAGTGCTAAACTGCATGAATGCCTGTGGATGAAGGTTTTGTTGTTTGAATTGGAATAATTCAACAAACGTGAGTTTTAAGCCCACTTCGTTGTGGCAAATCATGTTTTAAACCCACTATGTTTGGTGGCAAATCCGCATCTTTAAGCCCACTTGAGGGTGGCAAATTCAAACCATTTTCGCAAACAAACATGAGTTGAATTATTCCAAGTCTTGCAAACTAGTCTATACTTGCTTGTGTGCATCACATAGTAAGGTCAGATTAATAACCGGAACAAGAGCACATAATATTTATAAAAGAATATATCATGATTAGTAGAGGCCGATCTTTGATTGGGTGAGCGGGGGTGCTCATTTCAGGACCTTCCCCTCTCGCACCCAAGTTCCCGAGCCAAGGCAACTTTGGTGATGACGGACACATGGCTTTTGGCACGAGTTAGGGTTTCCTAAATTTCTCCAAAAATAAAATATTTAGGTGGCGACTCTGTATCTTGCAAAACAGTCTAATTTTGGCATTATTTTGATTTAAAATCGATTTTCCAAAAAGGTTTGTCAAATTTGGACTCTTTGGTGTTTATCAGTTTCACATTGCACTTGTGAGACTAGATTCAGAACTGCAGGAGTCCGAACTGTGAGGCCTTCTTTTCAAACCCTTTCCGAAAGGCGGGGCGCGAGAAAAAGGCGAGTCCACAGTTTCTAGCGACTCTGCTGGGGATTTAGAGAACTTGACTCGAACTCAAGATATGTTGTTTTATCTACACTTATGTGCTTCTTTGCATTTTCATTTGCATCGGTGTGCCTAAGTCACAGTTTTTGCCATCTGCTATTCTTGAACGGTTTGCCAGAGGCTCGCTTGGAAAAGCTTGCCAAAAGGCTGATCGGCTGCAGGCTCTGCCATGATGGGAACACAACCCTTGAATCTAGACTACCGCTGTACCGTTCGATCCTCCTTTCACCTCTCGGTGTTAGGTGTGAGAGGTATATTAGGTAGTCTTGCTGAGGTACCCTTTTTGACCAATCGACCTAGTTGCATATCGAAAGTCGTAGAAGACTATTCCAAACTAGGACAGGTTGCTCAACCGAATGCAGGATTGTTTGAAACCTCTTGTTTGCGTAGTGAATCCCTAGTTCCTGACGAAATTAGGACAGGGTAACCCTACCCCATCGTAGGGGTGTTTTGACTCTCACTTGCTTGATACGTGCTTTTAGAGTGAAACTCTGCAGGAATGTCTATATCAGTTGCAAGCCTGGGTATCAGTTTGAGGGTATCAGTTTTGAGGCAGAAATCAGTGTTTGAGTATAGTTATCTAGCTTATGATTGCAACTGTGTGTTGTTTCTGTCTAAGCCGAGGTGCTGTGCGGTTTCTAATTTTTTTTTTTCTTTTTGTTTTATTTTCTTTTTGCAAGGAAGTCTTTCATCATTGCTTCAGACGACTCTGTTATCTCCCAAGCACTCTGGAATCGAGTAAGGCGACTTTACCAATTCGGGGATCTTGTAAGAGGACAACCAATGTTTGCTTCACTACCCCTGGTTACAAGATAGAGGAGAGTCAGGCATGATTCACGGGTTTGACAGCTACCGTCACTTAGCGAAGTCCAATTTTCTGTTTCCACTTCAATAAGAGAGTATTCACCTGTTCAAATGGCTCAGTATCCAGTCGGAATGGAAGAAATACTTTGCCACCTCCAACAGACTATCGAGAACATGCAACTAGATGTTGCCCGGCAACTCGAGACCGCAGCCCGCCAAGCCAAGGTTGTAGCTCGCCAAGCCGAGGTAATAGAAAGGCTTCAACAACGTGACCATAGCCTCTGATGGCCTCAAAGCATCACATGCACCCCTGAGAATCCGACACCGGGGTCACCATTAATGTCCAGGAAAATGCGGGCATTCTGGCAGAGCCGATCCCACCCCAGACCTTCAAAGCACTGGTTTATCAAATGGAGGCACTGTTTGCATTTGACATCAACCCTATTGCGCTGAAAGTGAGCAAGCTGGAAAAGCTCTTTAAACGAGCTCAGGATGTGAATTCAATCCCGAATATAGAGGATGGCTATACTGAGTCGGCAGTGACGTTGCCAGACAAATTCAAAATGTCGCACATAGACCAGTTTGACGGTTCTAGGGATCCTATGGTCCATCTACGGCTATTTTTGGACATTCTACGACCCATGGGTCTCACCAGACTACAGAAGTTGTCGCTCTTCGGCCGGACCCTGTCGGGTATAGCGGCCATCTGGTATATTAAGCTTGAAGACTCTGTGAAGAGAAATTGGGAGGAAATGGCCGAGGCCTCCATAGCACAGTACTCCTGTAATACTCAAATTGAGGTCACAACTCGTAATCTCGAAGCGACCCGTCAAGAGCTGAAGGAGGGCCTCTCCGATTTTGTCACCCGGTGGAGGGCCAAGGCCTCTATGATGACCACCCGGCCGATTGAGAAGAACCAGATTAGAATGGTGGTCCGTAACCTCCAACCAAGACTGTTACAAAAGATGATAGTCTTACCTCTGTCTACTTTTGCTAACCTCCATGAAATAGGGGTGCAGATAGAGGATGCAATGAAGCAGGATTTGATAGACCACGAGAAAGAGCAGCCTAAGAGGGCTTTCACATGTAGTTCCAATGCGACTACAAGTAGTAGTGCAGCTGCAAGACCTTCCGATGTTGGTATGGTCACCACCACACCGAAAACTGCCAACCCCTTTGCCGGTACATCCGATACAACCTTACAAACTGTGAAGCACCAACCCCGAGGCCAAATGGTCTTCACTCCTCTATACATGTCCTTATCCAAAGCCTTAGGGGTCCTGATAAAAAAGGGGCACTTGAAGCCACTGGAGCCTTGCCCCCTACCCGATCCTCTTCCCCCGAAACATAACCCAGCCAAATACTGCACTTTTCATCAATAGCATGGTCACAACACTGACCTATACTTCAAATTGCGTCATGAGATTCAAGATCTTATTGATAATAAGGTGACAGCGCCTTCGAAGAAGCCTAATGTCACTACAAACCCCTTCTCACTACATAACTAGGTCCCTCCACCCCGGCAAGTAAACCTCATCCATACATTGGCCGTCCCTTACGACCTCAGTATATACATCACCCCTGTCCACCTACCTAAGCCGGCACTGTTCATCTCTGAGAGCATAGACTTGTGCATGATGAGCGCGTCCACATCCCAACCCAAAACTGTGGTGGTGACTGTGGTAGAGGAAGGCAGGGCGGCCTTAGTGGTGAATGGGAACGTCAGTTCAGTGCTTGAGGGCTACGTGGACTTATCTGAGGAGGAATACAACCCTTGCTGCTATATTGTGCCAACCAATCAGGCCAAACCAGATGTGGAGTTGCCAATGTGAATGGAGGTCAGTGTAGTCCGGGAGGATGGCCCAAGCTAGGGATTAGATGATCTAGCTGATCTGAAGGAGGACATTGATAATCTGCAGTTTTTTGATGAGCAAGATTTGGGAGATGTGCACATTAACTAGTTCGATCTGAATGGGTCAACAGATAACTCAGGATGGCTCAATGATGAACCTGATGTGGATGAGGGATTTCAACCAAAGTTGGAATAGCTAGAAGCAGGAACTACTACAAGGGCTGGAACGGCCGAGGACTAGGGAAAGTTACCGGAAAGCACAGGTATTAAGAATTTTGCTCAGGAATTGGGCATGGTTAGTATTGTTGATACAGAGCAAGAAGCTGCACTGAAGTGGTTTGAACAGGAAATGGACAATGATCAAAAAGTTAGAAAAGCCAAAGGCCCTGCAGGGAATGATTGTGATGTTGAAATGGGAGTACTTACTACGGAACTAGACAATTGCTTGTCGGTTGGCAAAAGAATATGGTGGGAAGATGATGATCTGCATCTTGCCCATACTGATGAAGATTGCGATCAAAACCTGCCAGACGACACTTGGTACTCTAAGGAAGTGGGTCATATGACTAGAAGCGGGCGGTACTTTAAGTTCCCACACTTAGACCAGCCCGAAGCATCCAGAAAGGATAAGGAAGCTGAAAAATAGAGTGAAAAACTGTTAGATAAAGAGGCTATGCTGAAGCAGTTGAAGAAGATCCAAGAAGACATATCCATATGGGGGTTGCTTATGGCTTCGCGCGTGCACCGGCAAGCTGTACTGTCTGCAATAGATAAGGCTAAGCTGTCTATCGACACAACCCTAGAGCAACTAGTGGGTCTTGTCTTCCTGGGAGGTGCTTTGCCATTTTTAACCTTCTCGGATAAGGAATTTCCGCCCGAGGGCTCTGAGCATAACAAACCGCTATACATCTCAATTGAGTACAGGGAGAAGTGGGTGCCGACTGTATTGGAGTGAAAGCAAGGAAGAAGGTGGCAAGCTTATACCTCTTAAAGAGAGAAAGCTTTTGTTATAAACCAATCTTGATCCTAAGGCACTCTCAAGTTTGAATTGTGATTTTTAAGTCTCAATCGAGGCTTCAAGCTTAAGCTCTAAGGGTGTATATGGAGTATAGATATAATTCAAAAATGATGCAATAACACAAAGTTAGCTTGCAAGGGAAGAAGGAGCTCTCAAAGATCTTTTTGGATTTTTAAAATTTTTTCTAACCCTCAAAACAGAGGTGAGGCCTCGTATTTATAGAATTTGAGACAAATAGGTTACAAATATCTTCAAAAATAGACAGCTGGCGGATTCTTGCCGAGAACAATTCTTATTACCCAAAAGGGCACAGCCGGGCTCTAATGGACACGGCCGGGCCCCAATGTGATTCCCCTGTTTCTCAATTTCAAGTTCAATGCAGGTTGGCACAATGCTCAAAAATGGTTTTTTGAGGTAAAAACACCTTGGGTATGGAAGGTTGTGATTGTTTAGAGCTTGAATTCGGATTCCGTTGTTGAGAATTTAAACCATACACAATCTAACTTTCATCATCGAGTGCTTAGAATAAAGCGCCTAAGTCCTACGGGCGGTCAAAAATGGGGTATCTATAGTTGCCCCTCTTTGATAGAGCTCAACGTTATGAAACAACGTGAGTAAATGTCAAAGCCCAAAGACGACCCATTTGACGAAGCCGTAAGACTTGGGCAAGGAAGCAAATATGAATACAAATGGTTAAACTCGAGGGTTGCTTATGTATCCCTTTGTAAGGAATGAAACCTGTGTAGTTTAGAGGCAAGATGCGAATGGTACAAATGATATGCAAATGATACGATAAGCAATAACAAAATAACAACATAAATGAAAAGTCCCAAGACAAACCTAACCGTACCTTGCATGGAAAGGAGTAAGTAATTAATAAGATGGTGCAACCGACAAACGCGTCTCTCCGCATTACATACGGAGAGGAAAGGAAAATAACACGTCTTACGTGAAAGGAGGTAAAAGTGGTGTAAACATGAGCACCTGATGTTTTTAACCGAGTGAAAACGACAACCTATCGCATTTCACGCGAAAGGAGGAAGGATGGTGTGAGTAACAGGCGCACCTGATGTTTTTAATCGAGTGAAACAACTCCTAACGCGTCTCATGCGAAGGAGGAAAGATGTTGTGAACAACAGGCACATCTAATGTTTTTAACTTAGAAAAACAACTTCTAGCGTGTCTCATGCGAAAAGAGGAAAGATGGTGTGAATAACAGACGCATCTGATGTTTTTAACCAAGGAAAACAAGTTCTAGTGCTTCTCACGTGAAAGAAGGAAAGATGGTGTGAACAAAAGGCGCACCTGATGTTTTTAACCAAGTGAATCGACTCCGAGCGCGTCTCATGCGAAAGGAGGAAAGATGGTGTGAACAAAAGGTGCACCTGATGTTTTTAACCGAGTGAATCAATAACTCTGAGCATGTCTCATGTGAAAGGAGGAAAGATGGTGTGAACAACAGGCACACCTGATGTTTTTAACCAAGTGAATTGATAACTCTGAGCGCATTTCATGGGAAAGAAAGAAAGATGGTGTGAACAACAGGCGCACCTAATGTTTTTAACCAAGGAAGACAACTCCTTGTGCGTCTCACATGAGAGGAGGAAAGATTGTGTGAACAATAAGCGCACCTGATGTTTTTAACCAAGGAAGACAACTCATAGCGTGTCTCACACGAAAGGAGGAAAGATGATGTGAACAACAGGCGCACCTGATGTTTTTAACCAAGGAAAACAACACTTAGCGCATCTCATGCGAAAGGAGGAAAGATGGTTCGAGGTTCAAAAACCCCTCGAATCAGCAAAAGGACAAACGAGCTTTCGGAACTCAATACAGCGAGATTATCCCACCTTGGGAAGAAGCTTACGAAGGTAACCTGATTCAAGGTATGGAAAGTGGATCATAAGTTAGATAAGCCAAAATGATGCATAACTCAAAATGATGCTCGAATTAATAATTTAAAATCAATTTTGCCGTTTCTTCTTTTGAAAATAGGATTAATTTGAATGTGACATAATCAGAACAAATTACAAAGAAAACAAAACACTTCTCTTCCCCATTTTTTTATATTTTTTCTATTTTTTTTTCTTTCTGTTGCGTTTTGTTTTTTCTTTTTTTCTGTTTTGTTTTCTTTTTATTCTTTTCTATTGTTTTCTCTTCTTCTTTTTCTTCTTCTTCTTTTCTTCTCTTTTTTGTTTGTGTCTGAATTGAGGCCTGTTTGTGTCTAAACTAAGGCCTACCTGGATTAAAACAAGATTACCCATTCATTGAACAAACAAATAACAAACTGTGATGCACTTGGGGCTAACCAGGTCCAAATGAAGCGTGGCTGGACTCTAATGAATCAGGCTGAGTTGCGATAGCGACAAAGGGCAAATCGGGAAAACCATAACTCATGGTTAAATTAAACACAACCCAACCCTCATTCCGCCCACACCCAAGGCCGAAAACCTTCTCACTCTCCCCCTAAGCTCTTTATCTCTCTAGATTTTCCTCCCATCCGCGATACCCATCAACCCTTGCGAATATTTCTTTAAAAACCCTCTCACCCCTCTACACTTTGAACTGATTAGAATTGGTTTTGGTGGAGTTTTGAGATTTCTCATGGTTTTTCTTGATTCCTTGCTTGTTTGCTCGGGTTTTACCCACCATCTCTTGATTTTCTTATTCTCTCCTTGTTTTCTCTCTCCTAGGGTTTATACTTGGGGTTTACCCCTCTCATTCACTTACATACACACTTTTCTTCATTTTCCCTCATTTTTCCTCTATGGCTAGTGACGAGATTCCCATTCCGGACCCTGCTGTCAATATTGGTGCTATCCTTGGTGAGGACATGGCGGCCGAGGGTGTTCTCTCTCCTGTCCCTGAGCCTGAGTTGCTTCCTCTTGCTGATAGACTTTTTGACGTGGCCATCTACTAGCCATGCACACACACCTTGACCCTTGGTGATATTCTGAGATTTGAGGGCCTTATTCCAGGGATTAATGATGAGGTCTTGTTGTGAGAGCCTATGAAGCACTTGTTTGCCGATGCCTCCATGGTAATAAACCATTTTTCTTTGTTTTGAACATATTTTGAATATCGTAAGCACATCCTTTATTGTCCTTTAATGCAAATACTGACAACAACATTCCCACGCCATAGGTGATAGCCAGGAGGATAGGCAGTTACGGGACTACTTTTGGCCCCCGACATTGGTACGAGAGGCTCCTTGAAGAGGTCTGCACGCTAGTTGACGCCGTCGGCTTTGGTTCTTTCTGTTCAGGACTCATACAGATGAGGGTCGAGCCATTTCTATACGAGTCCCTAGTGGAGAGGTGGTGGGACACCACCAACTCCTTCCATTCCTCTTTTGATCGAGGAGCTAACTCTGACCCTGTACGACTTTTCGATGTTCACAGGCTTGAGGGTAGGGGTTGGCAACCCAATCCTATTCCATCCTGATATGATACAATGAAGAGTTGCATAGCTTCATCTTCTTGGGGTGACCCTAGATATTGTTGGCCACGGGATGGTACGCTACTTCTGGTTCTTAGATCACTTCTTCGGCCTTCAACCAGCTACCCTAGAGGAGGTCGCTCAGTACACTTGCAGTTTCCTCATGTATCTCCTCAGTACTACCCTATTTATGAACCGGGAAAATACCGTGGGGTTATACATCTTGGGTGCACCAAAATACCGTGGGGTTATACATCTTAGGCGCACTGGTGCATTTACTGCGGGTGGTGGAGTACGACTGGGGTGGCGCTAGCCTGGCCTCCCTATATTGCTACATGAGTTCCGTATCTCACTAAAAGACGGATTCACTTGTCGGTTACTGGAGAGTTTGGGAGGTACACCTCAAACTTCCTTTTTTATCTTGCTTTGCATTTCTTGTTTATATTTGCTTTATTTGTTCACTTGGTTCCTTAACTTATTCCCCTTTTGTAGCTGTGGGTTTACACAGCTGCAAAAGATGGATTCACTTGGCGATTACTGGAGAGTTTGGGAGGTACACCTCACACTTCCTTTTTTGTCTTGTTTGCATTTATTGTTTATATTTTCTTTATTTGTTCACTTGGTTCCTCAACTTATTCCCCTTTTGCAGTTATGGGTTTACACATACTTCACTTCCTTTGCCCCAGTCGTAGTGTGACCAATCAAGTTGTCTATACCCTACTCTTGGTATTATAACTTCTGGTTTGAGTGGCGCCGACGCGTAGATCGTGACTTTCCTTACTTCCGTCGCTTCTTTTACACTGTCACTGCAAAGAGGATAACAAAACCAAATACTAGTCTTTCTCCTTTACTACTTTTACTGTTCCATATTGTTTAACCCTTGTGATCTGATACTTATCTTGCATCTTCTACTCGCAGATTGACTGGCACCCCTGGGCAGGCATTTCTCAGGCATCGATGATGACCTATGTAGCTGCATGGAAGGCTTCGTCTATGCAGATTCTGTTCGAGGGCCCCTTTGGCAGGGCATATCATTTAGGGGAGTGATTCATTCATCAGACTCAAGGCCAACCCGACCCTAATGTTCCACATCCCCCTCTTTTAGGTATGAGAATTGTTAATGATCTCCTGGCCCCTGATTGATCACCTTATGCAGGGAGAGAATAGTGATCGGTACCACAGAGCCAGTGATTTCATCACCTTCCTACAGACTCGTGTGATGGCTCCTCTTACTAGGGGTGTGGTCCATGCACTTCTTGAGGTAGTTGCTGCTGCTGCTGGAGATATTCCTACTGTAGCTCCTATTCCTGGGCTTCCTACGATATCGACCAAAGTTGTATACATGCGACTAGATGGGGTGATTGGGCAGATCTCTCTTGAGCATATTGAGGAGAAAGATCGTAGGTCGGTGGTTGCTCCTGGCGTCGAGCAAGTATACACTTCCTCTATATTTCTGCCCACTGTGCTTTAGCATTTTGTTCCACATTTTCAAGTTATCTCTCTTTTGCAGGTGCCTGTAGGGTATGTGGATGACCTTTTTGGATGGTTGACCAACTGCTTCTCACGATGCGAAGGAGACAGACTGCTCTGGTCACTCACAGGATTGAGGTACACTTTTTCCAAAGTTTACTACTGTTGTGATCTTGTTCACCATGCTGTTGATTTATTCTAATATCTTTACTCTTTTTAGCTTGAGCCGACACCAGCTTCACCTGCAGGACCTCCTCCAGCTGGGAAAAGGAGAGAGAGACAGGCTCTAGGGAGAGGTGGAGGATGGGTTAATCGGGGGAGAGGCAAAGTGAGACAACACTCATCCTCTGAGTATACCTTTGACGAGTACACGACCCTTGAGGATGAGGGGGATGATATTGACATCCAGTCCAACAGTGTTAGCGATGACAGTAACGCACCTCCCCCACGATCGAGGATGAAGAGGGCCAAGATGGGTTGATTTATTTCCTTTTCCCTCTTTTTGCTTTGTAGTTAGGCACTATGTAGTTTCAAATAGACCTCTGTTTTGTGTTTTGGAAGACTTTTCTTTTGCTTTGTTTTTGTAAAACAATGATCTGGGTTAGACCCACAAGTTTATGAAAAGAAAGATTTTGGATGGTTTCCTTTGCATAGCATGTGATGGATGGCATAACCCTTGTATAACAACACTTCACAAGATTTTAAAGCTGCGAATACTCGCTTTGAATTCATTCCTGAATCGAATAATAACCTACAGCCGGACAAAATGCAAAATACAACTTGATAATAGATAAATGAAATGAAAACAACCTAAAAACACGAAAAAACACTTGCTGGAACTAAGATTAAACTCAAAACAAAACAACAAAATGCCTCACCAATGCTGATCTTCCTTGCAAACACTGTTGTTTTAGCCATACACTGAGATACAACCAGGTCTAAAAGACAAAGCCAGGCCCCAATAAGGCACATCTGGGTCCAAAAATTACGTCGGTCAGTTCAATCCAGCTATCCTACACTGCACTTTCTCAAACTCTATAAAAGGTATTCCCATGTGATTTTTCTTGCAGAATAGCAAGTCTTTGATATTTTTCTCTAAATATGGAGATTTTACTTAACAATAGGCTCAGAGATTGGGTAGCCACTTTGGATGGCTCGGAAAAGGTGAATCTTTGTGGTTTTGGCATCAATGCTCTTTTTCCTTTAAGCCGTACTTAACTTTGTTTTCCGTTTCTCCATGCCGTTCCTCCATGCTGCTGTTCAATGTTGGAACCTGGTTATGCATGTATTTCTCTTTGGAGCACAAGAAATGTGTCCGACTTTTGAAGAGTTTCAAGCTTTAATGGATTCCTGATGTGATGAGGAGATTATGTGCCAGCCTAGCTTTGGCCATGCACGAGCACTTAGACGAATGTGTGGGCTCACTTTACATGAGGCTCAATCCTTAGCTCATGACAGGGAGCTGGATATACCTAGCCTAATTCATCAATTTCCGATATTGGAGACAGAGATGACCTTCTCTGGTGAGGTTATTGTCAACATGCCCTCTATTTATGCCTACTCGCGCACTTCCTTCTTGCCCCTAGTTATGGTGGAGCTAGCATTAGGTTGATTGAAGTGGCCCAATGCTTGATGGAGGGTAAGAGTAGCATTGGTTTGGCATTGGTCGGGACTTTGATGGGTTTAGACACCTTCCATAGGCGGGAGACCACTTGGTTTGCAAGGAGTCCATTGATTCTTCAGGTATTGTTTCCCATCCTTCTTTATTTATGATGCTCACATCATTTGGCACTCATTCTCTATTTTTACTTGATGCCCTTTTCTTATTTTTCCCTCAATGCACATCTCTCTATTTTTTAATCTCTCTTATTTTTCATCATTTCCCAGGCATGGTTGATGGATAAGCTAAAAGTGGTGAACCCTTGTCCTGTATATTCGGCCAGAGCCTACTTCTTCCACCAGTGGCTAATGGAATTCCCTTCAGAGGGATTTTGGTGCGACTAGATGTGTAGTAGATTTGTGAATGACATTACTTGGCGTTGCCTGTGGCTTAATTTGATTGAGATGAGCTATAGCATGTCCCAACAGCCAGGTATACAGCTGATTGGCCTTACTCACTGCGTGTTCTATTTCCTATTTAGGTTCAGACTCTAGTTTGGACATGATCAGACCTGTCCAGAGGAAGGGGTGGAATACGCGGCTCCATTTCCCGCTCGTGGTTCACACTTGCCTCGGTACCTTACTGCTTAAAGGACGAGAGAATTTCTGGCCTCTGCTCCTAGCTTCAGTTGCACTATTTCTGGCGAGTGCTTGGCTTGGCTTGGCTTAAAGATGAGGCACATATTAGGCCATCTTTGGCTAAAGAGACCTCCACGAGTGCGAGCAGAAGACATGGGACCACCTGACTTATCTGTGCCCTTAGTTTATTACTTTCTTTTTATTTTCAAGTTTGTAAAAGCAACTTTGATTTAATCAGAGAGTTAGAGAATGTACTTGTGTTGAAATTAATGGAATTAAAGTTCCGAGCACTGAAAATTTTCCTTTTTTCTCTAAAATGGTCTGTGTTGTAAAATGTAAAATTTTTGAGAAAAATCAACTTTTATTAAATTTTTTCAAAACAATTTTCGAAAACGGTCACTACCTGACATACATGGAATCAATCCTCAAGATGTACAACCCCAGATCAAAATATTATCACTGTTCAGAACTGCATGCAGCATCACTGCTTTCTCTTGTAACTGATCCTTCTGCCAAATAGAGGTAACACGACCCAGAGAACAGATGATGGAAAAAGATGACCCAATCAAACAAATGAATAGGACAGTTGAGTTGGAGATGGTTATGGCTAAACTTCGCGATGAAGTTGCCTACGTATTCCAAAGATGGGAATCAGGCCTTACGTATTTCGGTTTGGGTTCACTCAAGTATTAACTCTCTCTTTTTGTGCTCTAACTTTTGCCAAAGCCGCCCTTTCGGGTTTTCAACCTTGCGAACTCAGTTTTTCTTTGTTTCTAATTTTTCATGCTATAACTTTTTCCTAGATCGCTCTTTTGGGTTTTCGGCCTGGCGAGCCTCTTAGGGATAATATTTCTTCAACTTGTCCATGTTGATCGGCTGTGAAAACTCCTGGCTATCTAAATCAATAAGGATAATCACTCCTCTTGACCAAATAAATTTGATAATATAAAGACCAGTCCAAATGGGTCTGAACTTACCTCTAGGGTCATGGATGGGGGCTCGGTTATCCTTGAGCACCATATCTCCTTCTTTGAGATTTCTAGATTTACCTTCTTGTTAAAGACCCTAGGAATTCTGTGCTGATATCCTTGGATTTGATATAATGCCTTCAACTTCCTTTCATCAAATAACATCAAATTTTCAAACCTGCTCTGCTGCCAATTTGCCTCCCCTATTCGACACTTGGCCGTGAGGCTATCTCCTCTGGTGATTGGTTTCAAAACTAGATTAAACAAGTCCTGGATGATGATGTATTAATTCATTTTGTCTCTTTGTTATGGGCAACTTGGATTCATCGTAACAAAACAAACTTTTGTAATGACCTTCCTACTACACAAACCATTTTGATGGCCTATAAACTTTGTGATTGGAATGTGATTCCTAAACTATGGTTATGAATCAACCTATAGCTCTAACTGCAATATCCTAACTATGTTGAAAGTTGGATCAAGACTCTTGTATTCTTTCTTTACTTTTGATATTGCAGATTTACAACTATGGACCTTGTGATTGATGGATCTTGGAAGCAGGAATCTTTACAAGCTGGTGTCATATGGGTCACCTTTGATGTCCATAGAAAAGAAATTGTTCCAATTTGTGGAGGCCTTAAAGTTGTCTTCCCCAATAGTTGAGAAAGCCCGAGCGTGCCTAGTTACTCTATATTTCCACACCGTTAAGACTTATTTAATTTTGATAGTCAATTTTTTTTTTTTGGGGGAGGGGGGGTTAAAAAATTGCCTTTCAATGGGAAATATATTTTTCCAACACATACGTCTTTAGAATGGTGAACTTCTTTAGTAGAGCAAAATCACTATCAAGAATGCAAGCTTTAGATTGCAAAGATTGGGCTTACAAAACATCGAGGTTCCAATCAAATGAATTTTGCTATCTCTTCTTCAAATATTTATGATTTGAATGACGAATCATATTGTGCCTATGTTTGATGGTTAGGTGTGGGGCAAAAGGTCATGATTTATGAACATCTATATTAGACGGAGAGATGAACTTATCCAACTTAACTTTTAGCTTTTCTTTTAAGGCTCATTATATGTCCATAAAATCTTTGATGACTATGATGACAAATGGACATGTTTAAGTGGGTTTTAATTGGGTTAATTTAAATTGTTGCTTTTGGAAAGCCAAACCAAACCTGCACAACAAGTAATAGGGCTTTATTGAGTTGACTAGTCCTAGGGAAATTTGGCAAAGAAAAAACTAAACGAATAAAAGGCATAACTAATACAAATACAAACTAAAGAATTAAGTATAACAGACATTTTGTTCTTGGAGTTTATAGTTGCATTTTGATTGAATATTGATATAAGTAAAAATGAAGAGTAAGGTAGACAAAGGAGAAGTCATTTTCTTTTGAATATATAGTATCAATCATTGAGTAACAAATCCTTGGAAATGTGGTAGGTACTCAATTCTAAGCTTTTCGCATTGTGATACACATCAACGCTCTAATCTTTTTGCAGATGCTTCTCAATTCATACATGCTTTTAGTGGCATCAAGGCTTTCATATTGATTCTTAGCAATTCAATTGCAATTAAAAAATATATATATTTCGTCTCAAATTAAGAAAAAGTTAAAAATTTTAACATGCCTAGGGATTGTTTTAAGAATTATACATATGAATTAAGATACAATGTAACTTAATTGCCTCTAATCTTATATAATAACAAGCAAGTGCAAAAATTATTGGGAATTAAGCATTGTTTTCTTGCATTATATTCTCGATACAACTTCTCTACATGATAGGTTTCGATGCTCTATATTTGTTGTTCTCCCTCACATGATTAGCTTGAAACAAACTAATGTGATGATATTATTTTCTTTACGAATTTATTTGTCATTCCTCTATAGTTCGACAATCTTCAAAAGCCATTTCAGTAGACAACTAAATTGATAGCAACAAAGACTTATTACTATGTTCACCCATAAAACATCTTATTAGCAAAACTTGTCTATATTATACTAAAGAGCATGAAGCTTGACTTGAATCCCATGTTGCGGACGAACTGTTAAAACCTGAACTGGTGAGTGACTACAGGTTGGGGATAAAGTGAAGGCATAGCGTTGTAGAATCATTGACAAAGCAATTTTTGTTTCATTGATTGCAAAGCTTGTGCCAACACAACTTCGTTGTCCAAAACCAAATGGAAGGTACACTGTGTAAGAGGAGCTAATTTGAGCCCACTAAATTAATTAGGCCCAATAGTCCAAGATTGGTGGGCCCGGATTTATGGCCATCAAACAGGCTGAATCGCTCTAAGCCTCAAAAGGGCTCGGATCCATGAACTTAGAGACTTACTCAGCCCTAGACTCGAAAGGGTATTGAGCAAGCCTAGAGATCCGAGGCACTTGGACTTGAAAGGGTTCGGATCCACGAACCTAGAGATCCAAAGCACTTGGCTTTGAATGGATTCAGACGCAATCTAAAAGCCGTTCCATTAATGAGTCCCAGAACACTTGTGGACTCGGAGCTTTCCGGGATCTACGTACCAGAACCATGGGCTTAATGGAGTCCGAACAAAAGATCCGATCCCATGGACGGTGAGTGGAGATAAATTCACTCTTCGGTTAAACTAGCCTATACCTGGGTCGAGGTGGCACGATCTAGGGGGTCCCTGAGACTCGGCAATATTTGCGGCAGGGCATTCTCTTGAACTACCCCTGACCCTTTGGGATGATTGGGGATCATTGGTTAGGTGTGGCTAAGAAGAAGGGTTCGCCGAGAGGTTGATCTCCTCTTCGGGGTTTTCCTCATCCTCGAAGAGGTCACCTCCTCGGACAAGGTGGTTAGAGAGAATATTCCCTATATGCCTTGCACATGGGCTCCATCCTATATCATGAGGTGTCTATAAATAGCACCCACCCATAGCTTTACAAGGGATGGATTTTGGAGAGAAAACTCTTGGGAAAGAACTCATTTCCCTTCTCTATTATCAACCTTGAGAGTGAAAGTGGGAGATTCATGTGAGAGCCTTGCCATTATTGTCTCTCTAACTACTTTGCCTTCTTCTTCACCCAATCTCTTATCTTCATCATCTCATTTCTTTTCTGTTCTTAGTTATGACTATTGAAGAATCTAAGCCTCTCATCATTTCCTAGAGAATTCAAATTTTTCTTCGAAGATCTTCGAATTTTCCAACGACGTTCTTGAACCCTCTCATACATTTGGCGACTCTGCTGGGGAGACAGATTGGTTAATGGTTTCAATGAGATCTGGAACTCATACAACACCAGCAAAAATGGCAGATAATGAGACTCATCAACAAGGCTCTTCCAATGGTGGTCATGAAAGGACTCAAGTTCAAGACTCACCTCTCATCCTTGAAGCCATTCAAGGACTCCAACACACTCAATAAGAGATTCTCACCAACCTTCAAAATCTCACCCACACCATGTTGGTGATGGTTCGCATTTCGCACCACCGGCAACAAATGGAGGTCAAGTCGGCACCGACAAGCATCAACAACTACATAGTGATGTTGGGAATGGTCAAAATCATCAAGACGCACCCTAAATTCTCCTTAAAGTTGCTCAAAATGGTGTGCAAAATCAAGTGCTAGGAGGAACAAGTTATGGCCAAGCTGCAGCTCATGGAGCGTAAAATCACACACCTGGAGGATCAAGCCATGGTCCAGTGGTGGTTGGAGGAGTTTCCGGCATGATGAATGGTGTTCCAACGGCTATGGAAGTTCAAGGAAGGCCTACAGAAATTTCTCTACAAAATGGTGCTCTATCCATGTGTAGACGTCCCCGAATGCATCCCGGGGAAAGGAGTGCGAGCCCCCCCCCCCCGGTTACGGTTCGATATTGGGTCACTACAGTTCGAAGGACTCAAAATGCCACGGTTCTTAATCTTGAACCAAAGAGTCCAAATCTGGCAAATCGTTTTGAAAACAGATTTTTTTGAAAGAAGTGCCAAACATGGACTTTGCGGAATCTGAGTCGCTACCTAAATGTTTTTAATGGGAAATTTAGGAAACCACGACTCGGTGCCAAAGGCCACGTGTCCGCTATCACCAAAGTTGCCTCGGCTCGGGAACTTGGGTGCGATTAGGGAAGGTCACCGTGAGCACCCTTCGCCGGTCAAAGACCGGCCTCTACTAACCATGATATCTTATTTTGAAAACATTATGTGTTCTTATTCCGATTATTAGCCTAGGTTACTATGTGATGCGCACAGTATACAAGTATAGACTGGGTTGCCTGAATTGGAACAAAACACTTCATGTTTGTTTTTGAAAATGGTTTGATGGTACTACCCGCAGGTAGGCTAAGATATGGATTTGCCACCCTCGGGTGGGCTTTAGAAAACAATGGTTTTGCCACTATCTAGTGGGCTTAAAACAAACAGTCAATGATTTGTTCCACTCCAAGTAACTCAACCTCCACCCACAGGCATTCAAGGTAGTTATATCACATAAGCACGTAGCCTCATGGTAAGCATGCTATTCATGGCAGTCACTCACACGCATGCAAGGATGCTAAAGCATAAAACTCACCGAGTACTCCAAGTCAAAACAGAAGCTCATTAGAAGTCTATGCATGATCCTAGATGCAGAAATGCCTAATGCAACACATGCAAAGATGCAAACTATAGCAGGCTCGGCTATTCTAAACATGGCATATGGAATGCTACAACTAACACGTATTCAATTTGGAATTGAAATACAAATGCAGTTTGTATGATGCGCCGAGCCTGGTGCGTGCAAAACAGATGAATGATACAAATATGCTGTCATACTGTATGCTAATTGAAGTATGCCCTATATCTAACCATCATAAGCAGGTAAATAAAAAGGAAGAAAGACGTAGGGTTGGAAGACATACATTACACTCACCCACACTTATTACAATTATGCCCTCGCGCAGAGGGTCCGAATAAATAATAATACAGTCCCAAATGAAAGAATATTACAGTCCAAATAATACAGAAATTCTTAATTAATTAATAAATTAACTAAGAAAGCGGTAAATTGGCATGCAAGCCAGGGACTGCCTTGACTCTGCTCCGGATAATGAAATAATGCATGTTTGGGCTGCTTTGCGCGGAAATCCACTAGGATGTCCCAATTAGCCTCTGCTTGCAATGTTTCTCGAAATGCGTGTCGAATTTCAAAAAGTTGCTGATTCTTCATTTTTGTTGCAACAGAGAGCAGAAAAGGGGCATAGCAATGTATTTCACAAATTTATGCATGCCTCGATCCTCGTGTCACCAATCACGCATCTCGATGCATGATGGTCGAGGAACCGAAATGCACAATTCAATATAGAATGAATGCACATGGAAATACAACTAGACCTAACTCCATCATGGATAATCAGGAGTGTCGGTGACTGGGGAATTGAGACCCGTTCCGTCACTTTCGAATGCAACACCTCGTTTCCGTGCAGACTAACTCCTATCCCGAACACAATGCAATATGCATGATATGTATGAAATGCAACTAAGATACAATCCTAACATACACAATGCTATGAAAATGAGATGTCTTGGAATGCGTGCACACGGGCACACAAATTGAGGAAATGATCCTAAGGCATAAAATGGCATACGCAATGCAATTGGACTTACACTAACATGAGTGGACCTCAGCCACACTCATATAAGAGGCCGTCGGATAAAAGTGAAGTGTCTCGAAATGCGTGCACACAGGCACGCAAACCGAGACAATGGCATACGGAATGCAATGATGCTAAAATGACATAAACAATACAATATGGGCTTACACTAACATGAGAGAGCCTCAGCCACACTCACATAAGATGCCGAGAGATGAAAAATGAAGTGCCTCGAAATGCGTGGACACGGGCACGCAAATCGAGAAAATGGCATACGCAATGAAATGGCATGGAAATATGATATGCAAACATGCAAATGAATTTTAGCACTGAAATGTGGGGCAAAACAGTCCCGAAACATGGCCAAAGTGTACCCAATGCATGGAATGATCCCGAAACATGAATTTTGGCACCCGAAATGGCCTATAGCTACACCAAACATGCATAATTGAGACATGACATGAAAAGGCAGAAGCAAGGCAGCCCCAAAACTAGCATTTTTCCAGTACAAAACATGGCCAAACAACAATCATAAATAGGGCTAACATGGCATACAAAAATGGCTCCACAAGGGAGGCTATGAAGCAAGTGGTATATCCAAAGCCCAAATGGAAAAATACCCTTCTACAACACTGATAAGGGACTAAAAATATGAACATTTACAGTAGATTACATCTCCCAAATCAGTATGAAAACATGCTAAAAATGCCATGCAAGAAATAGGCCACAAGAGGGTATAACATGAAGTAGGCCAAAAATTCATCAAACAGGAAAAGACCCTTAATGAAATATGTCCAGCGGGGTCAAAATATGACCCCTTTCAGTTCTGATGATGGCCCAAAACAGAAGCTAGATAAGCCTAAAAAAGCATGCAAAAATGGGGGCCAAAGAGGGGTATAATGGTAGGTACAACATGGAGGCCCCCAACAGGGTTGATCCCTTCTACAATGTTGTAGAGAGACACAAAATAAGCTTACTCACAGTTCATGAGATGCTCCAAAACAATATACATATAGGCCAAACAAATCATGCAAATTTACAGTAAATAGGAGAGATTATGAAGTAAGTGCAAGATAGGGGACCCAAAAAAGGTTGAGCCCTTCTTCAATGTTGAAGAGGGGCTCAAAATAGGCCCACTTAAAGTTTACATTATGCTCGTAGGCTAGAAATTTCATGCAAAAATGTGACATACCAAGGGGTTTTGAAGCAAGTGCACTATAGAGGGCTCAAACAGGGTTGAGCCCTTCAACAAACATGAAGAATAGCTCAAAAGAGTGACCCTTTCAGTTTGGGTGGGAGCCTAAAACAGTGAGCAAATAGGCTTAAGAAATGGAACAAAAAAATGCAAGAAAAAGGGAAAATGGGACTCACCATTGTAGAACCAAACTTTAACAACCTTTAAACCAAGAAGAAGAGCTCCTAGCCTCTGGAAATGACCCTCAATCTGCTGGAATGGAGTAAGGAGGAGTGATGCTATGGGTTGTAGTGTAAATGGGTGTAGGAACTTAAGGATTTTGAAGCTTGGAATTATAGAGAGAGAGAGAGATATAATATAGGAGCTCCAAACAAAATGTTCTAACCCATTTTACAGACCTGGGATGCTGTATATATAGGCAAAAAATGTGTAGAAAAGAGGGGGAAAAATGGGAGGGAAATGAAATTCAAATTTCCCCCCAAAATGGCCAAAAGGTGAGCTAAAGGGGTAAGTGATAGCTGCGGGTCTCAAATGGCCAAGATCCCTTCAACAAAGTTGAAGAGGCGCTCAAAATAAGACACTTTGTAGTTTACGACCAAGTCCAACACAGCCCACAAGTATGCCTAAAGTACCGTGCAAGAAAAGGGAAAAAGCGAGGGGTAAAGAAGCATGTGGTATATGGAGATGTCAAAAAACAAAAGGTCCTTAATTAAACATGAAAAGGACCTCAAAATATGACTATCTCAAGTTTGGGTCGAAGCCCAAAAATACAAAATGAAGGTTCGGGAACCGAAACACGTAATTCGGGGCCCCGAAAGTGGGCTGTTAGGCACCGGAAGTGGTGTCCAACCACGAAGTTGGTCTCTCAGACCACAGTGTCCCTCGAAAGGGAGGAAATAAGGTGTGTGCCAAAAATCGGAGCAAACGGAGGTTGTTGGGCGGTCCCGAACCGAGGCACACGGCCTGACGGCTCCAAAAACCGAAAATCGGGCTCCGAAATGGGAAAAATGGCCTGCGACCACGAAACGTAGCCTACGGCCACTGAGAGATGATCTACGAGACCTCTCCCTCCCTTCAAGAAGAGAAAACAGAGAAAACAGAGCCTGGTTCGCAAACTGAGGCAAAGCACGAAAGAGTCCGGAAGTCCGAAGGCAAGGCTCGCAGCCAAGACTCTAAAACCTCTGGACGAGCACGATATGCAATATCACCAAGTGCTCAATCGGTGACGTCTGAGTCTTAAGGTCGGTCAAAAATGGGGTGTCTACACTATGCAAAATTTTTTTCCACCGATTGTAAATTCTACTCATGTACTGAGTGGGTCTCCTTTGGCTCCGATGCCAAGTTTGCAAGCCCAATCCAATATAGCCGTGGCGTACAATGGACTTTATGGGACCCAATGCAATGTCCCACACCAAATGGCGTGTCCATAGGTGCCGATGGCCAATATCATCATGTATCTTCACCGATGGTGAATTCTCAACACCCAAATGGCCAAGTCGCTCCTAGCTCAATCTTCGCATCTACAAGCCAAGTTTTGGGAATACCACCATCAAGTTCTCTCCCTCAACAATTTCTCACTTTCGCTGATGTGCAAGCCATGTTCGATCTCGAACGGGGCAAGAGGACTTTACCCTCTTTGCCTGATCCAGATGCCAAGCCACCTTACCTTATCGAGATGTTGAGTTATCCATACCCGGTGGGGTACACGGTGCCGAAGTTCATCAAATTCAATGGCAAGCAAGGAAATGCTCGAGAACATGTTGTTCGATTCATCGAGACTTTAGGGATTCATGGTTCAAATCACGTCCTCCGGCTGAGAGAATTCTCTAAGTCCCTCACTGATTGAGCATATAGTTGGTATGTTAATTTGGCCCCTAAACTCTATTCGAAGTTGGGAGGAGATGGTTAACAAATTCCACTCCAAATTCTTTCAAGCAGCTGAGAAGGTAACTGCATTCACCCTATGTAAGGAAAAGCAACGAGAGAATGAAGACATTCTTGAATATATGAAGAGGTTCCAAGACAAAACCGTGGACTGTCATGAGGCTGTGGAGAAAAGCTACGTGGTCCAAATCTATGTTGAAGGGGCATTGAACGGGTACAAGATGCTTCTTGTTAATCACAAACTACCCACCTTCTCGGCACTAATTGAAGCATCTTGAAACATCAATGTACCTCAATCTCAAGAGATTGGGTTCGAGACTAATTATAAAACCAGCTTCAAGTCATCCCGAGAACCTTCTGTCACTGCAGCTTCCGCGTCTTCTACACGAAAGTCGTAGAGGGAGGAATTCAGAGGTCAGAATAGGAAAAACTGTGAAGATGACACTCCTTTTCCGTGTAGTGTTGAGGAGGTGAAGGCCTTAGTTAAAGAATGGGTGGCAGACGGGAAACTGAAGTTGCCTCGTATCGAAGAGCTTTTGCCAAACAAGGATCGCGAGGGCCCTAATTATTGTGTTTTCTACCCATCACTAGGACACCCTACAGAAAAGTGTCGGACACTGAAGAAGATCTTTAGAAAGAAAGTGGAAGCAGATGAGCTAGAATTCAAAGAACAGGGGCCCTAGGATCTCTTAGAAGACATGGCTATGATGGCATATGACGGCCACAACCCGAGTAGCTGGTGAAAGCTTCCCAAATGACCTCGCAACTCTAGGGGCAAATGTTAACATTCCATAGAAGAAGTCTATCTATGACATTTACAATTTGTATTTCCTGCATTGTCCAAGAATTTTCTATCTTTCTTTCTTATGTTATGAAGAAAGTTATTTCCTCCATATTGTGTGTCTCCATTAGAAGTTATTTTCTCTGTATTGTATATTTTCATTGTGTTATGTTGCTTGAAACAATTTGTAATTTTTGTTGCCTCTCGAAGAAGAAAGAGGAATAGTAGACTCAGTTATCAACCTGAAGGGACCTTTCTTAATGCAGTAGAAGTGTACTCCCACTCGGACCTCCGAAGAGTAGCCATTGCTTCCATCAATGCAAGCTCTGAGGGTCTTTCTTGCTGAAGTAGAATGTGTGCTCCCACTCGGACTTCCGAAGAATAGCCCTTGCTTCCATCAATGCGAGCTTCGAAGATCTTTCTTGCTGAAGTAGAGTGTGTGCTTCCACTCAGAATTTCGAAGAATAGATCTCACTTCCGTCAGTGTGAGCTTCGAGGGATAGCATTTGCTTCCATTGATTGCCGAAGAAGAGAGTGTACATCCACTCGGATTTTTAAGGGACAACTTTGCCTCCGCTTGGATTTCCAGGGAACAATCTTTACTTCTGTTAGTATGGGCTTGGTAGACTCAGTTACCTGCCAGAAAGGATCTTTCTTGCCGAAGTAGGGTGTTTGTGCTACTGTTCGGACTTTTGTCGCCTTGCTTCTGTTCAGACTTTCGAGGGACATCTTTTGCTCTCATTAGTGTGGGTTCGGACTTCTGAGGGACATCCCTTGCTTCTATTCAAACTTCCGAAGAATAGCACTTACTTCCATCAGTGCAAGCTTCGAGGGTCTTTCTTGTTGAAGCAGAGTGTGTGTTCCCACTCGGCGAGCTTCGAAGATCTTTCTTGTTGAAGTAGAGTGTGTGCTCCCACTTAGACTTTTGAAGAATCGACCTCGTTTCCATCAGTGCGAGCTTCGAGGATCTCTCTTGTTGAAGTAGAGTGTGTGCTCCCACTCAGACTTTTGAAGAATAGACCTCGTTTCCATCAGTGCGAGCTTCGAGGATCTCTCTTGTTGAAGTAGAGTGTGTGCTCCTACTCAGACTTTTGAAGAGCAAATCTCATTTCCATCAGTGCGAGCTTCGAGGATCTTTCTTGTTGAAGTAGAGTGTGTGCTCCCACTCAGACTTTCGAAGAACAAACTTTGCTTCCATTAGTGCGAGCCCCAAGGATCTTTCTTGCTGAAGTAGAGTGTGTTCTCCCACTCAGACTTTCTAAGAACAGCCCTCAAGGTGGCCTATCAGAAGGGATCTTCTTGCCAAAGTAGGGTGCGTGCTACTATTCAAACTCCTGAGGGACAGCCTTGCTCCCGCTCGGACTTATGAGAAATAATCTTTACTTCTGTTGGTGCAAGCTTGATAGACTCGGTTGCCTTCCAGAGGGATCTTTCTTACCGAAGTAGAGTGTTTGCTACTATTCGGACTCTTAAGGGACAACCTCGGACTTCTGAGGGACAGCCTTGCTTCCGCTCGAACTTCCAAGAGACAATCTTTACTTTTGTTGGTGCAAGCTTGGTAGATTTAGTTGCCTTCCAGAGGGATCTTTCTTGCCGAAGTAGGGTGTGTACTACTTTCGGACTCCCGAGGAACAGTCTTGCTTTCGTTCGGACTTTTGAGGAACAGCCCTTGCTCTCATTAGTGCGAGTTCTGAAGGCACCGAGGTCGTGGAGTTTTTTACAAGAATTCATTTGCCTGAAATAGTAAAGTCAACAAACGAGATAAACAATATCGAGTTCAGATTATGATTGTTATCGAAATAGAGGCAACATCAACAATAGTAATGAGCAACTTATGTTACAATAATTCTACTCCTTCGAGCAAGTTCATGAAAATGTAGCAATCAAGGTTTTGTCTCTCCAGACCGATTCCTCTCAGGCTAAAAAGCAACAATGTTCAAACAAAATGTTGGCATCAACTATTTATTTATTCGATGATCTATGAGTTCAACAAACAACAATATATCATTTTTTATTCATTGACAAGGTATGTCATCATATCAACAAATTCTACAGGGAATTCTACGTCAAGAGTTTTCGAGCATGACATCCACTATTCTTGAAGCTAGAAACAATAATCATTCCTATAACATCTCTGCCCTCGAAATCAATAGTTCAATGCAAGCATCAAATATTCTATTAATGTCATATTTATCAACACAAGGTCAACTTTCAAAACATGAATTTCAAGACTACATTTCTCATTCAAATCAAGATTCAACAAGGGCTTTATTTCCCTCAATGACCAAGCACTAGCTATTCAGAAGTCAAGAGCACAAATCCCAAATTTATTCTTTGCAAGCCCAGGTTTATGAGCAACAATATATATATATATGTATATTTTTATGTATTAGAAAAATCAAAAAAATTCAAGAATGGGGTTTCGGCGAACACTTGCTCACAAATCTGAAGGAGTAGGAAGAGAATGAAGACCAAAAGCGGTGTAGGTCAAGAATGACAACACGGACAGTGGGCGAGAAAGGAGATAGGCAAACCGACGCCGCGTTGAGTCGGCGACGTGGTCCGCGTTGATTAATTACGGCCGAAACTAGTGAGTATGCAAAAATCGAGGTCTATATGATTCGAACTCCGAAAAGTAGCACTGGGCTGTGAGAATAACAAGCTGAACGGTGACTACACACATCGCTTTGAGTGGGGCAACATGTGTGGTTGGCGTTGGATGAGCGAGGCCGGAAGCAGCAGTGGTGCCGCGGAGGAGTTGGCGACCACACACGACGCGTTGAGTGGGCAACGTGTGTGGTTGACACTGGAGCAGCAGTCAAGACTGGCCAACAGTGGGTCGGCTTCGCAGTGATGTTGCTGGGGACGTCGCAGAGCAATGACGTTGCAGAGAGGTCGGCGTCGGTGCTGGTTGGCGGAGCTGAGCTCCGGCGTGTCTGGGTCTTTGAGGAGCTGCACCGTTACACTAAAATGAAGCACCGACAGTGAGGAGCGGCTTGGGTCGCGATGCCCACGGCTGTCAGAGCTGGGACAAGGCAGTGGCTGGGCCGCAACGTCTGTGGCAGTTAGAGAGAGTAGGCTGAGGTCGGCGGCATTGCTTGAAGCTGTGATGAAGATTAGAGTGCAAATGGCAGAGCCTTCTTGAAGAAGAAGAAAAGCTGGGTTGGTCTCGTTCAAGAAGAAAAGCTGGGTTAGAGAGAAAGTGCATGCCACTGGTTTCAAAAGACCTAAAAAAGACAAAGAAAGATGGGTCTCTCTGTGAAGAGAGAGAGCGCCGCTGTGCAACAAACAAAACAAATGAGTTATTGATTAGGGTTGTAGCCTTTTTCCTTAAATAGAAAAAAAAAGTGGTGTGATGCTGGAATATTCCCTCAGAATATACTTATTTATATATATCCATATATAGACGGGTCTGTTGTGTTGCCAAACAGGAAAAGAAAAAGCTTGGTTTGTGGCATTATTCTATTAGTCTATATATATATATATAATATGTGCCTGCCGTTTTCAAAAGAAAAAGTGTTTGGATCTTTTATTTTTAGAATAAAAAAAGGGATGCATTATTGCTCTTTGACTTGGAATAAAAAAAAGTGGACCTTAGATATTCTACCAGAAAAAGAAGATTTGGGCTCATGCTTGCTGATTTTTGGAATTGAAGAATTCAAGTTGACTTTTAAAAATCAAATTAGTAGCAAAAAAAAAAAAAGAGTTATTTATTTATTATTATTATTATTTTTAATATTACTTGTCGATTATATCTGTAAATTACGGTGAGCCCTCAGCTTTATCCATAGACTTTGTCAATACCAAATATTTCCAAAGACGTAATGCGAAGCATGACTGAAATTATGCATGTTCAAGAAAACTAAAATTTCTCATACACGCAAGGGGCAAATGTAAGAGGAGCTAATTTTTCCGGATTTATGGCCATCAAACGGGCTGAATCGCTCTAAGCCTCGAAAAGGTTCAGATCCACGAACTTAGAGACTTACTTGGTCCTGGACTCGAAAGGGTATTGAGCAAGCCTAGAGATCCGAGGCACTTGGACTCGAAAGGGTTCGGATCCACGAACCTAGAGATCCGAAGCACTTGGCTTCGAACGGATTCAGATGCAATCTAGAAGCCGCTCCATTAATGAGTCCCAGAACACTTGTGGACTCGGAGCTTTCCGGGATCTATGTACTAGAACCATGGGCTTAGTGGAGTCCAAACAAAGGACCCGATCCGAAGGACCACTACAAGAATTAACATTTTTGCCGACTAAAAAATTGGTTGCTAAAAGCCCATTTTTGGTCGGCAAAAGTTATCCGCGATCAATATTTTTGGTCGCTACTTTCGTCGCCAATTGAGGGTCGGCAAAAGTAATTCGTGACCAAAATTTTGGTTGGTCGGCAAAAGTTGAATTTGCCAACTAAATTTTTGGTCGCTAAATATTTAATTACCGTGACTAATTCATTTTGTCGTTAAAACACTTTGGTCGTGAAAAGTGATATTTTCCCGACCAAATATCTTAGTCGCCAATTAACACATTTCGCGACCAAAAAGTTTGGTCGCCAATTATCACATTCGACGACTAAAAAGTTTGGTCGCCAATTGTGACATTCCACGACCAAAAAATTTGGTCGCCATTTGTTACTTTTCGCGACCAAACTTTTGGTCGGCAAAAGTGAGATTCCACGACCAAGAGCTGTTTTGGTCGGCAATAGATGTATTTTTTGCGACCAAAACTCTTGGTCGGCAATTGTCATTTCTTGCAAAAAAAAAAATTATTGGTTGGATGCGCTTATTGGCCTCTTCCAACCTTGCTAGACTTCCCAACTACAAGTCCTATTGCAGATGCAACAGCACCAATAGTAGAGAGAGTTGCCATTATCAAATTTTTGTTGCTGTCATATAGGCGCCCTCTAAGAGCACCAAATAACTCCACTGAAAGTCAATATCAAAACAAAAATCAAAGGGAATGGCAACACAACAACCAATAGATTGAACTAAAAGAACAATGCCAATGGATTTAGAGTTTGATACCAGTTCCTATTGGTTGGATGTGCTTATTGGCCTCTTCCAATATTTTATTTATAGCTTCAATAGATTCTAAACGAACCTGGAACAAAAGGAAACAACATATCCAGGAGGAACATAATGAACAGGAGTTACCATTCATCATAAATGTAACATGACGAAACAATACTAGATTACAGGTGAATTGTTTATATAAATTATACACCAAAAACCAGACCTTCCAATCAGAACTTTCCAACCCCCTCAACAAAGCAGGTGTGATCTTTCCACTAATATCTTCGCGTGGTGGGCTATCAAGCCCACCACCAGACAATGCCGATGTGGATTCCAATACCTTTATAGTTTTCTTTGGAGCTGCGGAAGCCCCTGCAAATCACAATTAGAGCTATAAACAACCCCAAAATAAGAAACAACCAGGAACAAAATAGTGAACCCAACTCAACCATACCTCAAATGGATTTTTTTCACACTCAGCTTCAAGTGCACTTAGAAGAGCAGGTTTGACATTTGAAAGAAATCCCTTGTGTCTGCAACAACAGGTGCATCTTAGAATTCTTATCCTTAACTCAACATATCCCTAGTTTTCACAAACCAAATGACAAGTTACCTGGACCAACAAACTTATGTAAAGCACCAATTAGTTTAATAGTGGCATTTCTAGTGGCAGCAACACTGGATTGCAAACCCGTATCTTTGCAAAAATCAATTAAATCCTATAAACATGTACATCATATTGAGACAACTAGCTGGCATAATAAAACTGCAACTTAATCAAAAAAGTTATCCAGCGAGATTTGTTAGAGACAACTAGCTGAGCAATCAAGCCCTTAGACACCAACATTACTCCTGGATGTTTAAGAACCTAATTACTCACCATGTAGGCAAAGAACAACACATTTTTTTGGAAACTTGGATGCCGTAGAAGCTATGTGAGTGACAACATCAATAACCTGTTGCTGTACCTGCAAATTTCAGTACAAAACTAAAAAGGTATAAACTATGTGCAATCAAAGAGACATAAAAATTAGGGGACAAAGTCCAACCACTTTACGATACTATAATCAATTTAAAAAGATGAAGTTAACTTGCTGAACCAGTAACGCCAAAGCAAAACATGCAAACTTCTAACAAAACCACAAGCACCGTATATAGACATGTGACACACATCTCCTCTGAACATAGAAAGTCATGAGAGACAATTTTGGACAAGAGACTAAACCAATAATGTATACTTCGCCAGCATGCCATTGCAATTTTTTTTTTCTTCTGGGTAAGCGCAACCAAAAGATAAGAACCTTTAGTTCCACTATTAAAGTACTAATATTTTAATTTTTATCCTCCTTTTAGGTGTCATTGTCAAATCCTACTCCAACACATACAATTCAATGATTGCTAATTGGAGGTTGAGCAGTTATATCAGACACTAATTACTTCTCTAGGTAGCATATCTTACAAATGATGAGTTATTGAAGACCTAACAGGAACTTATTCAGGCATAGTTATCAAAGCTCCATTCCCTTTAAATGACCTAAAATTTGCAATTCACCTGAAGTGCGCCCTTCAGCACAATATGTCCCAAGAGTCATATATGTTAAACCTACTATATGTGATTTAAAACAGTTATGCATATATAAGGTAAAAATGAAGAAAAATTAATTTTGTGAACCAAGTGGATCTAAACATAGTCTCATTAGTCAATAACATAGTTTGATTAGTTTAAAACCTTCTCTCATAGAGCAAAGAACAGAGATGGTGAACTTTATAAAGCGTACCAACAATTTGTTAAGCAAAAAATGCTAAATACACGAACGGATATAAAAAAAACCTGATTAAAGTTTCCTGTGTATTACAAAACTACAGCAAGAGCCTGGTAATCATGGAAGTTCTACAGCCACATAATATACCGATATATCTAAATACTTTTTGATATACCCAGAGGAAATATAGCACATGATTGTGGATATTAAATGCCTTCGCCCTACAACTGACTGCATCTTCGAGTTTTCCCTCTTCTAAAGCTGTTTTTGATTGTCTGTCGTCCATCTGCACCTGAGCACACTGCATGTTACCGCAAAGAAATGGAGAATATAAAAGTTATACAGAGCACTGACCAATTCGGTGTCATTATTCTACCAAGCAAGCAACATGGTGTATTGCATTGCACTAACACTAATAATAATGTCTACTTTCCCGACATTTCTAAAACACTGTTAAACTGTGAAAAAAATACCGGTATGCAATGTTTTCGCCAACTATGCTGCCGTCATCTTAGGTTTCCGGAATCTTTTTATTTAAATCAAGAAACACAAAGAAAATAAACCCAAAAAAAATAGAGGAACAAGAAGCTTCCTCACCTATAAGTATTAACTCATTGAACCTACGGAAGACAACAGAAGCTAGATCATTTCTAGTGAGCAAAAGAATAAAGCAAGAACATACTAGGAAAAATTTTGACAACCAAATTAATTGAAGTGCTGGAACTATATATGAAACTTAACAATTAATGGAGATAAAAAAGATAATTCCATTATTAAATGAATATCCATCAAATTATCTGAATAGAAATTAATTATTAAATGTTTCATTATTCATACTATCATAAACAGTTACAAAAATACATGACAGATGTTCTCAAAACAAAAACTCAAAGAAAAATATGTAGAAATATAACCTTAGACTCTCCCATCTTTTTTATGCCAAATCCAGAAAATGGAGTGGTCGTGTCAAGATGCTTAAGCAGCCTATCGTAGTGTTGGTGCTGATCCAAAAGATAGATCTAAAAATCAACTATATAACTAATCATACACTAATCTCATGATTGTTAATCCACTTACTATTAATCCTCTTAATCAAATAGGCCCTATATGTATTCATCAACTATGTACGACACAAACACATCAAAAAAAACATTTAAATGGGAAGAAATATCAAGAAACACAAAAGCAATAAAAACCAAAATCCATATATACTAAATTAACAATACTAAACCTTGTTTTTAACACCAGACGACACGACAGCTCCGGCATCGTTCATTTTAGCCTCCTGCTTGGCATCAACCTTGAGATCCACAACAATGGTCTTGCTCTCCAAATCCCAAATCTTAATGCTCGCCTCAGTAGTAGCACAGAGCCAGTACCTATCAGTGCTAATGCACAGAGCATTAATAATCGAACCCGAATCGAGCGAGTAAAGCTTCTTTCCCTCAGCCAGATCCCACAACAAAATAACCCCATCTTTCCCACCACTCGCACACAGCGACCCATCGGGCAACACGGCCACCGTATTCACATACCCAGAATGCCCAGCAAGCGAAGCCCTAATCTTACAATTGGTCAAATTCCAAATCTTCACAATCTGATCCCAAGACGAAGACACAATCGTAGGCTGAAGATTATTAGGGCTGAATCGAACACAACTGACCCAATTGGAATGAGCATCACCATCCTGAATCGTGTACTTACACTCACCCAAAGTGTTCCACAGCTTCATCGAGCGGTCTCGGGAAGCAGAGACGATTTGGCGATTATCGAAGGAGAAAGCGATGGAGAGGACATCTTTGGAGTGGCCGACGAAGCAGCGAGCAGTGATGCCAGTGGAGAGGTCCCAGAGGCGGAGAGTGGGCACCGATTGAAAGGAAGAACACAGAGAGGGAGAGGGCGGACCGAGAAACAAAGAGAGAGGGCACCGATTTGATTTTAATTATTGATTTTTCCCACTGATTTCATGGTACAAAACGACGTCGTTTTAACATTAGCGACCAAATTTATTTATCGCCAAAAAATTTCAATTCCCACCCCACTAAAAATCAAATTTCCCTCCCAAACTTTTGGCGACCAAAACACTATATTAGTCGCAGAAAAGATACCTTCGCGGGCAAACTTTTTTAGTCGCCAAATCTCAATCAACGACGACTAAAATATTAGTCGCAAAAAGTACTAATTTGGCGACTAATTATTTTTGGTTGCTGAAAGTAAGTTTTTGGCGACCAAACTTTTGGTCACCAAAAAATATGTGACCTTCCCCGACCAAATTTGTAGTTGGTCGGCAAAAGTATACCACTTTCTGCGATCAACTCATTTTTTGGTTGCCAAAATATAACCTTCTGCGACCAATAATATTTGGTCGTCAAAAATAATGATCATTTGCGACTAATTAATATTTGGTCGCCAAATGTCATTTGTTTGCGACCAAAATTTTTTTGGTCTACAAAAGTGGTCGGCAATTGTGTTAATTCTTGTAGTGGACGGTGAGTGGAGATAAATTCACTCTTCGGTTAAACTAACCCATACCTGAGTTGAGGTGGCACGATCTAGGGAATCCCTGAGATTCGGCAATATTTGCGGCAGGGCATTCTCTTGAACTACCCCTGACCCTTATGCGGCAGGATGTCCTCTGGGAGTACCCCTGACCCCAAGGTTTTAAAAACCGGACCGGCCCGGCCGGTTCGACCGGTTGGACCGTCGACCGGTTGGGGCTCCGGTCCGGATTGACCCTCAAAACCGGACCAAAGTGAAAACCGGAGGAACCAGCGGTTAAACCGGTGAACCGGTCGACCCGGTCACGGGTCGATTGAACCGGTCCCGGCTTCTTTTTTTTTTTATTTTCTTTCTTTCTTTTCTTTCTTTCTTTCTTATTATATATATATATATATATATAATATTATATATATAATAAAAATTTAATTGGAAACTCTCTTTTAAGGGTCTCCTCTTGTGAGGAATCCCATTGAGAGCTTGAAATTATTGTGAAAGAGTTTCTATCTATTTATAAGAAAAAAATTCTTCCAAAAAAACTCAAGAAATCTATGTGGGATTCAATCAAATTCATTGGAGGGAAACTTGAAATTTTGATATCCCTCCAAAATTTTTGTTCTCCTTTCAATTAAATTATTTGAAATAAAATCATATGGAGGGAATATTAAATATTTGATTTCATCTTCCAAAATTGAAATTAATAATATTTCAAAATATATTATTATATTTTTCAGTAAAAAAAATATTAGGACAAATATTTAAGATTATTTAATATTTTTAATATTTTTAATTTATAATTTTATTACTTATATTTTTATTTAAATATAATTTTAATATATTTATTACGTCACGGTTCGATTCCGGTTTGATTCCGGTTGAACCGGTGACCCATCCACCCGGTCCTATTTCCGGTTCGCTCACCGGTCCGGTTTTTAAAACATTTCCTGACCCTTTGGGATGATTGGGGATCATTGGTTAGGTGTGGCTAAGAAGAAGGGTTCGCCGAGAGGTTGATCTCCTTTTCGGGATTTTCCTCATCCTCGGAGAGGTCACCTCCTCGGACAAGGTGGTTAGAGAGAATATTTTCCATGTGCCTTGCACATGGACTCCATCCTATATCATGAGGTGTCTATAAATAGCACACAGCCATAGCTTTACAAGGGATGAATTTTGGAGAAAAAACTTTTGAGAAAGAACTAATTTCCCTTCTCCATTATCAACCTTGAGAGTGAAAGTGGGAGATCCATGGGAGAGCTTTGCCATTATTGTCTCTCTAACTACTTTGCCTTCTTCTTCACCCAATCTCTTATCTCCATCATCTCATTTCTTTTCTGTTATTAGTTGTGACTATTGAAGAATCTAAGTCTTTCATCATTTCTTAGAGAATTCGAATTTTTCTTCGAAAATTTTCAAATTTTCAAATTTTCCAACGACGTTCTTGTACCCTCTCATGCACACTGCTGGGTTGTTGTTGGTAGCTTTAGCAACTCCTTCTGAAAATTGTTCTAGTTTGAAAAGATACACACCATCTCCCCATACTTGAGGATCAAGATGAAGTAACAATGTCAAAATAGTCACATTTATATTGGCCGGAAGAATGAATTGTCCCAGTTTGACTTTTCGTTGAACTTTCCTTGTAATGTTGATGATAGGAGGATATAGTCTCAGATACTCATTAATGATCATGTTCATCTATACACAAAGGAATAGAAAAGTCCAGTTAATATTGAATGATATGTGTTCTTCAGTGTATTTGTACAAAAGGATATATAATCTGATTTTGTGATCACTAGTGTTAATGTACCTTTTTCATTCTTGGAATGCCTTCTGCATGTGGATCTTGTTGGCCAAACAATTCAAGGACCTCCGTTCTTGCTTCCTCTTGCCAATCTGTATGGATTGCTAGAAGAAGAACAGACCATGCAAGCAAGGTGGCTGTGGTTTCATGTCCAGCAATGTAAAAGGCCTTACACTCATCAACCACATTTTCCACTGTAATCCTCTTATTCTCATCTGCATCATTACTTGCCTTCACAAGTAGTCCAAGAAGATCAGCCCCATAGTTGTCTACTTCTGTCATTGCGTTCTCCCTTTTATTTATAATCTCTAAAATTGAATCTCGTATCCCGTGTTCAAGTTTTTCTGATTCTATATCATCGGTACTTTTCCAAATCTGACTGCACAAATATATAAATGATCAATCAAAATTAGGATGAGAAAGACAACTCACGCTTCTTGTAAGGGAAATATTTTAGTACAATTGAATAGATAAACTAATTATATTTTACAGCATCAATACGATTTGTTATTTTAATTGAACTACCATTACAAATAGAAGTTTTCTTTTCTAAAGAGAAAAGTTAGGGATCATGAAATTCTTTTCATGAAAATGATCATGAAAGATTTATGATCATTGGATTACCTTGATTAGTGTGTGGTGCTTTATTCTAAGTGTAATCCAAGGGTCACAAAACTTTCATGATTATTTTTATGAAAGATTTTTCATGATACCTAGCATTGTTGTTTTCTAAACCATCACGCATTGGCCTAAAAGCTCTACTTCCATGAAATGGTCAATTCAATGAAAAGGTTAAAAAAAAAAAAAAAACAAAAACAAAAAAAAAAACAAAACAAAACAAAAAGACAAAAAAAGAAAGGATAATGACTAATCATCTACATTTAATTGTCATCCCCGCTTAATTGAAAGAAAAGCTAAAGCTAATCAGTCAAATAATAGAAACCCAACAAGTTTATGATTTTGGAATTCTCTACTCTAATTTTTTTTTTTTTTTTCTCCCTTGATGATTCGTATTCTATTATAAGGTTTTTTATTTTTATTTTTTATCTTGATGAAATTATGTTATATCAATTAGACAAAAAAGAAATAAAAGAAAACTTTATAGGGAAATATTCCCTAATGATTAATTTATAAGTAATATTATGATTAATAAATTTAGGTATCGTTTAATGTGGTGCCTTGCATTTTATTGGCTGCATCATATGATTGATCCCACCTTTATTTAGGAAGTAGCCACATCAAATGAAGTGGTTAATCCGTGTACAATGCCACATTAAATTGTATCAAAATATGATCACCTTAGGATTACTATTAATAATATTGAAATTTGACAAAATAAATTTACCTGAAGATAGGAAGCTTGATTTTGAAAACATTTCTGGAAGTTATAATACCCAACTTTGTCAACATCTCAAATATGTCTTTCCCTTCTAAATAACTACTCTCAAAAGCTGTCCTTGAAATAACTTATGATGTTAATAGTCTAAGCTCTTCAAATACCTCAATTTCTTCACTTTCATGTTGCTTTCACGTTTCTAGCATCATCTTTACACAGGAGATCATTGCTGGAACCATATTCTACACAATACATATACATCATTTTTTGTGTATTATTAACTCAATATTCACAAAAATTCTTATTTCTATAGATGTAATTTCTCCAAAATTAAAAATTATTTGGTAACAATGATGCATTATGAAATCTTTATTGGAGAACTATCATAAAAATTAGAAATGAGAAAATTAACTATAACTCACTGAAGTGCATGTGACACCAATGCCTCACGTTATACATCAACTTGCACTCCACTAATTTACGATTAATTTATCCATTTTATATTTTTATAATATTTTCTTATATGCATTTTAATAATAATAATAATAATAATAATAATAATAATAAAACAAGATTAGTAGAAGCATACTTTCAAGCTCTCTGCATGGAGAGCATGGTTGGCTAGTTTCTGTAACTTTGATCATTTTTCACCTTCTAATGTCATAAGGCTGTTACCTAACAACTTCTTTAAGTAGCCTTCAGTTTCCATTTGCAGATAAGCTTTTTCTTTGTTTTTAAGTATTTCTTTGGCAAATTCTGATTCTGTAATAACTAACTGAGCTTTTGGACCATTCTATGTAAGAAAATTCTTTCTTGTTTCACACCCAAAAATAAATAAATTAATTAATTAACAAAACTTTAACTTTAAATCATAGTGTAATGAAACCATGGAAGTAAAAACCAGATACTACATAGTAAATCGGTTGGGTTTGAATCAGTTTTTAAACCCACTAATTCGGTAATTTCATAAGGAAACTGTCTGATTTGCATTGTATATCGCTATGAACTGAATATTGACTTCAATTTTTAACAGAATCCATCTATTTCAACAGATTAATTATTTTGAAATTTGACTCCGGCTAATTGACAATGGGTGCAGATTAAGCTACTTGTAACTTATTTTAATTTAGAAGTTTATGCTAAACTATTTGCTAAAATTTCTACTTACAATTTATTAGACATAAATAATTTAAATATGTTAAAAAAATTAATTATTTAAAAATTAAAAAAACGATATTTTTACTTTCTCATTATCAAATTTTAACTTAAAATAAGTTACACCAGACACAATGACACAACACGTGAACCATTTTAATCCAACTGGTCTTAACTTGGCTGATGGATTGTCAAAATGCAAACTGGCTCAACAATTATGCTTTTGAACAAAAAAAAAAAAAATCATTCCATCTATAATAATAAATAAATAAAAGTTATATTAGTTTTTTAATATTTTAGTCATTAATAATATTTTCTCAGAATTATGTTTGTTTCTCTGTCTGCCTTGCATAGAAGAATTTAAAAAATATATTTTTAAATACAAAAAAGTAAAAAAACTTGTTTTCTCTTTTTTTTCCTTTCTTTTTTTTTCTTTTAAATGCAAAACTTTTTATTTTTTTGGTCCATCTAATCGAATAGAATCCAAAAGTGTAAAGTTCTTGTTTTTAAAAAAAAGATTCATTAAAGATAAAAATAAAATATAAATTAAAAAATAAAATAACAAAAAAGCCCTAAATAAATAAATAAATAAATAAAAACCTCAAACACCCACTAAATTAATATTTTTAAAACGATTTATTAAACAATTTACAAATAATTCATTTTGCAAATTACATTTAGCATTGGATTCGGCTTCTCTCATATTAATATCTCAACATGAAAGAGTTTGAGGGGCTAAAGGATGGTTACATTTTGATAATCTGAACCATTCATTTTATAAGGCTCTCAATGTATATAATCACTAAAAAAATTTAGTTTGATTCAATAATCATAATATTTTTATTTCATCTCATTTGTCTAAAAAAAATGAATGACAAATATATTTTTTAAATTGACCATTCATTTATTAGTGAATAATATAATAACATATAAATGTTACGATTATTAAATTGACCTAAATTTTTTCATGGATGATATATATTTAGAATTTCATAATAAGAACGGTTCGAATTATCGAAACGAGATCCATAATAAGCCTTAAAGGACCCTTGAGTGTTAGAGGAGTTGTTTAAGATTTTTTTAAAAAAAAAAAAAAAAAAAAAATCACGATCAGTTGTGATACACATCTTTTGTGATGCTATTAGATATTAGACGCCCAAATACCATGATTTAAAACTACATGAATGACTGAAAAGAAATAAAAATAAAATGATCAGTATCGTAAATCTTGAGCCAAGAGTGTAAATGAGGCTGCATAGTTCTAAATATCGGTCGATACGCTACGTATCGAAAAAATGAGGTACCGCAACGGATACAGGCTGATATACCACTGAGATTGAAAATCGCAGGAGTATCGGCCGAGTCCTAGTTCGTATCAGCCTGTAAGCGTTACATAAGCCGTTACACAAGCCACGACGGGCCGATACTCACAGGTTCGTACCGGTACAGGAAAGAAAAAGTTAAAAAACCTTTGAAATGATTTTTAAAATTTCACCACCGCGACACCCGATTCCCGATACGTACCGATCGACACTACCGATACCAATACTCCGCGACCAATACCGTTACGTTACCTAATATCGCGATTTAGAACCTTGGGCTGGAGTCTAGCAAATATTTGATGGGATAAATCCATGGGTCTGCTCATAGATTCGGTTCTCATCTTGAGCATTTCTTTGGTGTTTCCATGGATGAATTTGTAAGCAGGGCCTCTGATTCCTTATGAAGCCAACACACGTTGTACGTGAATTGGATTCAACCATAGTTTGTGAAAGAGCTTGATCAGAACCAAGAACACGTAAAGACACACAGAGCTCGAAACAAGGATTGCTATGCTTCCAGCACACCCATATTGAATCGGCTCAACTGTGACAACGCTAAAAAGTAGCTAAAGTTTGATATGATAAGTTTGGTGGTGGTAGTGGTGTACTTTTTCTTTTTTGTGATTTCTGATTAGTTTGGTGGGTATTTACAGAAGTAATGGCGAGGAGATATCTTTGGAATTTACGACAATAATATTTCTAAAAGATGACGCAACAGTCAATCGGAGCATACAATAAAGGGGAACTAACCCAAAAGTCCAAGCCCAACATATCATGCCCCATTTAGGCTCAAAACAAATTTAATACTCCATTAAGTCCTCAAATTATCAATCACACGAAAATACCCATAATATATCATCCAATTTACACGCGCGCAACCATCACCCACGATCATCTCGGTCTATTCAGTACACTGTCACATCTCCGCTACTTGAAATCGCATTCTCAATCCTCCATCTCTCATCCGTTCGACTTCATTCCCTCTGAAATCCTACTCTAACCACAAAACGAAACCGTTCATCTTCAACACAACACCAAGCCGTTCATATTCTCCAATCTACGACTCTCAACAACACGAAGAACCATCACCACTCTGAAGAAATTTCATAGTTCCTGACTTCCGATTCATAGAAATGGGAAAAAAAAGTAATATCTCTCTTCACCTATCCATTATTTTTCATTCAAATTTATACATTATTCTTTCATATTTCGTATATACACATTTTACATACTTCAAAATGTAGAAATCCTCTTTTATATATAATCTCCCGTTTTAAAACAATCTAGTCCCCTGTTTTTAAACATTCTAATCCACTGTTTTTACACATAAATTCTTGTTTTTACACATTCAACACCTTATTCTTATTCTTGTTGTTCAATATTGGCTTTTCTTATTATTATTGTTGAATACTTAATCTTCTTGTTGTTATTGTTGCTGTTTACAAAATACAATGGGCTGTTCTTATTGTTGATACTGTTTATAAAAACTGCAACATCATACAGTTTCATTTCATCACTCTACAAGTAAAATATCTAAATTTATTCAAACTGTAAATGAAACTGCAAAATTACACAGTTTAATCACTACTCAAAACAAATAGGTAACTTATTATAAAGTACAAATCAAACTGTCAAATTATACAGTTTTGTAACTGTTACCAACAAATACATATAACTTCATATTGACCAATTTTACAGTATTACTAATATATGCTACATTGTTCCAATGTAGGTTAACCAAAGTGCTTTAACCCCAACTGAACAAGAAATACAGTTATTGCATTTCAATTAAAGCACATCAATAGACTCTTTAGCAAAGAAACATGATGACAAAAAGAACAATAAGCGAAAAAAACAAACAAAAGCAATAATAATAAAAAAAAAGACTTCTAGATAGTGATGAGGATGACTTTCTTGAAGAAGAACATCAATCAGAATCAGAATCAGAACAAGAAGAACAACAAAAAAAAGAAAAGAAAAGCAAACAAAAACCACAAGAAGAACCAGAAAATGATGAACAAGAAGAAGAGAGTGATGATGAAAAAAAAACAACTGACTGATGAAGAAGAAGCTGAAGAAGAAGAAAAAGAACCTGATGAACAACAAGACAATAATGAAGCAGAAAAAAGACAAGAAGCAAAAGGTGATCAACAAGAAGACACTGATGAAGAAGAAGACCAAGAACAAGAACAAGAAGAACAACAAACAAACCAACACCAAGAAGTCAATGAACAAGAACTGACAGACCAACAAGAAGAACTCCAAGAGAAATCTGACATATTTTATGCACAAGGTAAACTATTGTCTAATACTAAAGCAAACTGTAAGATTTAATTAAACTAACCAAAACACAATCCAACATTTTTATAGGTCATGACCAAGCACAAACATCAACCAAAGAGGACGACAAGGACAAACTCATATCAGCCATGAGAGCACAAATGCAAGATATGGAACAAAAATTCATGGCTAAATTGCATAAAAAAGAAGATCAATTGAAGAAAATGTCTACCAAAAAAATTGGCAGTCCCCAACAAAGATCAATGGTCAAGAGAATCAAACAAAAGTCAAGAAAACAAGCACATGACCTAAATTTTGAATACCAACCAATGACAAAAGCCAAAGAAGATACAAGGAACAAGACACAAACTGCTGCTGATGTACCCAAACCAACAGAGGGTACTGATGAAGAAAAAGAGAAGAAGAATGAAAAGAAAAAATAAGAAATCGAAACAGAGACAGAACTTGCTACTGAACCCGACCAAAAAGAGGGTGCTTATGAAGCAAAACAACAGCAGAAAGAAAAGATGCAAGAATATATTGGCCAAGAGAAAGAAGTTGCTGCTGAAACCAACCCAAAAGAGGATGCCAATCAAGAGAAGACACAACTTCAAGTATTGGAAAGTGATGATGATTTCAAGGAAGAATCAATCCAAAATAAGCCACTCGTCATTTCATGCCGCAAAACAAACAAGGTTTGGCATAGCCTATCCAAAAAAGACCAAGACCAAATTCAACTCATCAACAACACACAATCAAGTGCTTGTGTCTGGTCTAGCAGCGAAGATGAAAATTGCGTATGCTTTTTAGATATATGCAGATTGACCAACAGGGAACCCTTATATGGGAATGTAGGTCTCCAACTGCACAATTTTACATTTTCTGTTCATATTCAATAACCTATTCCACAAACCTAACACATTCTCATATATAACATGTTTTAGTTTATTGATGCCTTCTCAAAAATGAAATTGGCACTCCAACCAAGCATTGAAGAATTTGAGAAACATGATCTAGCCTTTGCAAGAAATCCATACGCGGGAAGATCTTACATTTTCTCAACACTCATCAATGTAAGCAAAACTTAACATACCTTTTAATATTATTCAAACTGCAAAATTTTCTACTTTCTTAACATGTCTTACTACATAGTTTTATAACATATTTCAAACATATATATAACTTATAGACTCCACTACAAAACCAAGATCAAGGACTGAGAGAAAAAATGATGGACAACCATTTTCCAGAAGTAATGAAAAATAGATATATCCATTTCCCAATCAACCATGACAACCATTGGACAATTGTGGTCTTTGACAATGCTGATGGGGTATGGAGACACTATGACTCTTTGAGACCAGCAAAAGATTGCCACAACAAGCACTTTGAAATTGCAAAGGAAATTGTAAGTTAAATAAAATTTCCTACTTAGTTCCATTCTTTTAAAAACATCTCAACTCATCACTATAACTAACAAAAACACCCACTAACTATTTTGTAGCAACAACATCAACTGAGATGGAATAAAGCATTACTCAGCAATCAAGGAAACATGTTATCATCTAAAGAGTACGAGACAGTAATTGCATCAATTGAGGAATGCCCACAACAAACCCCACACCCGTAAGATACAAAATCAATAAACTAATCTTCCAATATGCTAAATTTTGCAGTTTTACCTAACTAATTAACTTCATCTAAAACTTTGCAGGAATGATTGTGCAATCGCCGTCTGCAATGTTATCAACCAATATATCAACTAGCAACCTGTGTAGAAATCATTTCGACCAACTGAGTGGGTCAAATTTCGAGCAAAAATCATCAGTCAATTCCTCAATGATGCGAACCGATTTGGAAACTCGAGCACTACCAAATGTTGACAAAACATACCAAACCATAGAAACAATGAACAAACTTCTTGACAATACAAATATTCAAGTGAACATATTTTTATACTTTTTATTTTTTAACATGTGACAAGTACTTTATATGTTTTTGGGAATGATCTTCTTCTGGTTATTATGGTGAAAATGATTGTTGTCATTGATGTTGTTGTTGCTCTGCTTCTTGTTATTATTATTGTGGTTGTTCTTCTGATTGTTTGTGTACTTGTTTGTGGTTGCATATATTTTCATACAATAAAGGTTGTTTCTAATAATTCTTAAAGCTGCAAAATTATGCAGTTTCATCAGGTTGTTTCTAATAATTCTTAAAACTACAAAATGATGTAGTTTTATCAGGTTGTTTTTCATAATTCTTAAAACTGCAAAATTATGCAGTTTCATTACTCAAACAAAAATTATGCTACACAATTATGTATCCAATTTCATGACTCAACAAATAGATAAACTGCATTTCAAAATTGAAAATAAAACTACAAACTTTTACAGTTTTGTCGCTATGAAATATGAAATAAATGAATCATGTAGTAAAGCTGCATTTCAATATTATACAGTTTTAATAAGAAATTTTCAACAACCTTCTCAGCATTCCATAAAAATAAAACCAACCAAACCCACAAAAAAAAATAAAAAACAAAACGAGACTGTTACAAAACAACTTCAATAACTAAAGAACACATCAAAAAATAAAAAATAATTCAACCAACTTTATTCATTACTTCCATAATACCAAGTATCACATTTTGTATTATCATAATTCCTCAAATTCAAATACAAATCCAAAAGAATAGACTATGGCCTCCAATAGCAGCCTTACACGTCTTCTTATTGTGATTCACATATTTCAAGCACCTCCCACACTTGATTTGCTTCACATTCTCCCCCCTAGAAGGTATCATCTTCTTCTTATTCCGCCCGGGCTGCTTCTTCGTTATAGGAGGTTTGATAATCGAACTATCGGCACCATCAAAGTCAAATCTCTTTGGTTTGTTTTTGACACAAACCTTGTTTTCCTTGCTTGGAGGGTGGAATAAGGGTGGGAGACCAGTTCTTCCCCTTGGAGACCACTTTCCTTCCTACCAACTAGTTTTCTGGTCGGCCAACTGGTCTTCTTGGTCTTTGGACCATCAAAAGTGGTCGGCCACCACACCATTGGCTTGCTTTCAGTGTGCAGACCACCTCCCTCCCATGGCCGACCACTTTATTTCCTGGCAGACCACTTGTGGTGGTCGGCCGACCACTACAAGTAGCTGGCCGATCACTTCAAGTGGTCGGCAGCTTTCCATCACCTTTTTGGAGATCTTTTCTTGCCAGCCGTAATAGCTGGAGGGCACAGAAACCACGTGTATGGAGGGATGGCTTGAAGGCCTAAGCTTGTTCAACAAGCTTGAACTTTGGTTCTCTATAAAAGAGAACCTCCCCCCTCATGCCTTAGGTTCAGAAAAGTTGCTTGAGAGCTATACGTATCATCTATATCTATATATCCCTCTTTGTCTCATTTTTGTGCTTGAAAGTACATTTTCATCATACTTTTGCACACAAATACACACTCAAACACCATCTTTTTGTTGCTGAGGCTTCTTGAAGTTGGTTTTGGAGTTTTTGGATTGGTTTTGATCCAAAAAAGCTGCTGGAGTTGTTGCTCTAAAGTTATTCTACAAGGGTGAGCTTCTGACCTCTTAATCCCTTGCTTTTGATTAAGCTTTTGGCCCTACTTGCATGTTGTTTTAGGCCTAACTTTCTACTACAAAAAGTTTTGATTTTGTATGCTTGTAATGTTTGTTTAAGGTCCCTTTTGTGTTGGGGGTGGTCTACCTCCTCTTGTGTCTTGTTTGGCTTTGTTTTACACCATCACTTTAGGCCTTTGAGATCACTTTCTCTTGGCCTTTTAACCATTGAAATCTAGTAGATTTTCAGTGCTAAAGCTTGTGTTTTGAGGCCTTAAATAGGAGAGGGTCATTCCCTCTCCTTGTACCTTGGATGCTTGCTTCATTTGCCTCATGTTTAAGCATGTTTGTTAAGCTTATTTTGGCTTAGTCTCAGCCTATTTTTGGGGTTATTTTGACATGGCATACCACTATTTTGACTTGGTTCTGCTAGCCCTTACATGCCTTTTACACTTGTGGTGTAATCCTTACAAACTAGCTTTGTGTGCTTCATGAAGTAGCATGTCTTTATAGCATGTTTTGAGTCCATATCAGTAGGTTTTTGGTATTTTTTTAGCATGCCATAACTCTATTTTGACTTGGTTTGATAGCCCCTTGCATGCTCCATGCACTTGTAGTGCAATTCCATTTACTAGCCTAATGTGTATCATGCTTTAGACCATTATTCTAGCATGATTTTGGCTTAATTCTAAGAAGCTTTTGTTCATGTTTTAACATGATCTAGCTCTAATTTGTGTTTTTTTGGTCATGCATGCATTGTTTTGTATAGCCATGGTTCAATCTAGCTCATTAGCTTTGTGTAGTGAGTCCACTAGCATGCATTGCTTGGACTATTTTCATGATTTGGCATCATATGTTATGTGATTTCACAGCATGTTTCATTGCCATACACTCACATCTTTCAGTCTTTTAATGCATTGGAGAGTTTGTGCTTTATGTCTTAAACATGAGCCATTGTGTATGCCTTCATGCCTAAGCTTGCGAGCTATCATTTCAGTGTGTTTTTGGGGTTATTTTGCCATGATATAACTCTAAGTTTTGTTGGTGAAGCCATCTCATGCTTGGTCTTAGTAGGTGTAGTGTAATCCTCCCTTTTGGCCTTGCATATTTCATGCTTCATGCTCACCATGCTAGCTTATTTTGGCTTTCTTCCATACATGTTTTAGCATCATTTTGACATGCTCTAGGACTATTTTGGGTTTCCTTAGCCATATGATTCATGTATTGCTTAGCTGTAGTGCAATTGGCCTTGCTAGCTTTAAGCTTTGGGCACCATAGCATGCTTCATTTGTATCATCTACATGATTTGGCATCATTTACCATGACATTTCAGAGCATGTAGTGTTTCCATGCTCCCATTTCTTTCACCCTTTGAGTGCCTCTAAGGGTTGTGCATTGTTGTCTTGCTTATGGCCTAGTGTGTATGCATGCATGCATGCTTAGACATTTGAGCCCCCATTTTAGCATGTTTTGGTCATTGTCTTGACCTATTTGAGCTCTGTCCATGGTTGGTTCATGCATTTATTCCATGTATTGCATGCCTCTTGTGTAGTCCTCTTTGCTAGCTTTAATGCTTTAAGGACCCTAGCATGCTATGTTTGTATTGTTTGAGTGATTTGGCATCATTTCTTACTTGATTTCAGAGCTTATAGTGTTGTCACATTTCCATGCTTTTCACTCTTTAAGTGCTCTTGAGAATTGCACCTTAATACCTTAATTCTTGATGAGCTAATGCATGTGCATGTATGTCTTGCATTTCATGCCATCTTTCGTAACATTATGGCCACTGATTTGGGCATGATTGAGGTCTGTCTATTTTCAGTTTAAGTACATTGAGCATGTGTTCAAATGTTGTTACATTGCATCATGTTTGCATGCTTGAGTTACATTGTGTTTTGCATGCTTGTTGTTTGCATTGTTGATGCATACTTATCTTGCATTTCATTATGCTTGCATTGTTGTTTGCTTTGTGTTGAAATGCTTATGTTGCCTTGCATTGTGTATGCATGTCATTAGCATTGGTAGAATAGCATGTTGTTTGCATGCTTGTTATTGCATTGTGTGCATGCCATTAGCATCGATAGGTTGCTCATATTGCATAGCATGTTGTTTGCATGCATTACATCGTGTTTAACATGCTTGAGTTGCATTGCATGTGTTTGGATTGGGTGTTAGTCTAAACACCGGAAACGAGGGACGTTTCATACTTGAAGTGATGAAACGTGCCTCAATTCTCAGTTGCTGACTCTCTTGATCGTGCATGATAGAGGTTAAGGCTTTTATGTGTTATGTGTGCATTCATTTCACATTGATTCGTGCGATCTTGGCTTCTCGGCCATCATGTATAGAGATGCGTGATTGGTGGCCCGAGGGTCGAGAACCACACTCCCTTGAGCTCATGAAATGATAGGGAGGGTGGTTGTGCACACATATGTTGCAAATACATTGCCATGCCCCTTTTTGTCCTCTGTTGCAGCAAACTGGAGAAGTGCAGCAAAAATTGGTCGGCCGACCAGTAAAAGTGGCTGGCCGACCACTTTTTATGGTCTGCAGCAAAGAAAAGTGGTCGACAGGTGGTTGGCAACACCAATAACTGGTCGGCCATGCTCTTGGAGGTCCCTAAGATAAGTTAGGAGCTATCTGGAGCTTGGTGCAGTGTTCTGAGAACAATTGAAAACAGAGGCAAGTTGGGGCATCACGATGGATTTCCGAACGAGACGACCGAGCATGCATGCGCTTCTCGCTCCGAGGCCCCTTTTATTTGCTTTACTTAAATGCTTTCCTTAGCTAGCTTATGCTTTGGTTCTGTATTTAATTAGTTAATGTATTTAGCTACTTATTTGTATTTAATTAGCTAGTGTAATTAGCTAATTAGCTTGTTTTGTAATAATTAGTTAACTTGTTAGTTAATTAGTTTTGTGATGTAATAATTAGTTTAATTAGCTTAGATTAGCTAGTTAGCTTATTATTCGGACCCTCCGTCGAGAGGGCGCAACTATTGTAATAAGCGTGCGTATGTGTGATGCATGTCTTCCAACCCTCATTTCTTTCTCCCTTTTACTTATCCGCTTTCAGTGGTTAGTTTTAGGACATATTTCAATTAGCATCCTTATGCTTCGCATACGTGCATCATTCATCTGTCTTGCATGCACCGGGCTCGGCACATCATACAAACTGTATTGTACTTCAATACATTTACTTGAGTACGTGTTCAACAGCATGTTATCAAGTGGCATTTCACATGACATCTTAGAATAGCCAAGCCTATCTTAGTTGCATTTTTGCATGCATTGCATTAGCCATCTTAACATGAACTAGGATCATACATGATTTCTAACTAGTTCTCTGTTTTGGCTCGGAGTACACTGTGAGTGTTTACGCTTTAACATACTGCATGAGATGTGTATGTTGCCATGTTAGCATGCTTGCCACGAGGCTAACTGCTTAAGTGTTTAACTGCATGAATGCTTGTGGATGAAGGTTGGATTGCTTAAATTGGGACAATTCATCAAACTGCGAGTTTTAAGCCCACTTTGCAGAGTGGCAAAATCATGTTGTTTTCTAGGCCCACTTGAGGGTGGCAAAATCCGCGTCTTAGCATACTTGCGAATAGCAACTTCAAACCATTTTCAAACAAACAAACATGAGATGTTTTGTTCCAACTTAGGCGATCTAGTCTATACTTGTATGCTGCGCGCATCACATAGTGATTCTAGGTTAATAACCGAAATAAGAACACATGTGTTTTCAAAAACAACATATCATGCTTAGTAAAGGCCGATCTTTGATCAGGTGAGCAGGGGTGCTCATTGCATGACCTTCTCCTCTTGTACACAAGTTCCTGAGCTGAGGCAACTTTGGTGATGACGGACACGTGGCCTTAGGCACGAATCAGGATTTCCTAAATTTCCCAAAACAAAACATTTAGGTGGCGACTCTGTATCTGGCAAAGCAGTCCATGTTTGGCACTTCTTTATTAAAAATTGATTTTCCAAAACGATTTGCCGGATTTAGACTCTTTGGTAATTTATCAGTCTTGCATTGCACTTTGCGAGATTAGATTCAGAGCCGTGACATGAGTCCGAACTGTAATAGCTAAGAACAAAACGATTCGCGCCTTCGCGCGCGGAGCGGAGTTCCGGGCGGTCTACACCATCAAAACAAATAATTTATATAATGTAAGAGAGATGCCACTATAGTAGTCCCTACAATTTATGAGTGAAAAAAAAAAAAAGAAAAAAAAAAGTAAGATTTTATGTTATTTGTATATATAATATATATTTAATATAATTTGATAATATAAATTACTTTAATATCATGTAATGAGTAATAATTTATATGTATATTTAATATTTTTGTATATCTATATATGTATAATTCGGGTTTCGGGTTGCTCAGGTTGTTTGATGTCTTTACCCAAGCCCGCCCAAATTTAATTCTGTCTTTTGAATTTTTGCCCCCGTACCGAATTTGAAAATATTTTGTCCAAGCTCTAAAAAAATTCAGGTTGGGCTCGGGTTGTTCGGGTTGAGTCCATCCAAGTTGCACCCCTACAATAAACTAATGGAACGGTTAGGAGCACGCGCACAACTCTCGAAATGATTTACAATATTTATAGTGTGGGCATCATATATATATATACATATATAAGTGAGCTTCACACATTATAAGTGGTGTAATCAAATAAAAAATTAAATGATTAACAGAAAAATAATTAGTTAATTCAAACATATCTCTATCTTGTTGCAGAAGATGATTTTTTAGTTAAAATAATTATTAAAAAAATTAAAGAGTAAAAAACTAAGCATATTTGGCATGTATCTAAAATAGTTTTCTTCTACCCATATAAAAAAATTTACAGACCCGCATATTAACTTTTTTCATACAACTAAAACATGGGTAAACTAAAAATTGTAGGCAATTAGTCAAAATATCACACCAGCCTTTCCTTATTTTGTTGTATGACTAAAAAACTTATAAAAAAAGGTGAATTACACCGACAGTTTTTATATTTTGATTATTATATCATTTTAATTCTTGTAATTTGAATTGATAAAATTTTTATCTTAAATTCATAATTTTGTCTTAATTTTAGTCCAATAGATTACAATTGTTAGTACTTTTTTTTATGAAATGCACATATGAACAACTTGTGTCAAGCTTTTAGAGATAAAATTATAAACTTAATCAACTCTATTAATCTCAACAATTATTGATTTTTCTTGTTAAGAATTCTAACGACATTATTAATTGGACTAAATTGACACAAAATATAAAATTAAATATTAAAATTGAACTAATTGAAAGTGTATAAATCAAAATGACATAAGGGACAAAATGTTGGAATTACCAACGTAATTTATCCCCCCCCAAAAAAAAAAAAATCATTCACAAATACGGCTCTTTGAATTTTCAAAAATATTTTTTTGAGTTTTCAATCTATTTTTTATTTTTATTGATTTTATTTATATTTTAATCATTTCTTTTGTTTTTTGTTTTTTTTTTCCAGATCACTTAATGTGAATATATTTTAAAAGTAAATTATCTCTGAACAAATGTTTTAGAAATTCAATAAATACAATAACAACAAAAAGTACTGAATTTATATATATATTGTATTAGTGAATTTTTTTTAAAAAATCACTACAACAAAAAGCATTTTTGGCGACGTTTTTTAGCAACCAAATTGAATTTAGTTGCCAATTGTATGTTTTTGGTGACAATATACGTTTTCGTCGCAAAAAAATACACCATTAGCAACAAATATATCAATTCGTCGCCAAAAATGATTGGCGCCAATTTACTTTTTTGGGCGGGAGCGCTAAAAAAGTTTTGGCGACGAAATTAAAATATGGCGACGAAAATGTTTGTTGCCAATTTGGACTTTTTGGCGACGGCATTAAAATAGTCGCTGAAAGTTGAATGATATTTATGGCAACATAATAATTTTTGTCGCCAATTAATTCCTTATCAAAACGACGTCGTTTTGAATTTGTCTTTTTTTTTGTTTTTTTTAATGACCTAATAAACAAGATTGACCTAAAAGAGTCTTCTTCGTCTTCTCATTCCACAACCTGAAGCGGCACAATAGAGACAAAGAGGTATGTCTTCTCTCCCTCTTCTTCGTCTCTCTTTCCCTATCCCTCCCCTTCTCCCTCTCACTCTCACTATCTCACACTGTCTCATCTTCCTCTCTTTCTTCTTTATCATCAATTTCATTCGGCATTGCAGAACACAACACAATCAATGGGATTGATTTTTCCCTCACACTCTCACACTCTCTCATCTTCCTCTTTTTCTTCTTTGCCATCAATCTAATTTTTCGGACTGATATTGTGATTTTTCGGACTGATATTGTGATTTTCGGACTGATATATTCTAATTTTTGGACTGATTTTGGAACTGATTTTCGGGATTGGTATATTCTGAATTTCGGACTGATTTTGTAACTGATATATTCTCATCTGCCTCTCTTTCTTCTTTGTTCTCATTCTTTTTTCTTCGACAGAAGACTTTTTCACGTAATGTTAGACCTATATATTTTATGTCATTTTGTTGTGTTTAGATATTGTTTACTACAGTACTGTGATTTTTAAATCTCATTTTCAATCTTGTCGGGACAATCAGCCCACATTATGTGGAAAAAGCATTTGATCTTGTAAGTGAAGATATGGATTTGTTACAGAATAAGGAATATGATGTTCAGGTTGGTTAAAATTGTTTTACTTACCAGATTCAATTATGCTCATTGATAATGTGTGGTCTTGCATTTTGGGTGGATGTGTCATTAATTTTTGGTAATTTTTTTGTTGCTTCTTGTGGTCAGGTTTGGTGTATTTATCTTAATGATAAAGTTCCATTTAGGATGCAATGGCCACTGTATACAAATCTACAAATTAATGGTATGCAACTTAATGATCCTTCAAATACTATTAGATATGTGTAAATTTGTATAGTACCAGCTAGTATGCATAGATTATATTTTTAAGAACTAACTTAAAAAAGGCTTTGCCCTAAGATCTTCCAAACAAAATTTTTAAAATATTATAATTAGGCTAAGGTTCTTTTTTTGGTTTTCTTTGAATTCCAATTTTAGGATTCTTGAGATACCACTGAAACTATGATGCTCAAAATTGTCCCAACAACACAGCCTGTTGAGGCCTGTTCAAAAGAGTTGATTGGTCTGAACCCAACTTTATGGGGAAGAAAACTTGGCCAAACTCTGTTTTAGAAAAGTGGGATGATGTCCCGATGGACTTACATTTCAAGAAATTTGTTAGCAATCCTGCTAGTTAAAGTTAAGTTCAACTGCTGGAAAGACTTATAAAGACTTTGGATGTGGAAGAACTTGTATTGAAAAGAGAAAACAGTGATTCAAAAACACTTGAGCTACATTCCAACAACAATAATAAAGAACATACAATCCAATAAAACACTTGAGCTAGATAGAGTCATTTTCATGGTTTCAAAAGAACAGATCAATCTTTTTCAGCCAAAAAATAAAAATAAAAATAAATTGACAGTTTCCTCACGTTTTGTCCTTCACTTTTTGTGCAGTTCTTTTTTTCTTTTGTTGATGATTTTGCTTTATTTTGTATTTGTTTCAGTCACATTCTTTGAAGACATGTTTCACCGCGGAACAACAATCATGGGTCCACCTGACAGTCCTTATGCTGGTGGGGTTTTTCTAGTTACCATCCATTTTCCTCCAGATTACCCTTTTAAGCCACCTAAGGTGTCTCCTCCACTCGAATCGTTTCTTGTGTTGTTGCTCGAGTACTATGTCATATTGAACTTTATTAATTGCTTTGTTTTTTGTTTTACTTATTTTCAACTTGGTCTTGAATGTGCAAATTTGCTGAGTTTAAAGTTTATGTGGTCTTATGCTTTTTGAATTTTTTGTGGGCTGTACACCTCTAATATCTAGTCTACTTTCTGGAAATTTGGGGCTTTTCTTGGCAAGTCTAGCTTTTGTGATTTTTTTCTCAGTTGTCATTGAATTTTTAGGTAATATTTGTAAAAATACAAGTTATCGTGATATTTTGTTTGCATTCTCTTATTTCTCCATTTTGAAATACAAAATACTAATGACAAATTCACTGCTAAGATTTTTCACTAGAAAAGTGAAGATAAATGCATAGTTATCATGGTATATCCATTTAATTTTTACATCAAAGGTAATTGGAATATAGTTTGTCCTGGAAATTGGCCAAGTCTAGATTGCTGCCCACGAGTATAATCTGCTATGGAGTTTATATTGTTACGTGTAAGCATGGAGCACTTGTTTGTGGAGTGGATATATTGCTATGCATAATTCATGTTGTTTTTGTCTTTGTTGACTTAGAAAGCATATATTGGGTTTATTGAATATAAAATAGTAGCCCTTAGAAAAGGAAGAAGTACTAGATGAATATGCAATATTCAATATTGACATGATTAAAGATGTATAATGAAATTGTGACTGTCATAAGGAAAATTATGATGAAATGAATTTCTAGTTAGAGCAGTTTTCTTAGCTTTATGCTCCTATACCCATCCCTTCCATGATGCACAATTATAATGTGGATGAAGCTTATTTGCATAAACTCACACAAGGTTATGGTGGTGCATCATGCATGGTTCTTTTCTTTACTTGAGATACAGGTGGCAGGACTATCTTCCATAAGCTCACATGTGATGTGACGTAGGATGAATAAAGAGAAATAGTTAGCCAAATGTAGTGTGGGACAACTATAAAGTAGGTTTTTGGGGCGATAATACTTAGTTTTGTGGTTGAAAGCTTGGTGAGAGAAAGGTTTTTAGGGTTTTTATGGCTAACAAAGGTGGAGCTGCAAGGCTATCATTAAAAGTGCTTAAACTGCAGAAAATTAAGAAAAAGAAGATGAAAGGCATCCCACCTAGAGTCCCATAGGCATCACGCCTAGCATTAGGAATGCATCACACAATCCCAAAGAAGCTCCAAAAAGCTCTAAAGCATGTTCTTCATTGAATTATAAGTATTATATTACTTTTTTAAAAAAGAATTCCTAATTCCGAGATCTGAAATTTTAGTTAGGGAGGGCATGCTTTCTTCTCTATTGTTCTTTTAAATAATTAATAATAACAAATTGTTTGTATATGGCAGCCCAAAGTTACTTTGGAAATGGTTATTTTAAACAGCCCTAGTTATACAGGTACCCACAACTCCACAAGAAATGGTTACAAACCCTATTTTAGGTTTTGAAACCCAAATCCTAAAAGATGATATGTTTCTACGCTTTTGTGCTCATCACCTTGAGGGACACAACATAAGTAGTTTCATGTCTTGCCTTGATTGTAATGTATATTAATCTTTGTGTTATTTTTCTTACGGAGATTTGATTGAGAATAGTTTTTGTTCACTTTTTATAATTCACTAATTTTTATAGCATGAAATGATTAGTTACCGCAATTCTGCAAATAGGTGGAGAGAGGGACCGGTGTTTACTTAAGTGGCCTCACGGAGAAGCATTTTGGTGAAGTCTTCTTAAATGCCTCTTCATTTCTAGGAGGTTTTCATCAACTGGAAAATCAAAGTCGATCTCAAAAGAATCTCAATCGGTTTTGTATGATCTTTCAAAACAAATGATTCAGCTTGCTCAGAGATTGGGAATGCATGGAATTTTGATAGTATATCCCAAAGCGAAATAGACTGCAGAGGGTTGCCTTTGAAGAAGGTGTGAACCATATTGCAAGATATGTAGAGTTTTTTGAATCTCGATCTAATGACATATGGCTTGTATTTCATCACGAAGGCATGCCCTTGTCAAAGATTTTGTACACAGCGGAAGAAATTGAAAATAATCTTGATGATGCAAGGGATGAACACACAAAACATGTCCAGTCTTGCATCCATCAAAATGGTGGCATTGGTTGAAGATGACCGAGGCCGGACAAGAGGAAATGCGTAACCTTATATGGCAACTGGTATGTCTACATGGTTCGCAGATGATTCTTGTACCATCATATGTAACTTGGGCATCCATTTATCTTGAAAACTTTAATGGTTTATACAAGTCTAGATGTGTTTTCTATTATGATGATCCTTTATTAGGATGGTGGCCTTCTAGTTTTCATACCTTCGTCTTGTATGAATTGTTGCCTTGGCTTACTGGGATTGATGCCTCATCATCTGTGCACATGATTCTTTGCAAGAAACTAGATGACCGAACTTTTAAGAAGTTAAACTTCATACCTGGAATATGAATAATTACTTTGCTACATGATGGCCACAGGACGGAGCTGTGGTATCAATGTTAAAAATTAGTTGGCATATTTAAGGAAAAGATCTCTTTTTAAAACAAAAACTTTATAACATTAGTACCAGTGTATCTGAAACACTTTAAAAATCTATGACTACAATCATGCATAAACTCATTATTTGGTTCTATTGTCGACTTAAAGCTCGGAAATAGTGAATATGCTTATAAATGTAATTTTTATGCTAGCGATCACAATCCTTTAGTTTGTGGAAGTGTGTCATTGTGGCTTTCTTTTCAAAATTTACATTGTTTTCTTTTACGCTTTATGCAAGCCTAATTTGAAAATTGATTTATTTCCTTGAGTTATGTTCTTAATTCGTTCTTCAATATGACTAGTGATGTACTTTCTTTTTCTTTTCTCGATTGATGGCACTTCAATCTGTCATGATCGCAATATCACCCACAGGATATTAAACTGGTGAGGACATTACAACCTTTATACGTTCTGAGATGATCTTGATGTAAAATTAAAACAAAATGATTTTTTAGTTGTAAGAATCTTGATCAAGCGCCCTTGATTAGTCAAAGCTGAAATTAGAAAGTTAAAGATGACAATTGAGTAATAGCTTGGCTTCGAAAGTCATCTTGGCATAATTATGCGATGTTTTTGATTCCAATCATTGCATTTTTATGATTATACACTATAGCATTAAAAGCCTATAAAACGATAGTTTTTCATTATTTGTATTCTCAAGTTTTTGCGAAGCGATTTTCAATCTTGTGTATTTTCATTTCTTAGAGACATTCTTTGATAAAGTACATTGATAAACTGCTCCATCCCTTTTCGCTTTTTGGGGATATTTGCCTTATCGTTGGACTCCCCATAATTTCTCTACGTCTTGGAACTTTTCCATTGTTTCTCAATCAGTCCTTCAGATTACCCAATGGCAAATGAATTCTTTTTGTAATTTGCTGACTAAGAACATTTCGTGTTTCTTCTTGAAGAGAACATGGTCATTTGCTTTGAAGATCAGGACTCTGGGAGATGCTTGAAGGGAATTCCAAGTGGAGATAAGAAATACACAACAAAAATGTACTCAGATTGTGTCTTCCTGTTATAGTATTAACTTTCTTTTTTCTTCTTTGTAGGACACTTTTGCTACAGGTTGTGAGCTTCTACTTGTTGACTCTTGAATGAAATATTTGAAGTATTTAAGCATGAGGTTAACTTGTGATTGGGCTAAAGCCTTATCTCAAGTGTTGTTCTTCTGTTAAGTCTGTTTAACTGAACCCCTAATCCAGAATCAACATGGTTAAAATATGTTCTTACTATTCATGAATCAAGAGTGGAGTTGGCATTTCAGGAATCCAAACCAACGATAGTACTGACCCATTTTGAGTTGAACTTCAGGACACAATTGTAACTGCAGCACCTTCAACTGCAATTCACTGTCCATACAAGCTATAGGTTTATCAGTCATTTAATTTCAATAATATGCTAAACACATCAATTAATTTTTTTCCCCTCCCTTCCATTTTCATTTCTCAGATTTGCTTTGTGCAGGCTTCATTTCCTGAAAAAAGCATTCTTATTTTCCTCCTCTCCTTTATTCAACTTGGCGGACGGTAGCTTCTTATTTGAACCTAATGGTGGCTGCAATTATGTATTATTTTCTGAGATGTTTCGTAAAAATCCTTGGTATATTTATTACCTTCACGATGCGGTGGTGGACAAGCGATTTCTTACTTACATTGTGATGATATTTCAACTTGAAAATAAAGAGAACAAGTCGTGTTTTTGGAGTTTACTTTTTTTTCCTTCCTATTTTTGGCTAGAGAGTAGTGATTTACTCTTGGGCAGATGTGTCTTATCAGGCGAAGTTCTTCAATGGCACTAGATTTGTTTATTCTACATTAATTACAATTCTTTTAGTGTCGACTGTTAATTTAATCTAGAATGGGGTTGAGCGGAATGGTGAAATAAGATCCATAGCTGACGTTAAAGAGTTGGAACAAGGGTTTGTTGAGTTGAATTTGGGTGTTAATTGTTTACTGGCTCTCTGTCCAAAAAGGGTCAAACTATGCATCTTTAAGATCCTTATACATCTCCCCCCTCCCCCACCCCCCTCCCCCCCAAAATTTATTTAGGCATGTGTTGATCAATGAACCTGGGTGGCTTACTTTCTCTGGGTCATTCTTGAGCTAAGCCTTCATACTCTTTTTCACATGGTCAGTATTAGACTTATTAGCTAATGTTACTGCCATGACATTTCCATGTTCAAACATTGGCCCCCTTCTAATAATGCAACTTTGTAGTAGATACTTTCTTGTTTTTGGGTCTAAATAATATATCATTGTTTTATTTCCTCTTACTGCCTACTCAAGATTTTTGTTAGCCTACGCCTGATCATGTATGCAGTTCTACACTATTGCTTATATAGTATACAGCTGGCATTCATTTATTATGTTGAACTCAGGCTGCTTTGGAGGCACCAAGGATTTTGAATCTAAACAACAATAAATATTTCTCTGGACCTTATGGTATGTTCCATTCTCAAAGTTTGTACCTTTATTTATCTATTTATTTTGCATTCTATTATAAATGGTGTAACATATCTGTCTCGTACAAATGCAGGGGAGGATGTTGTCTTCATTGCCAATGATTAGCACACTGCTCTTCTTCCTTGTTATCTGAAGACCAAGTACAAGTCTTCGCATGTTGCAGGTATGACAAGCCTGCCAAGGGAAGGAAAATTAACTGGATGAAGGGTGGAATATTAGAATCAGACAGAGTCGTAACAGTGAGCCCATACTATGCCCAGGAACTTGTTTCTGGCATAGATAAGGGTGTGGAATTGGATAACATCATTCGTAAGACCGGTATAACTGGTATTGTCAATGGCATGGATGTCCAGGAGTGGAATCCATCTACAGATAAATACATTGATGTCAAATATAATGCCACAACTGTAAGATTCTTCTAATTCTTTTTCTAGTGTCTTAATTTTCCATTAATCTCTCAATATTTTTGTGCCTTTAAAAAGCCTTAGCGTATTACAATTGTGATTTTTTTAGGTCATGGCTGCAAAGCGTGTTTTGAAGGGAGCACCTCAAGCAGAAGTTGGGTTACTGTGGGCATAAACATCCTTGATCGGATTCATTGGTAGCCTAGAAGAGCAGAAAGGCTCGGATATCTTAGCGGCTGCCATTCCTAAATTCATTAGAGAGATCTTATTGTGTTAATCCAGACCCTTGCTTTCAAACCATTTGAGAAAAGTTAGTTATTATTGTGTTAATCCTATGTTTGTGTCTCTAAGCCATCTTTAGGGTCTTTTAACTCCAAATATCATTCGACTGGTGGTTATTGAGCTCAGTGATATTGCATTAGCAGTGGGTTCCCTTTGTCCCTGTCCATGGTAGGTGTATACATTCAAAGAGCTTGAGGATTTTGTAGTTAGTATTTTAGTGATAATTTGATGCCCATTTTCAGGTTAACTCTATACCAGCAGTTTTTGGTGTTACTCGAGACCCTTCTGTAGTTTTCACATCTAATTTCTTTGCCATCTTAGGTAACTCTTGGTCTTCATTCTTCTTATTTCTCTTAAAACTCTTCATTCTTCTTATTTCTCTTAAAAGTAATTATAATTCAAGCTAAATTCCATCCGTTAAATTTCTTCCCTATTTATGTGATCACTTATGCATAAAATCTTTTTGTTAGTGCTTCTTGGTATGTGATAAAATCTTCTTGTTAGTGCTTCTTCAAGTAATGTTTATAAATATTGGGTACAAATTCTTTAATTTGTGTTTGTTTTGGTGAATCTGACCACCGAAACCACCGAAACTTGGCACGGACAGCTTGTTCAAGCCTAAATAGACTTGTAGGAAAAAGGGACCTCTATTGGATCTCCGGTTAGAAAATTAGAAGGAAAATTGTAAAACACAAGACTTAAAAGGCCCATTCGGGGGCCGAAATTGTGAAATGACCACCAAAACCACCGAAACTTGGAACGGACAGCTTGTTCAAGCCTAAATAGACTTGTAGGAACAAACGGGACCTCGATTGGATCTCTGGTTAGAAAATTAGAAGGAAAATTATAAAATACAAGACTTAAAAGGCCCGTTCGAGGGCCGAAATTACGAAATGACCACTGAAACCACCGAAACTTGGCACAGACAGTTTGTTCAAGCCTAAATAGACTTGTAGGAACAAACGGGACCTCGATTGGATCTCCGGTTAGAAAATTATAAAACACAAGACTTAAAAGGCCCGTTCGGGGGCCAAAATTGCGAAATGAATACCAGAACCACCAAAACTTGGCATGGACGGATTTTTCAAGCCTAAATAGACTTGTAGGAACAAACGGGACCTCGATTGGATTTCCGGTTAAAAAATTAAAAGGAAAAATGTAAAACACAAGACTTAAAAGGCCCGTTCAGGGGCTGAAATTTCAAAATGACCACCGAAACCACCAAAACTTGGCACGGATAGCCTTTTCAATCCTAAATAGACTTTTAGGAACAAACGGGACCTCTATTGGATCTTCGGTTAGAAAATTAGAAGGAAAATTGTAATACACAAAACTTAAAAGGCTCGTTCAGGAGCCGAAATTGCGAAATGACAACCGAAACTACCAAAACTTGGCACGGACAGCTTGTTCAAACCTAAATAGACTTGTAGGAACAAACGAGACCTCGATTGGATTTCCTGTTAGAAAATTAGAAGAAAAAATGTAAAACACAAGACTTAAAAGGCTCGTTCGGGGGCCAAAATTGCAAAATGACCATTGAAACCACTGAAACTTGGCACGGGTAGCTTGTTCAAGCCTAAATAGAGTTGTATGAGCAAACAACACCCGATTGGACTTCCCGTTACAAAATTAAAATCAAAATTGTGAAGTTTATATCGAGTTTTTTTTTTTTTTTTTTTTTGTCAATCTAATATTGTTTTTTCTTTTTTCATGTGACAGATTGACAATGGTGAAAAATAGTTTGGGCTGCATCAGAAGATTTGATTTTGTGTTTTTAGAAATATTTTAACATAAGATTTTGGTAAATGATTTATGGATTAAATGTTTAGCATCAAAATATTTGGTGTTGTGTTTTTGCAAATATTTTGACATAGGATTTTAGTAAATGACTTGTTGGTTAGATGTTTAACATCAAAATATTTGGTTGTAATTTTGAAAATATTTTGACATAGGATTTGTAATGTATTTATGAGTTTGATATTAGTAGTTTGTAAGTATTTTGGTATGCATGTTTTAGATTGTCAGAGAATTGTAATTATGTTTATTGGGATTTTTCATAGTTATTAATTTTGAATTAGTATGAATGTCTATACAGTGTATTATTATTTACATTACATTTGTGTATATATTGTGCAGGAAAATAAGTGTTTTGGATTATTTTGAGCAGAAAATTATTAAAATCAAAATTTGTGTAGTGAATTTTTAGTAACATGTGGTGTTTTTGTCATTTGTTAATATATTTGGCGACAAAATATTTTAATAAGCTAAAAGTTAGTGGTTATTCCAGAACTTTTAGCAACAAAACTTACTCGTCGCTAAGAACGTGATTTTTAACGACCAAATTAATTTTGTCGTTAAATAGTACTTTTGGCGACGCATTTATTTGTCGCTAAAAGTACATAGCCTATCCAAATTTTAACCTTTTAGCAACAAATTGTAATTTTATAGCGACAAAATATATGATTTTTGGCGACTAATTTTGCTTGTCGCTAAATGTCTACATACGGTGACAATTTCTGATTTCGTCGCCAATACTTTTAGTGACGGGCTTTGGCGACAAGTTGTATATTTTGTCGCCGATTCTTTTGGCGACGAAATTTGTATTTTTGGCGACAAATTTTGTGGGTCGCCAAATGTGTTTTTTGTTGTAGTGAATTATAATTTTGTACTTTTTAAGTACATTTAAATTAAGTGAATTTAAAATATCTTTAAAAATGACTAAAATATTAAAAAAATAGTAAAAACAAATAATTAAAAACTCTAAAAACTATTTTTGAAACTCAAAACCAAACAGACTTTTATAAAAAATGAAAAATAATATATAAAAAAAAGGGTCAAAAAATCAAAAACCACTAAAAATAGCCTTTTTCCAAATAAGACCTAAATATGAATTTGACGTTATGCTAATTTTTTATGCTACCATCAAATCAAAATGAGTTAAATTGAATTTCGATCCTTCCTAATATTTCAACTCATAGTTGTCTCCTCTAAACCAATTGCCTATGGGTTTAGGCTATTAATATCCAAAAATTGGCCATGTCCTATAAAATAAAATAAAACACACACAAGTTCAGCGGGTTTGCCTATAAAATTATAAAAACAAAACAAAATAAAGGCATATAACAAGTTTATTTGAATTTTTTTTTACAAATATACTTTTAGATTTGCTTAAAAAATAAATTATCCCATGCAGTTCTTGAAATTACAGCCCACCTCCTGAAATTTCTAATTTCATAACTAATGCCGCTTTTATCAATAAATTATCAAGTCAATTAATATTTTTTTAATGATGTGAAAAACTTATTTCAATTAATAATTCAAATAATTTTATTATTATATAGGAGAACAGTTAATAATTTTATTTTGTAGATTAGGCGATATTGTTGGGTTCATAGGGCCTACCACGAGTCTCATTTTGATTATCTGAATTGCTCAATGTGTAAAGTTTGTTGAGTATTTCATCCGTACAAAAATCATATTGATCGAATATCAATAACCCCTTGATCAAGTCATATTTTGTCAATAATAAATATGATTTTAAAAGTAAATTATTGATAAAACTGTATTATGATCAAATGCCTATCGATATCCAATCAACGTGATTTTAAGTATTCGATGAACTTTACACATTGAACAATTCAAATCATCAAAATAGAACTCATGGTGAGCCCCAAGAGTCTAATAGTATTGTTTAGTTCACAAAGTGGATTGAACATAATTTGAACCCTATCTAATATAATTTGATGGAGAGATTTTTTTGTATATATATATTTTTAAATTGTTTTGACAATAATTTTTAATTTTATATGATGTCTATCTATTTATCTATTTGCCTATCTATATTATTACGGATTTATTACACTTTATATCCCTAAACTATTATCAAATTATCTACTTAATCCCTGAATTATTGATTGAGTCTACTAAATTCCTAAAATATATAATCAAAGTTTATTTAGTCTCTTAACCATTGATTAAATATATCAATTTTTTAAATATTTAATTCAAATCTATTTAGTCCTTAAAAGGATTACAAAAATAAAAATAAACACGTAAGTATTATAAATTAGTAAAAACCTTATATCTAGTTAAAATTTTATTTCAAAAAATTCTTAAATTGTTGTTCTAATTTTGAAAAGTGGGTATCAGCTCTTCTGGTGAATTTCCTTTATAAGAGTAAGGGTAATTATCTATACGTTTATTTACTTATCTTCTACAATGGTTACGTGCTTGTGTTTATTTAGTATTATGTGGGGAGTGGTTCTTCAATATTCCTTCATCCCAAATAGTCCTTTACTTGATTCTCGTTTTGATGCCTGAAACATAAAACACTCCGATCGAGGGTGCCAAAATTAATATTCCGATAGTTAAATTAGATTGTGTATGGGAGGGAATGAATATGATATTCTAGAGACAAAGTTAAGTTGATTGATAATGCATGCCTTTCTTCTTCTATCTACCTTCTTTATATAGCCATTTGGTGTAGATATTTCTTATATAATTTGACTTATTTATCATTATATTACTTGAATGTCACGGCCCAGTTTCCTACTACACCTTTGGAAAGGGACAACCTAGGCCCATTTTAGTGCTTGGCACAAGTGTCAGCCGATTCTACTGGTATCACTTATTTAGCATATCGCTTGGTCAGCAAATATACTGTTCGATGTTTATTTTTCGGCAACCCAATGGGCCCGATTAAGTTTAGGCCTATGATGGATAGGCCCAGATGTCTTGTTTGTCGTTTGTGTAAATATTTTACTTGACTCACACAATTGCCCCTAAGCTCCTGGCCACTCCAAATGGCCAAGTGGTCGGTGTGCTCAGCTCTTACGGGACTGTTTACTTGCCTCGAAATTTGGGCACGTGATAAATACGCTACTTCAACTCTAACGCGTACACTTCATTTATTATTTTTTCAAAACCCCAACTTCTCACCGCCTTTTTCGCTTCAAAAAAGTCACTCTATTTCTTGCAATTTCCCATTTCTGCCTTCTTCATCTGAAGTGTACTTCACATATTCCCTCTCTAAGCAATCCAAAAAAAAATTGTAAGTTCTCTATCTCTCTTTCTCTTTACATTTTTATTATTGTCCCCTCTTTCATTCAACCTTTATTTTTTGATTTCTACCCATGAGGCTTTATGGCAAACTACCTAAAACACCTCCTCTCTGAGTTGAAGGTCTCTACTTTTCGTCGTCACTTCAAAATCGCAGGTGATGTTCAGTTAGAACTCATTGAGGATGACATTCTTAATCTAGAAATTACAGATACAAGCACCATCTTTGTATCATTATTGGCCATTGCTAAGAGGGGGAGTTCAATTTCCCCTTCATCCTTTACTATGAACCACCCTTCGTTTCTGGGGCTTAATCCTTTCCCAACCAAACATTAACTTCTTTTGGGTAATAATGGGAATTTCCAAACTGAATGACATTCTAGGCATCAACCTTAACATCCCTGCTATTCGGCACTACTACTCCTTAGGCAAGTCTTTTGGTTGGCTCAGAAGATTTTTCCTAAAAGCCAAGGACATAGACCATCAACTGGTAACTATGTTAGCTAGTTTGAGTAAAAGCATTGATGACGTTATGGTCTTGGTCTGTCGTAACTGGGAGTTCGGCACCAAGGAGGATCGCTCATAACCCATCTCTAGACTTAAGGGTGACCCAAGTGGATGAATATATTGTATTGTTTTTTCTTTTCAAAAATGCCTTGTGAATTGCCTCTAATCGGGCTTAATTTTGCAAGTGCCGACATAAAAAAGACCATTAAATCAAGGGATGCCGAGGTGCTTGCCCAAGTTCGGAAGGCTTTGGACTACATTGGCTGAAGAGATTGTGAAGATTAAGGTCATGCAGCCCACATCCTCCTAAACTACGATCCCACACACACCACGTTTGCCACTGTCAACGACGTATCAATCCTTAAAGGGGAGAATTGTCAGGTCGCCCACACTTACGACGATGCCATCAGCATCAAAGACTTAGGAGCTAATTCGACTTCAAATAGCGACGAAAGTGTCGAAGTAATGAAAGTCGAGTATAGGGTTTTGGCAAATCATGCTCAAGAAAAGGTTTTTTAAATCATGACGTAGTTTGTCTACTGAGCTTGAGATCTTCTTTGATCGAGCAGATCTTAAGGCGCTTACTCAAGACGACTCTGACTTCATCTTTCAAGACTTGGGAGATCTGACAGGCTCTGCCGAAGACATGGGAGCTGAAAAAATGTCTCTCTCCTAAATTTCCAAGTAGAGAAACGTTGAAAAGATGGCGGCGAAGAACAAATCAATAGTTGCCAAGAAGAGTTGGGCTCCTAAACCCTTGCCTACGTGCCTGTGGCCGAGAATGCTGATTAGGTCCCCAGGAGTCTGCGACGGAAATAGCCCTCGCCGAAGTGACGAGAGAAAAGGCTGACCAAAGGGGTTCCAAGCGCCCCGCCAAGTCAACTAAGCCTGCCAAGAAGAGGGCTCGCACCTCCCCCGCCATGGACATCTCAACCCCTTTATCATCCAACCAAAGGAGAAGGGTGCCATGTTGCTAGGGGCCTCGAAAAGAATCAGGGGTTGGCCTAGCCTGGCCTGGCAGTGGCTAAGGCCATAATGTTATGTAGACAATCAGGGTAATTGTATTTTCCAATAAAGTTTTCCTTAAGGTGGAAACTTCAACTGCTAACATCATTTTTGTTATTATTTATTTAGGCTATCGAGAGGACCGTCGACATCGGGCGTCGGCATCGCAATGCAGCAACCTTGGTCGATGAGCTGAAGGGTCAAATGGCGACCAAGGAAAAAAAGGCCCAAGTGGCAGCTGCTGAATTGGTGGCAACTAATGAAAAGGTTTTCACCGAACACACTAAAGCTAGATCGAGCGCGCACACGCTGAAGAAATGGACAAGTTGCTCCTGGTTGTCGAAGAAAAAATAGCTATGTTCGAATCAGCTTACAAGGCAGCTAACGCCGAGCTGGCAAAGATGAGTTAATTATTGTTAACATGTACCCAGATGGCATATGACTTGCCGGCATTGAGACATAATTCAAAATTAAAATGATTTATTTATCACATAAAATACATATAACCTATTTTTTCATACATCGCACGAGTTATCTCTAGTTCCACTATATACTAAAGGCATATACAAATTTGTGGCATTACTCTATGACTAAACAAGTAGCCTGGTGGCCTAGTGGTTAGGCAATTGCCAAAATGGAATCTGATCAAGAAAATAAAGTAGCAGTGAATGTTATGAAATGTGGAGCCAAATTTTTTTTAATTAGTTAAGAAAACTTGTTACATTTTTCTTTTTTCTTTTCTTAAATGTTATACACTTTTATATTAAATATTATGCAATTTTTTGGTAAAATTAGGATAGTTTGTAAGTTTTCAAATCAAATTACAATAATTTGTGCTATAATTACATATTTTTATGATGTGTTAAATTTAACACTACTTATAAAATATGTAAATTGTAACTATATTAAAAATTATTATAACTTAATTTTAAAAATTCCAAATTATTCTAACATTATAAAGATATGCACTTTTAAGAGACGCATATTGTAGCATGTAACATTTGGGATCTTAAATCTGACTTGTTTTGTGAATTGATAATCATTACCTTGTACTTGTATTATTTTCTAATACTTGGAAATGATAGGTTTACATTTCACCTTTTAATTATTATAATTGGAACCTTCTAAGTGTTTACAGCCTTGATTTATATGTTAACATGATGGTTGGGCATGATTGGACTGAAAATTCTAAATTTGGATATTTGTTAATGACTAGTCGTTACTCTTTTGCTCTTTTCTCTCTCCATATTTTGAATCTTAATGTGATTCTAGAACCATTAGAAAAATTACTTTCGGGGCGTCAATTTAGACATAATAACTTCCAAAAACGAAGTTTGGACAAGGGAGTTATGTATGTTCAAAGTTTGGACACCAAAGCTATCAACATGGTTCGCTTGAGTGAATTTTGACAGCTCGAGCGGTCTGCAGACCTAGACAAATCTAAATTTCAAAAATAAAGATCTTTCCAGCACCCATTCACCACTCAAGCAAACATTTGACTAATCAAACAGTCTATTTCAAAAACAAAGATACAGTAAGCATCAATTCACTGCTCGAGTGAACCTTTGGCTGCTCGAGTGCGTGAAAAGCTATACTTTTAGTTAGATTTGTGCGGTCAAAGCTACCTTTATGTCTATACTATATATAGAGACTCTAGATGTTTTCACACCACTCTTTCTCTCTCTATTTCCTCTCCATCCTCGGGATCTCTTCCTCTCTCTCCACTTCTCCCTCTAAATCCTACATTCAATCCTTGATTTCATCTACTCATAGGAGGATTTTCACAAAATCCATTTATTAAAGGCGTATGGCACACTAAGGGCTACATTCTCACCCAAAAAAAAAAAAAAAAAAAATCATTTTTGAACAACTTTAAAAATCTAGGATTTTCTCCATTGTCGTTGAGGTAGGAATTTTTTACTTTTACTTAAATATGGGTTATAATGTGAATGTGTGTTATTACCTTTATATGAAAAATTAAAGTTTTGGCACGTCTTGTGCGAGAGATTGGATTTTCTTGCAAATTTAGAAATTTCCTAATCATATTTCCTAAAACTACAATTTGAGCAATGTATATCTTGTTTATTTGTAATTGGAGGAAAAGCCCTAATTTACATTTATTCATAAGTTTTGGGAAAAATTGAAATGAAAGCTTTATATATGAAATTGATGATGAAAATGGATAATTAAATTCATTTTGAGAATGTGGATACGAATAATTAAGTTCGGTTATGTATTGCACTTTAAGGGTTGAACTTGATTGAGATATTTCTTATGTTGTGAACAATCTGTGGAGGATTTGCATAATTGTAAATTGAGTTATTGTAAATCATATTTCGATAATTGGTTTGAATAATGAATCCGAGTAGTATAGTTTGATAAATTAAGCTAGCGAGAATGTCTACGGTGAAAGATCTAAAACCCGCATAGGAGTAGGTACTACGTTCCTTCCAGCTAATAATGAGTATAGTGAGGGTGTTATTGGTGGTTCATGCATTTTATGACCACTAGAAGATACTAGCCTAGGGATTCATTATTATGATGTCATAATTGGAATTCAATTATGAAAGTTATTTTGGTTAATCATTATAGTTGCAAATGACGAGACTTTTGAAATTTATATTATGTATCACTTGCATCACTATCGTATTTCATTATTAAACATATTTCTTAAGTATAGAAATTTCTACTGGACTTTGGTTCACTCTTTCGTGGTTAACATTTTTTAGGATTCAATGGTGCACTGCAACCTCAAGCTTGATGGCTAGCGGATTACTAGGCACATGAACCTCTTTTGTTTATTTTGTATAAAGGCCTAAGGTCATAGTTATGTTTTGTAATTAACCAAGTAGTCTTATTTGATAGGGGAGATGTCCTCTTTATTTTGTGTAAGGCTTAAGGCAAAATGATACTTATTTTGTTATCATGGTAGAATTGTGCACATCCCATATATTCATCTCATTTAGAATTATGAATCTAGGTTGAATCTAGGTTGCAATTGTCCTTTGTAAAGTTCATGCTTTATATGAAATATATATTTCAAATAGAGAATTAAATTACTATATCAATCTTATTATCACTTATTGATTTCATTGTTCTATTAGGTTTTCAGTAGTTTGAAGGTTAAGATTGTAAATTTGCACATACCAGCAAGGCATTATCCTCATCCATATGTGAAAAATCATTTTCAAATATTGATGGTGTGGCTTCACTGAGATGATGCCACAGAGGATCTTGGGAGCTTAACGCTCATCTTTTGTTTATTTTTGTAAAGCCTAGGATTTATTACATATTTGGGTTGAGACCCTTTTGTTGTAATAGGGAAATGTCCCTTGAAATATTAAGTCATTAGGACATTTCAATTGGGTATTTATTAGACCTTGTACTAGTTTATTATATGCTATAGATTTAGATTTAGGGTTATGAATCTATGATTGCATGTAATCACCCTTTGTAAAATCTCTAGAAATATTAGAAAAGAAGTATAACGAGAAGCAGGGGTGGAGACAAAGAAAGCCTAGGGGGGGTCACTTGCCCTCCTCCCCCAATTTTAAACTTTTTTTTTTGTTTTTGTTTTGTGGTCATATATACGTATTATTTTTTTTTTTCTTAACATGTTCTTTGCCTAAGTATTTATTGTATTGTTCACAATAAGTATGTTGGCATGAGTTGTAAAATAAGAGTGAGTGTTGGCATGAGTTGTAAAGCAAGAGTGCATGTGGCATGAAGTGTAAAGCAAGAGTGCATGTGGCATGAGTTGTAAAGAAAAGTGACTTGCAGGGATTGTCTAAAATGCTCTGTATGATAGTCTATATATATGGACTTGTATTTCATAGAAATATATAATAAATTAAAGCTATACAGTTGTTCCATGTCTCTACATGGTATCAGAGCAGAGATCCTAGGCTTTCTGCTTCACACTTTACACCTTCACCCTAGCCGACTATGGCAACTCCATCCACAGACCAAACATCCATTACCAACCCAACCCTAGAAGACATAACATCCAGAATGACAGATTTACTGTCCCAGACCTTGACTCAGAACCAGACACCAACCTATGAAATTTCTGCTGCACCGATTGGCATCAAGTTGGATGGCACCAACTATGCTCTGTGGTCCCAAGTTTTGGAGATGTATATCTCCGGCAAGGATAAACTGGGATACATCAATGGAGATCTCCAGTAGCCCCAACAAACTGACCCAACATGGCAAAAATGGCGAACTGAAAATTCGATTGTGAAAGGGTGGTTAATTAACTCCATGGAACTAAGCATGATTGGTAATTTCATTCGATTCCCAATGGCAAAAGCAGTGTGGGATGCCATTGCCACAACTTTTTTTTGACGGCACAGACACATCGCAAGTTTATGATCTCAAGAAACGGGTGACCAAGATGCGACAGGGCGGTGGGCAAATTGAAACCTACTACAATGGCCTTCAGGCCTTATGGAGGGAGATTGATTTTCGACGCCCCAATCCGATGGTCTGTCCAAATGATATTCAGAAATTTACTTCCATTCTACAAGAAGATCGAGTGTATACCTTTCTTGATGGCTTAGATGATCGGCTTGACAAGGTTTGTAGCGACGTACTCCTAATGAACCCGTTCCCCTCAATCGAACAAGCATATGCCTATGTTCGCCGTGAAGATTCACGACAGTCCGTGATGATGGTCAGCACAGATGGACAGGTTAGCGCTGCTATGGCATCTTGAAGAGGAACTCGCTCCAATCCGCAGCCTCTGTAATAGCAGTTGTCGATGGTCCCAACTGGGCAACCTACAACTGGAACTCGGCCTGCAGTTGGAACTCAGTCTGGTGCAGCGCTGCCCAAATCTGGTTTGTCATCTTCTAGCCGTAGCTCTGGGCAGCCATCTATTAAAGGTCATGGCTGTACTTATTGTCGTAAGCCCAAACACACCCGTGAGACTTGTTTTAAATTACATGGGTTTCCAAAATGGTGGGACGAGTTCAAAACCCAGAAACAAAGTGAAAGTGAAGCTGTTGTCAACAGTGTTTCGGGACAGGCTGCTTTAGCACATGCGGATCCCGAGTTGTCTCTTATATCGTCCACAAGTACTTCTCATCTCCTAGATGGCTCTACCCTTTCTAGTGCTTCAAGTAACTGTGGTTACGCTTTATTTAATTCCACTCCAGATGCCTTTAATGGTTGGATACTTGATTCGGGAGCCACCGATCATATGACGTTTGATCCCAATGACTTTAATTCTACTACTCAACCAAAATGGATAAATATTGCTAATGCCAATGGGGTAACTTATCCGGTTACAGGAGCCGGCACTGTTTCTCTCTCTTTCTCACTCTCATTGTCAAACACTTTACTTGTTCCATCACTATCAAGTAAATTAATATCTGTGGGACAAGCTACTGAAGAATTCAATTGTTGTGCACTAATATATCCCAAGTTTTGTTTTCTTCAGAATATTCTCACCAAGGAGATCATTGGTCGTGGTACTAAGAGGGGGGGGCTATATGTGATGGATGATTTCAGTACCGGCCAAGCTCGCCATGTACAACAAGTGCCCAATGTGAAACGTCAATAGATTTGGCTTTGGCATCGTCGCTTGGGGCATCCATCATTTAGCTACTTAAAGCATTTGTTACCCGATTTATTTTCTGCCATTAGTGAATCTGATTTTAAATGTGACACTTGCATTTTGGCCAAAAGTCATCGTGTACCTTATCCTTTGAGTTTGAATAAAAGTAATGTTCCATTTACTTTGGTACACTCCGATGTTTGGGGCCCTTCTCCAGTTTTAACTCCTTCCGGGATTCGTTGGTTTGTGACCTTTGTGGATGAATGTATTCGCATGACTTGGGTTTATTTGTTGAAACATAAGAGTGATGTACTTCCTCTTTTCCAGTCCTTCCATGCCATGATTCAGACTCAATTCTCTGCCACGCTTCAGATTCTCTACTCCGATAATGGTGGCGAATATATGAATAATGCATTCAAGAGTTATTTTAACACCCATGGTCTCATTCATGAGACCAGTTGCTCTGCCACTCCTCAACAAAATGGTGTGGCAGAACAGAAAAATCGACATATCTTGGAGACTGCTCGGGCCCTTTTGATTGGTGCCCACGCCCCTCGTAGTTATTGGGCCGATGCCATTGTTACAGCAGTTTATTTGTTGAATCGCATGCCTTCCAAAGTCTTGGACTTTCAGACACCGCTTCAGGCTCTCTCTTGCCATGGCTCTTTACCCTCTGTCCTGATGCTCCCACCTCGAATATTTGAGTGTGTTGCTTTCGTACATCGCCCAAAAACTCAACGTACTAAGCTTGATCCTTGTGCTCTACGTTGTTTTTTCCTAGGCTATGCAACGCATCAGAAAGGGTATCGGTGTTATCATCCATCCACTCGCCGTACTTATGTTACCATGGATGTCACATTTCTTGAGTCTGAGTTCTTTTTCCCTAACCCCATGACCGATTATCCTCTTCAGGGGGAGATACGACATAATGAAGAGCAAAATTGGGCTGTTTTCAATTTCCTAACAATGGGGACAGAAGTAGCTTCTCCTGAGCCTACAACAGCTTCTACCACTACTACAGCTGCCGCTCCTCCTGATGTATCAGGAAGGACTACTGACCCTAGAATGGAAATCATAACTACACCAGCTTGTATGGCTGACCGTAGAGAAGAACCTGGTAGAAGTCTCGACGATGAAGACCCCCTTCATCAACCTCTAGTACCTGAGACTGATCAATCTCCTGAGAATATTCGTGAGGTAACTACTCCTCCTCCTGATAATGCTTGTGATACTTCTGTTGGTTATCAATTACCTTTCAGGCATAATCGTGGAAAACCACCAGACCGATACTCTCCAGATCATGTGAGTAAGAAATCCATATATCCGATTGCCAACCATGTCTCATCTCAGAGGTTATCAGATTCACTCAAAACATTTGTACACCAATTGTCTATTGATCATATTCCTAACCAAGTACCTGAAGCCTTGAGTGATCCGAAATGGATGCATGCTATACAAGAGGAAATGGCGGCTCTTCAGAAAAATCAGACATGGACACTTATTCCTCTGCCAAAAGGGAAGAAGACTGTCAGATGCAAATGGGTCTTTTCTATCAAACACAAGGCTGACGGATCTATTGAGAGGTATAAGGCAAGACTTGTGGCGAAGGGGTACACACAGACTTATGGCATAGATTATCATGAGACATTCTCTCTAGTGGCGAAGCTAAACACAATTAGGATATTATTGTCTCTTGCAGCTAATCTAGATTGGCCACTGCATCAGTTTGACGTACGAAATGCCTTCTTTCACGGTGATCTCAAGGAGGAAGTATATATGGATGTTCCACCTGGATTTTGGTTTTTCTCAAAATGGAGTCATATGTAAACTGCATAAGGCACTATACGGCTTGAAGTAATCTCCCCGTGCATGGTTTGGACAGTTTAGCATGGCTATGCGACAATGTGGTTTCAAGCAGAGCAATTTAGATCATACACTATTCCTGAAACACTACAAGGGAAAGATAACAACATTGATTATTTATGTTGATGATATGATAATTACTGGAGATGACGTTGGGGGAATTTCTAAACTTCAAGAATATTTGGCGACCGAATTTGAAATGAAAAATTTGGGTGGGTTGAAGTATTTTTTGGGAATTGAGGTGGCTCGGTCAAAGCAGGGCATCTTTCTATCCCAAAGAAAGTATGTGTTGGATTTACTCGCAGAAACTGGAATGCTTGATTGTAAGGCTGAGGACACTCAAATTGTTCAGAATCATCACCTAAGAGAGTATTCTGATCAGCTACCTGCGAATAAAGAGAGGTATCAAAGGATAGTTGGAAGACTAATCTATTTGGCACATACTTGACCGGATATCGCATATGTTGTGAGCGTTGTAAGTCAATTTATGCACTGTCCTAGTAAAGCTCATATGAATGCAGTTGTTCGAATACTTCGATACTTGAAATCAGCCCCAGGCAAAGGACTTATGTTCTCTAAGAATAATCATCTAAATATTGGTGGTTACAGATCTGATTAGGCAGCAACAATCTTGACCGATGAAGATTTACTTCAGGATATTTCACCTTTGTAGGAGGAAACCTTGTTACTTGGAGGAGTAAGAAACAAAAGGTTGTGGATCTTTCTAGTGCAGAAGGTGAGTTCAGAGCGATGAATAAGGGACTTTGCGAACTACTTTGGTTAAGGAAGTTACTTACAAATTTTGGTTTCCCACTTGCTTCAACAATGGAGTTATTTTGTGATAACAAAGCAGCCATTAGTATTGCTCACAATCCGGTCCAACATGATCGTACAAAGCATGTTGAAGTGGATCGACATTTCATCAAGGAAAAGCTCAAGGCTGGGATAGTTCAGTTTCCGTTTGTCAAATCAGAAGATCAACTGGCAGACATGCTAACTAAAGGTGTGTCAAGTAAAATGTTCTACAACTTACTTGACAAGTTGGGCACTGGCGACATCTTTGCACCAACTTGAGGGGGAGTGTTGGCATGAGTTGTAAAATAAGAGTGAGTGTTGGCATGAGTTGTAAAGCAAGAGTGCATGTGGCATGAAGTGTAAAGCAAGAGTGCATGTGGCATGAGTTGTAAAGAAAAGTGATTTGCAGGGATTGAATAAAATGCTCTGTATGATAGTCTATATATATAGACTTGTATTTCATAGAAATATATAATAAATTAGAGCTATACAGTTGTTCCATGTCTCTACAAAGTAGTTATTTGATACTTTGAGAGTACTATGTGACATTGTTTATGTAGTAGTCTAAATCAATAGTGTAGTGAGAAATCTTATAGATTGAATATAATTAACTCATTATTTTCAAGTAGTTGACAAATTACTTAGTGTGATTTGTGATTTCTCATGCTTTGAGCATCACATAGGCAACGCTATATGGTACTCTAAGATTATTTAATAATTTATTCATAACACATCATTTATAAGCAATATCATCTCTTATCATATAAAAATTAAATAGATTTTATAATAATTTGTGCTATAAATGATGTGTTTTTATTTTCTAGAATTAGAAATTTTGATCCATAATTTTTTGTGTTAAAATTACAAACTTACATCACCATTCCACACCGAGCTATTACACACTATTATATAATTTTGATTTGTTCCTATTAATAATGATTTTTAATTTCTTATACTTAAATTTAGCTCATAAAATTACTATTACCTTGATGTTGATCATGATTTTTTTTTTTAAAGAAAAAATTATAATTAATAAATGACCCCTCTAATTTAATTTCCTAGCTCCGCCACTGACGAGAAAAGATTTGTTTTGTTTATGTTTGAGTCAATTATCAACTTCTGCATGTGTAATCGGAGTGAATAATAGCAATATTTTTTTTTTGTTAATCAAAATTTTTTTATTAAAAATATGAAATTAAATTCAGATACAAGTTGGTGAAGTGTATTGAGAAAAGGTTCTTAAGAACGTACGCATTCTATTACTACTGTAGCTCGCATCCACAACTTCCTCAACCTTTCAATTTTAATTTTAAAAGCAAAAGGAAAAGACAACAGAAGGAAGAAAAAAAAAAAAAAAAAACTCCCTACATTTCAACATCAAACAACCAGCAGCAACCTTCTATGACCATCATAGTTCTAAATCGCGGTATCAGGTTTTGTAACGATATCGATCGTGAAGTATCGATATCGGTAGTATCGACCGGTACGTATCGGGTATCGGGCGTCGCGGCTGTAAAATTTCAAAAATCATTAGCAATCCATCTAAAACTCAATTTTATGCATTTTTTGGACACTTTTAGCCTTAATTTATCACATTTTAATCAAAATTTTGATATGTAGACTCTAATTTAGTTAGTAATAATAATGATATGTAGACTCTAATTTAGTTAGTAACAACAGTTTTCAATTAACAAATATTGTAATTCTAATTTAGTTAGTAATAATAATGCATTTAAAATGAAAATAAAAAATCTAAAATATTAAACATCTTTACTTAATAATTAAACCTCTTTAAAAAAATTTGACAGATTAAACCTCTATAAAAAAAAATTTGATATAAAAATAATCTGAAATAAAAAGATTTGACAGATTAAAAAATTTAAAATAATAAAAAAAATTTGAAATAAATATTTTTATATATAAAAAATTATATATTCTATGCCGATAATATATATATATACATATAATATATATATAAAATTATGAGAGAATAACTTAAAACAAAACAGAGCATCACATATTATAAACAAAACAAAACAAACCGCTGACTTAAAATAAAATAGAGCATAATATATATATGCCGATTATATATATATATATATAAACAAAACAAAAATCATGACTTAAAACAAATTATAAACAAACCGCTGGCTTCTCCAGCCAAAAGAAAAAGAAAAACAGAGAATCAAACAAAGCTATGACTTCTTCAGCCAAAAAAGAAAAACAGTGCATCAAACTATGGCTTTTCCAGGTGCTTTGTTTTGCTTTTCCAGGTGCTTTGTTTTGCTTTTCTCAATTATTTTTGCAGGTGAATTTCAGCCGTATCAGACTGTATCGAAAACAAATCGCTGTAGACGTCCCCGAACGCATCCCGAGGAAAAAGAGTCTGAGTCCCTCCCCGTTACGTTCGATATTGGGTCACTCTGATTCGAAGGACTCAAATGTCACGGTTCTCAATCTTGAACCGAAGAGTCCAAATCCGCAAATCGTTTTGAAACAGATTTTTGGAAGAAGTGCCAAACATGGATCGCCGCCCGGATCTGAGTCGCCACCTAAATATTTTAAAATGGGAAATTTAGGAAACCCTGACTCGGTGCCAAAGGTCACGTGTCCGTCATCACCAAAGTTGCCTCGGCTCGGGAACTTGGGTACGATTGGGGAAGGTCACTTCGTGAGCACCCCCGCTCGCCCGATCAAAGACTGGCCTCTACTAACCATGATATCTGTTTTTGAAAACATCGTGAGTTCTTATTCCGGTTTATTAGCCTAGGTTACTATGTGATGCGCACAGCATACAAGTATAGACTGAATCGCCTGAATTGGAACAAAACACTTCATGTCTGTTTGTTTGAAAATGGTTTGATGGTGCTACTCGCAAGTAGGCTAAGATGCGGATTTGCCACCCTCGGGTGGGCTTAGAAAACATGATTTTGCCACTATCTAGTGGGCTTGAAACAGACATTTGATGAATTGTCCCAATTCAAATAACTCAACCTCCACCCACAGGCATTCAAGGCAGTTATGTCACATAAGCACATAACCTCATGGTAAGCATGCTATTCATGGCAACACTCACACGCATGCAAGGATGCTAAAGCATAAAACTCACCGAGTACTCCAAGCCAAAACAGAAGCTTGTTAGAAATCATGCATGGTCCTAAATACACAGAATTGCCTAATGCAACACATGCAAAGATGCGAACTATAGCAGGCTCGGCTATTCTAAACATGGCATGTGAAATGCAACAACTAACACGTATTCAATTTGGAATTGAAATACAAATGCAGTTTGTATGATGCGCCGAGCCCGGTGCATGCAAAACAGATGAATGATGCAAACATGCTGTCATACTGTATGCTAATTGAAATATGCCCTATATCTAACCATCGTAAGCAGGTAAATAAAAGGGAGAAAGAAATGGGGGTTAGAAAACATACATCACACTCACCCACACTTATTACAATTTTGCCCTCGCACAGAGGGTCCGAATAAATAATAATACAATCCGAATAAAAGAATATTACAGATTTCTAATTAATTAACAAATTAATTACAAAAAAGTAAGACTGGCATGCAAGCCGGGGACTGCCTTGCTACTGATGAGTGATATATGCTGGGCTGTCTCGGTGTAGAAATCCACTGGGATGCCCCAATTAGCCTCTGTTTGCAGTATTTCTAAATCGTGCGGACTCAAGACTTCTCGATTCTTGATTTTGCTGCAACAGAGAGCAGGAAAAGGGCATAGCAATGTATTTCACAAATATATGCATGCCTCGATCCTCGTGCCACCAATCACGCATATCGATGCATGATGGCCGAAGAATCGGATTGCACAACTCAATATAGGATGAATGCACATGAATGCTACAACAAAATCTAACTCCATCATGGGTAATCTGAAGTGTCGGTGACTTGGGAATTGAGACCCGTTCCGTCACTCGGAGTATGAAACGTGCCTCGTTTCCCGTGCCCGGGCTACTGCCTATCCCGAACACGATGCAATATGCATGATATGCACGAATGCAACTAAAATACAATCCTAGCATGCACAATGCTATGAAAATGAGATGCCTCGAAGTGCATGCATGCGCGCACGCAAACCGAGACGATGATACTAAAGCATGAAATGACATGAAATATGATATACAATGAGACTAAAATGAAATGCCTCGAAATGTGTGCCCACGGGCACGCAAACCGAGGAAATGGCATACGAAAACAGAGCTAAAATGGCATACGCAATGCAAGATGGGCTTATACTAACATGGGAGAGCCTCAGCCGCACCCACATAAGAAGCCATCGGATAAAAAAGAAGTGCCTCGAAATGCGTGCACACGGGCACGCAAACCGAGGCGGTGGCATATGCAATGCAAATGACATGGAAAATGAAAATTGGGCTTACACTAACATGAGAGGACCTCAGCCGCACTCACATAAGAGGCCGTCGGATAAAAAAGAAGTGCCTCGAAATGCATGCCCACGGGCACGTAAACCGAGGCGGTGGCAAAAAAAGTATGAAATGGCACTCCAAATACGGATTGGACTTATACTAATGTGAGAGAGCCTCAGCCACACTCACATAAGAAGCCGGGAGATGAAAATGAAGTGCCTCGAAATGCGTGCACACGGGCACGCAAACCGAGGCAATGGCCCTAAGGCATGAAATGACATGCAAATGAGACGTGGCATATGGCATATGGAAAATGCAAATTTCAGCAGCCAAAATGATGCAAAAACAGCCCCAAATTATAGCAAAATTACACCCGATGCCCGAAATGTAATGTTATGCACCCGAAATGGCCTACAACTATGCCAATCATGCACAATATGGACATGAAGTGTAAAGACAGATGCTAAGCAGTCCCTAAACTAGCATTTTTCCAATACAAAGCAGGGCCAAAAAACAGCCACAAGTATGGCAAAAACAGCATGCAAAAATGGGGGAAAATAAGGGAACAATGAAACAAGTGATATGTACAATGCTCAAACTGAAAAATACAGTTCTACAACATTAAAGAGGGACAAAAAATATGCACATTTACAGTAGATGACATCTCCCAAAACAGTATGTAGATATGCTCAATATAGCATGCAAAATATGAGCCAAAAGAGGGCTATAACATGAGGTATCAAAAGGATGCACCAAACAGCCTAAGACCCTTAACAAAAAATGAAGAATGAGTTATTTTAAGACTCTTTCCAAGCCTGATGAATGCTCAAAAACAGATGCATGATGAGCTAGAAAGGCATGCAAAAATAAGGGGGTATAAGAGGGTCTAACATGAAGTACCAAAAGTATTCACCAAATAGCATAAGACCCTTAACAAAACATGACAAGAAGGAAAAAATAAGGCTCTTTTCAGGCCTAATGAAGGCTGAAATCAGAAGCCAAATAAGCTTAAAAAAGGCATGCAAAATGGGGCCAAAGAGAGGTACAAAGAGAGGCCATGCATGGAGGCCCCAAACAAGATTGATCCCTTCTACAATGTTGTAGAGGGACCTAAAATAAGCTCAATCTCAGTTAATGGCATGCTCAAAATCAGACTTAAAATAGGCTAAAGAAACCATGCAATTTTACGGTAAATTGGAAGAATTACAAAACAAGTGCATGATAGAACCACCAAACATGGTTGAGCCCTTCTTCAATGTTGAAGAGGGACTCAAAATAAGCCCACTCACAGCTTATGTCAGGCTCGAAATCAGATCATTCATAGACTAAAGAATTCATGCAGAATATTGGCATAAAGAGTGATATTGAAAGAGGTGCATGATAGAGATGCTAAACAAGGTTGAGCCCTTCTACAATGTTGTAGAGGGGCTCAAAATAAGCCTAAAATCAGTAGGGTTAGGAGCCCAAAACAGAGAGCAAGTAGGGTAAAGAATTGATGCAAAAATGTGCTAGAAAAAGGGAATTTGAGACTTACACTTGAAGATCAAGTTTTTGTTGCTTCTTGCCTTCAATTTGTTGCTTCTTAGCCTCTGAAAAATCCTCTTTTGCTGCTGGAATGGAGGTGGTGATGGTGAAGCTTAGGGTTGATGAACAAGTGGGCTAGAAACTTGAAGGTTTTTCAAGGTTTTGGGGATGAAAATGAAGGCAAAGGGAGATAGGATCTTGAGGGAAAATTTTGTAACCCTAACAAAGGAGGAGGTCAGCCCCTTAAATGGGCAAGAAAGGGGTGTAAAAGGGAGGGAAATGCATCCAAGCTTTCCCTCCCAAAATATCCCTCGGAGGCAAAAGATATTTGGAAAAATAGCTGGACAGCTGTAAAGTGGTCAAAAGCAGGAAGCAGGCCGGCCAAGTGCTTTTCTTGAAGATGGCCGGCCGGCCACCTCACTGGTCGGCCAGCCACTCCCCATGGCCGGCCGGCCATGGCCAAAAATGAAGTGAAAAATTAATGGCCGGCCACCATATTTTGGTGTCCTCCCAGGTGTGTAGAACAAGACCCCATGGTTGGAATTTGGCAACTCTTAAACAGGAGGCACAACATTCAACTTGAAAGAGAGGCTCAAAAATGAAAATAACAATTACTGGCCGACCACCACTTTTTAGGGTCCTCCCATGTCCCCTCATCACAAATATGTAGTCTCGGCTCGAGGAAAATATCCTTAGGGTGTTCAACATTAGCCCGGAAGTGAGCAAAACGAACGCTGGAGGAGCGAAACTGGTTTTCTGAGACAATTGATGTCCTCCCACCCTCCAGTGATCTTCCTGGTACTAAAACAGAGGTACCTGCCAAAATTGAACAAAAACTAATGCAAAATGAATGCTCGGGGCCCAAATCACGCAATTCAGGGTCCCGAAAATGGGCTGTAAGCACCGAAAGTGGCGTTCGGCCACGAAGTGGGTATCTGAGACCCCAGTGTCCCTCGGTATGATAAAACAGAGGTACTCGCCGAAAATGAACAAAAACTGATGCAAAATCTCGGGGCCCAAATCACGCAGTTCGGTCCGAAAATAAGTATAAGCACAAAAGTGGCGTTGACCACGAGTGAAATATCTGAGACCGATGTCCCTCGGTATAGAGTAAATGAGATGCATGCCAAAAGCTGGAGAAATCGGAGATGGTTGGCGGTCCCGAGCCAGGCTTGACGACTCAAAATCGGAACCGGCTCCGAATGGGCAAAATGGCCTACGGCCACGAAATGTAGCCCACAGCCACTGCGAGATAGCCTACAGGACCACTCCGTTCCCTCAAGAAAGAAAACAGGGAAAACCGAAGTCGGTTCAAGGCAAACCGAGGCCTGAAGAGTTCTAAGTCCGGAGAGGCGCACGCGACTCGAGACTTCGAACGGGCATGAAGATGCAACATCACCAAGCGCTCAATCGGTGACGTCTGAGTCTTAAGGTCGGTCAAAAATGGGGTGTCTATAATCGCTTACTTATCGAATTCGGGATGATTTGTGTCGGGAATCGGCCGATACGGATGTGAAATCCATTCTCGCCGGTATACCGGTAAGTATCCGACTCGGCCCTCCCATTTTTCAATACGAACCGGTCGGTACGGGACGTACCGGCCGATATTTAGAACCTTGATGACCATTGAAAAATCTCTCCGCCAACTAGATTGTAGTATTATCCTAGGTGTACCAAAGAATCCTTCTTTGAGTAAAGCCACCTTTGAGTAAAGAATCCTTAGGCATCGTTTGGGAAGGTTGGTGGAGGCTAAATTAGCCACTAAATGATAAAAGAGGCTTATTTAGCCACTAAAAAACAAAAAAGCCACAGCTGCTTGGCAAGAAGAAACGCTAAAGGAAATTTACGAAACTACCCCTCATGAAAGAGGGGCATGCGGCAGCACACAAAAAAAAAAAAATCCCAAAAAACACATTTTCTAAGAAAAAACAAAGAAAGTTGAAAAAATAAAAATTAAAAACATTTTTTTTGTTAAAATATTTTATAAAAATAAATTCAAACTCTGTTTCATAAAAATAGTTTTAAATATTTGAATTTTTTTGTTATGTATTTGGTTATGATTTGAGTGTAGAGTTGTGAAAGTAGTATGGAGTTTCAAGTTATGTGTTCGGTTATGAGTTTTAAAAATAATTTATTATTTGAGTTTTATTTTATGTGTTTGGTTACGATTTGAGTGTAGAGTTGTTTTTAAATTTAAAATATTAACATTTTAAATTATTTAATATTTTTGAATATTTAAATTATTTAAATTTTTACAATTTAAATTTTTTGAATATTTATTTTCATTTTTAACTTATTCAATTTTGTAGATTATTTACACTATTTAAATATTTAAAATAAAATTAAAAGTAAAATAAAATTAAAATTAAAATTAAAATTAAAATTAAAATTAAATATTTAAAAATAAATTAAAATTAAATTATTTCAAATACACAGGACAACAAAATAAATAAAAAAACGCATGAAAACCCTTGCCACGTAATTTTAAAAAAAAACTGAGAATAAATAAAAAAAAAACTTAAACTTAAAAAAACTTAAAATTACCAGTTGCCACGTAATTTACAAATAAATAAAACACATGAAAACTCATTTCGAAAATATAAAAACAAATTAATGAAAACAAATAAAAAAAATTACAAAAACGTAAATTAAAAAAAACGACAAAAATACGCCTCCTCCAAAAAAAAGGAAAAAAAAATTAAAAAAACAGAAATTATCATTTGCTACGTAATTTACAAATAAATAAAAAAATAATGTGTACAAATAAAAAAATGACAGAAACGTAAATTAAAAAAAATAAAGACAAAAATACGCCTCATTCAAAATTATTTATATAAAAAAAAACATAAAAACTTAAATTTACCATTCGCCACGTAATTTAGAAATAAATATAACACATGAAAACTCATTTTTGAAAATAAAATTAAAAAAATTAAAATATACAGGACAATAAAATAAAACTAAAAATTAAAATTATTAGCATTATTATTATTTTAAATTTCAAATTTAAAATTAAAATTAGTATTATTATTTTTTTTTTTAAAAAAATTAAAATTAAAATACAAAACACATGAAAAAACCATTTGCAAAAAAAAAAAATTAAAATTAAAATATACAGGATAATAAAATAAAACCTCACTTTTTATCATTTTACAGAAAATGAAAAAAAAAGTAAAATTAAAATGAAAATCAAAATAAAAAACCCCTTGAAAAAACTATTTACAAAAAATAAAAATAAAAATAAAAAATCGGTCCATTCATGGCTAATCTAACGTGGAGGACAAAAGAGGCAATGAGGTCCATTCCACAAAAAATAGTAGAAGGGCAGTTTTGTAATTTAACATGAAGCCACCTCACCAAAAAGCCAAAAAGTCAAAAAAGTCAAAAAATCCTTCCCCACATCAGACTTTTTACCTCATGTTAAAATAGATAAAAAAGTGAAAAAAATCAAAAAGCCAATCCACTTCCCAAACGGAGGCTTAAACATCTCTGCACCCCTTCGTTAATGGGATCCCTTGGAGCGTTCTCTAATGATATAATTAAAAATATGTGATATATGACAAAAAAGTAATCAAATGAGATTTATTTAGCACTCATTTGGAAAGAAAGGTTGGGATGGATTAGATTTGGAGTTATTTTAATTATAAAAAGATAAACTAAATTTTTTATTTTAATAAGACAAAATATCACATCCAACTTATAATCATTTTATTTTTTTCTCTCACAAAAGTCAAAAATGCCGAAAAAGCCTATTTCAAATGATATTTTTTAACTTCAGGCTAAAATAGTCCAAAAATTAAAAAGGCAACTTACTTCTCAAATGAACTCTGATATGTATAAGTGTTTGTTAATTTAAATATTGATGTTGTGTTTTAATGATATAGTTAAATATGTGTTAAATTATAGTTTCGTTTGGTTTTATATTTTTGGCCAAAAAAACATAAAAAGACAAAATTGATTACATAAGTCAACAAGATAAGATGTCACATCTAAACCATAATCATTATGTTTTTTTCTCACACAAAAGTAAAAAAAAAACCAAACCAAATTAGATTAAAAAAGTCTTAACATAAAAAAGTCAACTAAAAAAGTCATGAAGACTGTGTAGTTGTTTAGTATGTGCTATATAAGTGCACTTTTTGATTTTTTTGGTTAAAAAAGTAGGAAAAAAAATATACTGTATATGTTTTGGATAACGTTTTGACTTTTTACGAAAAAATGTGTAACAAAATATTGTAGTAAAATCAAAATGACAATTTTATCCTTTTGACTTTTAAGTTTTTAACTTTTTGGATAGTTGAATTCAAATAGTAAAATAATAATTTTGCCCTAGTGATTTCTCCTACAAGCTATCCTTGAATAATATAAATTTTTTAACTTTTCTAATAACGTTTTAACTTTTTTTAGTTTAACTCAAACAAAGCCTATGTATTTTGTAAAAGTCAGAACCATTAAAATATATAAATATATATTATATTAAAAAATAAATTGAAAAAGAAGGAAAAAGTACAGTTGGAGACAAGAATGTTGGTGGAGATAAAGAAGGCGTACTAATTCAGGACAAACTAGAATAGACCTACTGCTCTGACTTAAGCTACTTGTAGACCCCGTGTTTTTCTTTTTGTTTACAAAGGGGTGGCCCTTTCTGAAACCATACCCAGACCTTTTACCTCTCCATTCTGTTATTGTTGTTGTTGGGGCCTTGATTTGTTTCAAGGCTGCTAGGTTGCCTTTATCCATTAAGGCTGTATCAAGAACGTCCACATATGTGGGCAGTTTTAACACTCCCACCTGGTTAAAGATATCTGGATTTAGACCTCCTTCAAACTTTCGGGCTTTCTTGTAATCCGTGTCAACCATATGGGGTGCAAACCGGGCTAACTCTGAGAACTTAGTCTCTTACTCTACTATTGACATGTTACTTTGCTTGAGTTCTTGAAATTTAGAAACTTTTCGGTCCTGAAAGCACTGAGGGAAGTACTTGTCATAGAAGATCTCTATGAATTGAACCCATGTCATGTTTCCATTGTTATTTCAGATTAGAAACCACCATTGTTGGGCTTCATCTTTTAAGGTATAGGTGGGCCAAAGAACCTTCTGAGTCTCGGAATAAGGAAACACTTCAAATAATTTTTCCATTTCAAGTAACCATGTCTCTGTCTTTAATGGCACAATACCACCTAAGAAAGTTGGCAGTTTCATCTTCATGAACTTCTGAGTTAGGTTGATGATATCATTGTTATCCGGTTCAACTTGCACTGGTGGAGGCAGAAGGGGCAAAGGTTGTTGCCTCAAAGATTCTATTAAGGCTACAAGGATTTGTTCCATTCAGCTCATTCAGGCTTCAGAAGATTCGGTTGTGTCATTATTTCTTGCATTTTCCATGTTATTATAGGTAAACAAGGCAACAATAAACATATGAATAATCTCGTTCATAGTGTTCAGAGTAAGTTCATTTCTTTCAATTTCATATGTTCATATTCAGATTCAGTTTTCACATTTACAGAAATTAGTAAACTCTCACATGCAAATGAAATGTCTCTAATTCTTTTCTAGGACATCCTATGGCTCATATGGACTCGTGGGTGTGGTATAACTTGTGCTCTAATACCACTCTGTCATGACCCAAACCCGCCCCTATAGGTTTAGCGCTGTAACCTAGCAATAATCTTGGGATTACCAAAGACCTCTGAATAGATTAACACATTATAAGAGGCTGCAGAAATAGATGTATAAAACATATATAGTCCATTGAGCTGTGCAAACATATATGGGACATAAATTTAAATTTTATATACATACATGTGACGTCATATATATACATTCGTTCTACATCACACACAAATACAGATAAACAGAAACTTGTTCAAATTTCACAAAAGAAAACGAAGTCTTAGACTTAGTTCGTAAAAGATGACCACATGACTTTTCCAGAACCTCCTCAGGAGGCACAAAGGTTGGCTAACAAAACAGAATTCCAGGCAATCATCACTGAGCCCGGTCACGCGCCTAATCACCTACATACATAAATAACAGAGTGAGCAGAAGTCCACTGAATAATAATAGAGTAAAAGGGTTTAATTGAATGATGTCCCATTTTAGATTTAGAAAGCAGATTCATATTCATATTCATATTCTTGTTCACATCATATACAGAAATCAGAGTCTTATGCTTAATCATATGTGGTACATCCATTAGCACTAACAGAATAGATATAGAATAGATACAGAGCAGGTATAGAACAAATGATGGTTATAAGTAACTAGTTCCATAAAGGAACCTCCGAATTGGGGCAACAGATAATAGATATGTTGAGCACCATGATGGAGCCTCCGGTACACTTAACAAATTGAAAACATATTAAGTTCTATAATGGAACCTCCGATACCAGGTAACAGTTAACAGATATCACATGATGCTAAGGATGTACGAATACATTTCAGAAATTGAACAATCATTTATTGTACAGAACATAACATTTCAGAAAACAAATCTTATTTCATCATACAGAAAATAAATAAAGTTGAACATAGCTTTACTAAGTTATTACTCACAGATGGCTCCAAAAGCAGACAGACAGAGCAGACATATCAAATAGCTCACGGTGCGTGCCCTACACAAACAAATAACAGATATACACTGAAACACATGCTCAGAAAATACTTAACTCATTATGTTTCGTTCTTAGTGTGTTTCTAAGTCTTATCCTCATTATTATGTCTTAATTAAGGATTAGGAATGCCTAGGATGTAATGAGGATGTCAAAATGTAACTTGAAACAATTAGTTAAATTTTCAAAAACAGGGTAGTCTGCTCAAACACAACTTATGTTGCTCGAGCGGCCTGTAAAGTCTGCAAAAGTACTGGTTGCATGATTTTTCTGCTCGACAGATGCTCGACGATCGCTTGAGCACAAGACTAAGTAAAAAGGGTATCCGCTCGAGCATAACTTCTGTCGTTTGAGTGGTTTGCAAAGTCTGTAAACTTCTAGGAGCTCTCATTTTACGCTTGAGCACAACTTCGATCACTCGAGTGGAAGGTAAAAAAAAAAAAAAAAGGTGGCCCATCAAGCGTAGATTTTGACACTTGAGCCAACCTCCAAACTCTGCAAAAGTACTGGGAGCTCGCATTCATCGCTTGAACGCAGACTCCACCGCTAAAGTGGAGGGTGCAAATTCTGGAATTTCCAGATTGATATCCAAGCTTCAAAACTCAATTTCAAACCAACGAAACACATCTTTTTGGGCCCAAAACTTGAGAAAATGTAGGTAAACTTGTAAAACATTTTAAATTCAAAATCGTTTCGCAAAATCGAAGCCCAAAAGCATGCCAATTGTGCAAAATCAAACTTGAAACTTAAAGAACATAACATGAAGATAACATGCATGAATTGTCTTGGCTTCAAAGCTTTCAAAACATGATCAAATAAGGTGTTTAGCTCAAATACATGTTGAATTCTTAGAATAAAGCCAAAATGAGAACAAGCCAAGAGGAAATTCTTTGAAAATAACTTCAAATCATGAGAATTATCCATGCATGCATGACTTGCTCTTCTTTTATACATTCTTAGCTTAATTCATGTTATAATCATCTTAATTCCCTTGAATTCATGTATTGAATAACTTAAACTCAAGCTTAAGGGTTGAATTTCCTACCTTATTGCCTCAAATGGAGTCTAAGTAACCAAATCTTTAACTCTCTAAGCTAATTCCTCCAATACCCTCGTTTGATCTCAATTCTCTCTTTTTCTCTCTCTCCTTACAATTTGAGCTCCCAAAAGATGAAGAAGATGTAGTGTAGTGTAGTGTGTATTCTAGAATCAACGACCTTATATAGGCCCTATTAGAAAATTCTAATTAAGCTTTAATTAGCCTAAGCAATGGCCATTAGTTTGTTCTAATTATTTTTTTTCGAATCGAATTTCAATCAAACCTACAATAAAATTCTAAAAATTCCAAATAACACATAAACCAAGTCAATTTTGTAATCTGATGCCAATAAGGCCATCAATTCATGTAATGAAACAGAAAATATATATTCCTACAACTGACAGATATAAACTCAAAAAATGCAACACACATGCAATTAATTCAAAACTTCTTCTTAATTACTAATTAGGCATTCTTAATCATAGATTATAGGCTAATCACAGGTCGGGGTTATTACAACATTTCTATTATTGGCCAACTATCCTTAAGAATTGTATAGAGTATATAAAGGGTTGCCAGGTATGCCAGAAGCATGGCATGATAAGACATGTGTTAGTAACTGATTTACAGGCAGTAGTGAGGCTCTGGCCATTTAGAGGATGGGTAATGGATATGATATGGAAAATATATCTACCCTCTTTGAAGTAACATTGTTTGATTCTGGTGGCCACAAATTACTTCACTAAGTGAGTTGAAGCTAAGCCTTATAAGGTTGTAGATCAGACTGCAGTTATTGACTTTATCAAAGAATTGATCCATAGGTTTTGCATCCCACAAACCATAACTGTGAATAATGAAACTGTGTTTGATGGAAAGATAGTAAAATCTTTTGCAGTAGAATTTGAATTTAGTCTTATTAATTTCACCCCTTATTATGCACAAGCAAATGGTCAAGCTGAACCATCTAACAAATCTTTTAAAAAGAGAATATAAAGAGTTATGGAAGACAATCCAAGAGATTGGCATAATTTGTTGTTAGATGTGTTATAGGCATATAGGACTTCTCCAAGGTCAAGTACATGAATCACCCCTTATACCTTAGTATATGGGCATGATGCAGTGTTGCCTGTAGAAATTAATATCAAATCTTTGAGGGTAAAATGCCAAGACCAATTAACTATTGAGCAATATCATCAGAGCATGTTCTTGGAGTTAGAGAATGTGGATGAGGCTAGAATTTTGGCATTAAATAGTATCATTTTCCAAAAGAAGAAGGCAACCAAGATGTCAAGACCCAAACCAGTCCCTATGGATTAAAGTCATAATCGGCCAGTAATCACAAGATTACCTGTGGCCTCAGTCAGAAAGCGAGTCATATTTAATAATACTAGGCCAAATTACAGAAGCAAAATTTACAAAGATTATCTAATGAGCTGTGCATACATGGCTTAACCAAACATTCTCATATTCATATAATAACTCACACCATACGAACATTCATATTATGTATGTAATGCATACATTTAGGATCATTCGATAGTTAGCATTAACAAAACCAAGGTTATACAGAATTGGTCATACGTGACCTCAAAAGATCAAAGGACAAGTAAAACAAAGATAAAGCCTCTTGCGTGAGGCGACCTTGATTGACCTCTTAAAACTTGGTTTCTCATTGTTCACTGGGGTTGAGGCTAGACATCCCACTGCTCACCTACATACATATAAATAAAGGGTGAGCTAACGTCCAGTGAATAATACCAAAGCAAAGGAGTTCATGAACAAAATTCTTATAATCATAATTCACTATTACGTTTGAAAATCAATAATAAAGCAAAACGACCCCAGGTCCTTTCTATCATTTCTCAAACACAAAACGACCTCAGGTCCATGTAGCATACATAACAACCTTAGGTCCATCAAGGGCAAAACGACCTTGGGTCCTACTTACACACAGAATGACCTTGGGTCCATTAAACATAGAACAACCTTAGGTTCAATACTTACAGAACGACCTTAGGTCCAATACTTACAGAACAACCTTAGGTTGAATTCATATACACATTTATTATGTGAACACATTTGAATCTATGATCATGTCCATTCTTGTATCCAGAACGACCTTAGGTCCATATATTTTCCTTATCCCGAATGGCCTTCGGCCCATTTAGTAATCATACAGAACGGCCTTAAGCCCAATCCACATCCTTTTTGAATATACTGAACGGCCTTAGGCCTATTTCATACTTATACATTGATCGCTTCATATATTTCATTCCGAATTGAGTGATTAGAATGCTCATTCATAATATCACTTCAAAGGTTTAGAACCTTACCACATAGGCATCGTTTAGAAAATAATGTGTATACCAAAGATATCTTTGCTAAGATATTACTCACCGTGTTCCGGTGCTTGATTTGTCCTTGCACTTGACCCTACATAATTCATAACACATTGGGTCATAATACCATTCAATCCGTTCTTTAGTTTGCTTAACGCTCTTAGGCTTCTTCCATGATCTTTAATTCATTTACAATGTTCAATGCATGCCTAAGAGTGCTTAGAAATGAAAGAGATCGGAAAACAAATCATAAAACAACTTTTCAAAATTTTTGAAACAAGGTTCTCCGCTCGAGCGTAGCTTTTCTTGATCGAGTGGACCCCTTTGGTCTGCAAAAGTACTTGTTGCCTCATTTTTATGCTCGAGTGTGACTTTAGTCACTCGAGCCGAGAGTCAAAACATGGGAGTGGGCGCTCGAGCACAATTATTCTAGCTCGAACGGACACCAACGTCTGCAAAACTTTTGGGAGCTTGATTTTTTCGCTCGAGCGGACATGACGAATTCTGGAATTTCCAGAACTGTGTTTGAAGTTCAAAACTCGATTCCAAAGGCCCAAAACTCGTATTTTTGGTTTAAAAACATGAAAAGGCATTACATGACATGGGAACATAGGTAATTTGAGACTAATTGTCCAAAATCATGATCTAATTCTCAAATCATTTCACATTCTTCTTGGTATGGTCAAAGTTTATGCATTCAAACTTCATACAAACTTCATATCTTCATGAATCATGCATGCATGTTAATTATTGACTCCAATCCTACTTCAGATGGCACAAATGATGCTCAAAACCATGAAGCTCAATAAAATTATGCATGCATGTGAATTTTGATACTCAATTCTTCATGATTGTGCACATTCATGGTAATTCTTTACATGCATGGAGATATTAACTTCAATTTCATCAAACACTACTCAAATTTTGTTCTTGTTCACCGACTCTCCTGGAATTCACATAATTACAAGCTTAAACCCATGAATTAAGGATTGATTACTCACCTAAAGGCTCCAATTCTTCTAAATATAGTTAAGCCTTGAGTTAATTCTCCTCAATTCTCCAAGCTTGAGCTAAATCCTTCAAATTATCTTGTCTCTCTGTCTCTACAATCGACTCACTCTCTCTCGCTCTAAAGTGTAATCTCAGCCAAATTGGAAGAAAATGAGCTCAAAGAATAAAATTAAGTGTATATAGGCCTATATATAGCCTTGCCTAATGAAATTGATTAAGGCTAAGTAATTGTGCTTTTATTCAATCATATTGAATTTAATTATTTTGATCCGAATCAATTTTTAATTAAATCTCACTATAGCCTCTAAAAATCATGCTAATTGTAAAAAAACAATCAATTTTAGTTTATGTCGCCTCTACGGCCTTCAATTGAATTTTGTAGCAGAAAATCAAATAGATTTTCCTACGGTGAACAGATGCAAATTGAGAAACACATATAATTATATAATTAGCATTCAAAATCATATTAACCTCATAATTATATGCTTCATTAAGATCAATTAACATAACATAGAGCAAGGTTATCACAATCTTCCCCTTTTTAGGAAGTTTGATCCTCCAAACTTATTTTACCTCCGTCCAGAAACAAATGTGGATAGCGCAGTCGCATCTCATCATCCTTTTCCCATGTAGCATCCTTCCCATAATATTCTTTCCATTCTACCTTCACCATTGGGATAGACTTATTTCTCAACTGTTTCACTTACAGGTCAATGATCCGTTCTGGCCATTCTTCGTATTCCATATTTTCATCAAGAGCTATTCGATGGTAGTTAATCACATGAAACGAATCTTGAAGATAACCCTCAACATCGATACATGGAACACATTGTGCATTTGCTCGAGTCCCGGTGGCAAAGCAACCCTATAAGCAATTGGACCAAGTCTTTCTAGAATTTGAAACGGCCTAATGTAACGAGGTGACAATTTACCTTTCTTGCCAAATCTCAACTGGCCCTTCATCGAAATCACAAGAACAAATACATGGTTGCCAACCTCATACTCAAGAGATCTTCGAACATCCACATAATTCTTTTGTTGACTCTGTGCTATCTTGAGCCTTTGTTGGATGATTTTAATTTTCTCAGAAGTGTCTTGCACAATTTTGGGCCCAAGTAGAGCCTTATCCTCGACTTCTGTCCAATAAATTGGCGATCTACACTTTTTGCCATACAAGGCTTCGTATGGTGCAATACCGATGCTAGAATGGAAACAGTTATTATATGCAAATTCAACTAGTGGCAAATAACCTTCCCAACTCCCCTAAAAATCTAAAGCACACATTTTTAGCATGTCTTCTAAGGTCTATATCGTCCGTTCTGATTGCCCGTCTATTTGTGGATGGAATGCGGTACTGAATTTCAGTTCTGTTCCTATTGCTCTTCCCAGGCTCTTCCACAATCTAGATACAAATTTTGGATCTCTATCCGATATAATAGATATCAGAACTTCGTGCAAACGAACAATCTCATCAACATATATAGTGGTTAATCGATAAGCATCAAATGTAATTCTAACAGGCAGAAAATGCACAGATTTAGTCAATCTATCAACTACAACCCAAATAGAATCCATACCTCTAGGGGTTCGAGGTAGACCAACAACGAAGTCCATGGTCACATGCTCCTACTTCCATTCTGGAATAGGAAGAGGTTGAAGTAAACCACCTGGTTTCTGATGTTCAGCTTTGACTTGCAGACATTGAAGGCATTTTGATACATACTCTGCAATTTCCTTCTTCATTTTGGGCCACAAATAGCTTTACTTTAAGTCCCAATACATTTTGTTGATACCCGAATACATAGCAAACATCAACTTGTGAGCTTCATCTAGGATTCTCTTCTTTAGTTCAGGAATGTTCGGGACACACATTCAGTTTTGAAATCTCAACACTTCACCATTAATGCTAAATTTTGATTTCGGTTTTTCTTCAAACTAATCAATTATTGTCTTGAGGGCCTCATCCTCTCGTTGCCTTTGCTTAACTTCAGTAACTATTGTTGGCTTAGCTGCAATGGCGGCTATCAATCCAGCTTGTTCATGTAACACCACTTCAATCTTGGTTCTCTCAAAATCTTGCAAGATTTCCTTTTGTTCAGTAAGTAAGCAAGCTAAACTCTTTGTCGATTTTCTGCTCAGGGCATCAGTAACTGTATTGGCTTTTCTGGGATGATACTAAATCTGAAGATCATAATCTTTTATTAGTTCAAGCCATCTTCTCTGCCGCATATTTAACTCTTTTTGAGTAAAGAAGTATTTCAAACTTTTGTGATCTGTGTAGACTTCGCATTTTGCCCCATATAGGTAATGTCGCCAAGTTTTCAAAGCAAATACAACTGTGGCCAATTATAGGTCATGTGTTGGGTAGTTCTTCTCATGTGGTCTCAATTGTCGAGAGACATAAGCAATTACCGTCTTTCATACATTAATACACAACCTAGACCTTTATAAGATGCATCACTATAAATCACAAAGTTCTCCATACCTGTGGGCAATGTTTAACACTGGTGCAGTAGTCAATCTTGTTTTTTAGTTCTTGAAAGGCAGATTCTCTTTCATCGTTCCATTCAAATGGTTGCCTTTTGCATGTCAGTTGGGTAAGAGGCACAGATATTTTTGAAAAATTCTTGACAAACCTTCTGTAGTACCCGGCTAAGCCCATGAAACTACAGACTTCTGTTACATTTGTTGGTGTAGGCCAATTTACAATTTCCTCTATCTTCTGTGGGTCTACTGAAATTCCATCTCTGTTGATGACATGCCCTAAGAAAACAACCTCATCCAACCAAAATTCACACTTCGTAAGTTTAGCAAATAATTTCTTTTTTCTAAGTGTTTGCAAGACAGTTCTTAGATGTTGTTTGTGCTCAAATCTATTCTTTGAATATATCACAATATCATCGATAAAAACCACAACAAATTCATCAAGATAAGTCTTGAAAATCCGATTCATAAGGTCCATAAATGTTACAAGTGCGTTTGTCACTCTAAATGGCATAACAAGAAATTCGTAGTGATCATACCTTGTTCTAAATGCAATTTCCTCAACATCTTTTGCCTTTACCTTCAACTGGTGGTAGCCGAATCTCAAATCGCTTTTCGAAAAGACTTGTGAACCTTGTAACTGATCAAATAAATCGTCAATTTGGGGTAATGGATATTTATTTTTGATTGTTACCTTGTTTAGTTCCTGGTAGTCAATGCATAAATGTAAGGTTCCGTCTTTTTTCTTTACAAACAACACGGGAGCGGCCCATGGTGAAGTGCTTGGTCGTATAAACCCTTTGTCTAGTAAGTCCTGCAACTGTTCCTTCAGTTCTTTCATTTCAGCGGTGGACATTCTATATGGAGTCTTTGAGATAGGCTAGGTGCCTGGGACAACATCAATGGTAAATTCTATCTCTCTGTCCACCAATCCCCCTGGCAGTTTGTCGGGAAATACATCTAGGAATTCTCGGACCATAGAAATATTATTCAATTCAATATTCACAGATTGTTCAGATAATACACTACACAAGTGACCTTGACACCTTTTCCTGATCAATTTACATGCTTTCATTATAGATATCAAATATGGTGAAGGCACTACCCCATTACCCACAAACACAATTTCTTCACGTCCTGGTGGTCTAAATATAACTTATTTTGTTACACAATCGATGGTGTCACAGTATTTAAATAACCAGTCCATACCTAGGATTATATCAAAATGTCTAAAGTCCAAGAGTAACAAATCTACGTACAAGGTAGCATTCCCAATACGCATATTACAAAATTAACATACAAATGTACACAACACAGATTCCCCAGATGGAGTAGATACACACAACAAATATGGTAATGATTTTAGAGGTCTACTCAATCTAGATACAAATGCATATGTTACAAAGGAGTGTGTTGATCCGGAGTCAATTAACACAAAAGCATCTTGATTACATATAGAGATAGTACCTGAGACGACGGCTTTAGTATTCCGTATGTCACCCGGGATAAGTGCAAAGACTCTCCCTTGTCTCATTGTGTCCCTGGTAGTAGCAGGCCACGTAGTATTACCCGATTTTGGAATGGATTCGGTTGAACTAACGGCTGGTTTCCCACTTGAGTGCAATCTCTTGCCATATGCCCCATTTCACCACATCTGTAGCATGTCCCAGAAATATAGTAGCAAATCCCGCGATGCTTCTTACCATATTGAGTACATGTTTGTGCCGTATTTCTGGTGGAGCCCGAAATGCTTGAAGACCCCGTGTTTTGTTTCTTTGATGATTTCTTTCCTGAGAAAAAGTCTTGCCTCTTAGCCTTCCAGTTGGCTGGTGGTTTACCTCGGTTGGCCATGTTAGCTTCTGACATCAAAGCTCAGTCTAATACATCAACATAAGTGGGCAATTTTAGCACATTCACCCTTTCCAGTATGTCATTGCGAATACCATTTTCAAACTTTCTCACCTTTTTATAGTTGGTGTCAACCATATGTGGGGTGAATCTTGCCAATTTAGTGAATTTAGCTTCATACTCAGCTACGGTCAAACTGCCTTACTTCAGTCCTTCAAATTCCAACACCTTTCTATCACAGATACATTGTGGAAAGTATTTCCCATAAAAGAGTACAAGAAACTGTACCCAATTAATGCCCTTGTTATCATCACGGATTAGCAACCACCACCTTCTCGCTTCATCCTCCAATGTAAAAGTGGCCAATTGTACATTTTGTGTCTCTAGGCATGGAAATACCTCTAATAACTTTTCAATACCAAGGACCCAAGCTTCCACCTTCAATGGGTCCACACCCTTGTGGAACAGTGGTGGCTTTATTTTCTTGAATTCTTTAGTCAGGGTTATTGTTTGGTCGTCTGTATATCCGGTATAGGTTGTACCGGAGGTGGGGGTTGCGGATGTTGCCACTGTTGTTGCCACTGATGTTCTTACCTTACTGTTTCTTCAATGTCTTGCATCATTCTCTCCATTCGGTCTAGCCGAGTAGTGGAGGACTCTTCTAGCTCATCGGCTCTTGTTCTCACTATTATCTAATAAGACTTGCATTATAATTCATACAAAAGATATACATAATTTCATGTACAAAAGAGTACATTCATACGACTAGGCAACAATTATATATATAAATCATATAGTTGCATACTTCAATTCATTTAGTAAGTTCTCAAAGCATTCCACACATGTACTTATCTTATGAATGCAACTTAGGTCTTTTCTAGACACTTTATCGCTCATTTGGACAAGTGTGTGAGTTATTACTCGTGCTCTGATACCACTCTGTCATGACCTAAACCCGCCCCTATGGATTAGAGTCATAACCGACCAGTAATCACGAGATTACCTGTGGCCTCAATCAGAAACCAAGTCATATTTAATAATAAGGGGTCAAATTGCAGAAGCAAAATTTATAAAGATTGTCCAATGAGCTGTGCATACATGGCTTAACCAAACATTCTCATATTCATATAATAACTCACACCATATGAACATTAATATTATGTATGTAATACATACATTCAGGATCATTCGATAGTCAGCATTAACAAAACCAAGGTTGTACAGAATTGGTCATACCTGACCTCAAAAGATCAAAGGACAAGTAAAACAAAGATAAGGCCTCTTGCGTGAGGCAACCTTGGTTGACCTCTCAAAACTTAGTTTCTCATTGCTCATTAGGGTTGAGGCTGGACATCCCGTTGCTCACCTACATACATATAAATAAAGGGGGAGCTAATGCCCAGAGAATAATACCAAAGCAAAGGAGTTCATGAATAAAATTCTTATAATCATAATTCACTATTACATTTGAAAATCAATAATAAAGTAAAACGACCCCAGGTCCTTTCTATCATTTCTCAAACACAAAACAACCTCAGGTCCATGTAGCATACATAACAACCTTAGGTCCATCAAGGGCAAAACGACCTTTGGTCCAACTTACACACAGAATGACCTTGGGTCCATTACACACGGAACGACCTTAGGTCCAATACTCACAGAGCGACCTTAGGTCCAATACTCACAGAACGACCTTAGGTCCAATACTTACAGAATGACCTTAGGTCCATCAAAGGTAAAACGACCTTGGGTCCAACTTACACACAGAATGACCTTGGGTCTATTACACACGGAACGACCTTAGGTCCAATACTCACAGAACGACCTTAGGTCCAATACTTATAGAATGACCTTAGGCCCAATTCATATACACATTTATTGTGTGCACACATTTGAATCTATGATCATATCCATTCTTGTATCTAGAACGACCTTAGGTCCATATCTTTTCATTATCCCGAACGGCCTTCGGCCCACTTAATAATCATACAGAACGGCCTTAGGCCCAATCCACATCCTTATTGAATATACTGAACGGCCTTAGGCCCATTTCATACTCATACATTGATCGCTTTGTATATTGCATTCCGAATTGAGTGATTAAAATGCTCATTCATAATATCACTTCAAAGGTTTAGAACCTTACCACATAGGCATCGTTTAGAAAATAATGCGTATACCAAAAATATCTTTGCTAAGATATTACTCATTGTGGTCCGGTGCTTGATTCATCCTTGCACTTAACCCTACATAATTCATAACACATTGGGTCATAATACCATTCAATCCATTCTTTAGTTTGCTTAACGCTCTTAGGCTTCTTCCGTGATCTTTAATTCATTTACAATGTTCAATGCATGCCTAAAAGTGCTTAGAAATGAAAGAGATCGGAAAAAAAATCATAAAACAACTTTTCAAAATTTCTGAAATAGGGTTCTCCGCTCGAGTGTAGTTTTTCTCGTTCGAGCAGACCCATTTGGTCTGCAAAAGTACTGATTGCCTCATTTTTGCACTCAAACGTGACTTTAGTCGCTCGAGCTGAGAGTCAAAACATGTGAGTGGGCGCTCGAGTGCAATTATTCTCCCTCGAGTGGACACCAATGTTTGCAAAACTCTTTGGGTGCTTGATTTTTATGCTTGAGCAGCACTTTTCCCACTCAAGCGAACACGATGAATTTTGGAATTTCTAGAACTGTGTTTGAAGTTCAGAACTCGATTCCAAAGGCTCAAAACTCGTATTTTTGGTGCAAAAACATGAAAAGGCATTACATGACATGGGAACATAGGTAATTTGAGACCAATTGTCCAAAATCCTGATCTAATTCTCAAATTATTTTACATTCTTCTTGGTATGGTCAAAGTTTATGCATTCAAACTTCATATAAAATTCATATCTTCATGAATCATGCATGCATGTTAATTATTGACTCCAATCCTACTTCAGATGGCACAAATGATGCTTAAAATCATGAAACTCAATAAAATTATGCATGCTTGTGAATTTTGATACTCAATTCTTCATGATTGTGCACATTCATGGTAATTCTTTACATGCTTTGAGATATTAACTTCAATTTCATCAAACACTACTCCAATTTTGTTCTTGATCACCAACTCTCTTGGAATTCACATAATTACAAGTTTAAACCCATGAATTAAGGGTTGATTACTCACCTAAAGGCTCCAATTCTTCCAAATATAGTTAAGCCTTGAGTTAATTCTCCTCAATTCTCTAAGCTTGAGCTAAATCCTTCAAATTGTGTTGTCTCTCTATTTATAATCGGCTCACTCTCCTCTCTAAGGTGTAATCTCAGCCAAGTTGGAAGAAAATGAGCTCAAAGAATAAACTTAAGTGTATGTAGGCCTATATATAGGCTTGCCTAATCAAATTGATTAAAGCTAAATAATTGTGCTTTAATTCAATCATATTGAATCTAGTTATTTTGATCTAAATCAATTTTTAATTAAATCTCACTGTAAGCTCTAAAAATCATGTTAATCATAAAAATACAGTCAGTTTCAGTTTCTTTCACCTCTACGGCTTTCAATTGAATTTTATAGCAGAAAATCAAACAGATTTTTCTACGGTGAACATATGCAAATTAAGAAACACATATAATCATATGATTATCATTCAAAATCATATCAAGCTCATAATTATAAGCATAATTAAGATCAATTAACATAACATAAAGCAAGGTTATCACACAAAAGCTAGAATAAAAATGTCAAACACATTAGCTTTGATGAGGATGATTTGGTGTGGAAGACAATACTTCCAATAAGAATTAAAAGGCATAAATTTGGCAAATGGTCACCTAATTAGGAGAGACCATAACGAATTCATAGAGTCCTGCCTAGGGGAGCCTACTATCTGAGAAATCTAAATGGTTATGTGCATCCCAAGAAAATCAATAGCAGATATTTGAAGTCTTATTATCCAACTGTGTAGGAAACACGAGTGTAAGAAAGGCTAAGTAAAAGTAATGAAGGAGCATTGAACACTTAGATAAGAATATATATGTATATATAATATGATAAGGATTTTCATTTCATAAAGATTTAAGTACACGTAGCGATAAATTGGCCCAAAAATCTATACAATGTCTCAGTTGTTCCCTTACAGTTGATTCTCTACTCCTAAGGGATTAGAACAACTGTATGGTTGTAGCCATCTCCTGCCTTCTGTCAGATAGCCCTTGATTAGGAGTTTGCAATCTCTCAGCATTTTGATCCAATGTTAGGTTGACTGCTGCTAGCTCCTCCTCTAGTTGTGCATTCTTTTACAAGAGTCGGGGTTCGAAGTTGAGAGGCATAAGAGTGTTATCCCTTCAAGTCAAACATTTCAGTATGAATTTGGGAAACAAACTCTTTATCCTTCAGTAGTTGCTCTTTTGTAGCTTTGGCCATATGGCAAATGTTGATATAAAATCAATGGTGGCTGCTGCCTGGGATAAGTGGCTTACGAAGGCCAAGATTTTGCAGCATTTGAAGAAACCATTTTTGATAATGGGTTTTTGTAGGGCTTCAAATGGAATTCTCGAGAATGATCTCAGCAAATCCAAGCAAGTACATAAGTCCACCCAAGGCAAAGAGGTTTCTACAGCAGTGGAAGAGCTCTCAATAATCTCCAAAAGAGAGTCAGCAAGGATCAGTGGCTCAGTCTCACTGCTTGTTTCTATCGAAGTAGCTGCCTTTTCTTAGGCATTGGGAATGAATGAAGAATTTAGGGAAAAAGAAGAACTTGCAAGGTCTATTTGAGCAAATTATTGTTCTATGGGTTTAGGTTTTGAGAAAGCCATAAGCGATTGTTCTTGAGTTTTGCACTCTGCAAGGGCTTCTAGAACTTGTATATGCAAAGGAGGATAGGTATATCTAATGCATGCATGGACATTTTTATGAGAATGGTTATTGCCATCCATCGCCTCTTCATATGCTTGATCAATAAGGGAGAAGGATTGGTTAGCTATGGGGAGCTGTATCAGTCTTTTCGTTTGCCCAAGTAATGACAGAAGAAGTTCAAGCAGTAGAAGGGAGTTCAATATAAGCATGCATGCAAGCGGTTACACTTCCTGAGCAATTAATTGTCATGCACGTCTCCTGTCATGGGTGATATGTTCAATGCATAAATCCACTAATACCAAGTATTGGTCATATTAGTATGGGGGGTAATGTTGGCTATATATTTTGTATAAGCCAATCGCAGCTTAACACGTGGCTCATAAAAAGTAATTTGGGGAATTAATGCAAGTCTCTAGTCAACGATAGACACGTGGCAGTTTACATTGGTAACAATGGATCTGCGCAGCATTGGAGCAGTTAGAAGGCGCAAGGTGACGTGGCCCAACGGTTACTCACAATTCAAATTCAAATTCATGAGGGAAGTCTAACTGCAAATAGTGGAAGCAAACTGTTCAAGTCCATGACCTGTGATCGTGGAAAGGTATTTCGACGGTTACAATTAGAGGGTATAAATAGAAGAGAAGGCTAATAGAAAAGGACTCAGACTCAGATCCAGATCCAAAAATCAATTATTTAATATATATTTTTCTTTCCAGTTTTTACATTTTCAATTTTTCAATTCTTGTACTGTATTTCAATTCTTAAGAGTAGTTCCAAGTAGTCTGTTGCTGTAAAACCCTTCAAGACTGTGGAAGTGCGAGGGTATCATAGTAAGTTCTTATTATTTAATGAAATTCAGTTCTTAAAACTATTTTTATCTATTGTTATTATCAATATCTTTAACTTTCTCCTAAGTAAAGCCATCAGTAAAAGTCCTTTTCATTGAGACTGAAAGAACTTCAACACAATCGTCTGATAATTGGTTAGCAATTAAAATTTCTGTAAGGACTTATTGATCCTTACTGGTACGCTTAAAATTACATTATTAACCTTCAAAAGCCAAAAAAATCAACAATTACGTAAAATTAATTAGTATTATATATTATGTAAATGCTTAATAATTGTTTAAGATTATTTTTCAATCAACTAACAAATTAAAACCTCCCAAACCGCAGTTTGGTTATTTGCTAATCCACTATTCTCGTTTTGGTTTATAATTTTACTCTTAAACTGCACCGAACCACATTGCGCTGTAGACACCTTGTTTTGACTGACATTAAGACTTTGATGCTTTCTTTTGAACACCCAATGAAAAAAATTAGAAAATGCTATATTACGAATTTGTCAGCAAAAAAGTCGAGTTCAAGTTTTAATTCCAACCTTACATCCGTTTTGGCCAAATTATTTTAAACCTATTGAAAAAAATATTTTGAATTTTTCTTATTCGGAAAATTTAGCAATTTTGAAAAATTGGCTCGCATACCACATGGTAAGCCACATGATTTTGAGATACCAGATGACAAGCCATGTATGTTTTGGAAATACCACATTGCTAGCCAAGTGTTTTAGGTGGTTTGGAAGGCTATAAATACCCCTCATTTTGTTGTTTTGGGAGAGAAAAAAAAGAAAAAAAAAAAAGAGTCTTGAAAGAGAACTTTGTTTTATAAAAAAAACGGAGAGAGAGAATTTTAGTTAAAAGAATTTTTGTTTCAACAAGTCTTGAGTATTTCTATCCATTGATATTTATCACCCAAAACTTTCATTAAGTTTAAATTTGCAATTTCTTGCTGAGATCTCAAAGTATACTTCATACCATGAGGGTGTTATGAAGAAAGTTTGATAATCAAAAAATTTATTATTTCTTCCAAATGTGAGTTTTTTCACTTTTCTTATTTAATTTATTTCTATTTTTATTGTCTTTAAATATGTGATTTAGCTTATTGTAGATGGATAGCTAAGCCACCTGATGTAGATTTCTTATTTCTTTGAATTTTTCTCTCTTTCTTTTATTTATGTGATTTACCTGATGTAATTTTTTTTATTTTCTTGCATTTATTTATACCATTTTAAATATTTAGTTTTTTTTTATTTTAATAATAATATAAATAATATAATAATATATTAATTATATTATATTGTATATTATTATTATACCATAATAATACTATATGCATTATGTACGGTGGTGGATGAAACCACCATGCACACTTCTTTCAAATATATGTACATATTTATTATTATTATTATTATTATTATTATTATTATTATTATCATTATTATATTTGATTTGCTAGATTCAACTCATGTTTGAATTACATAGTTTTTTTTGTTTTAATAATTCCCAAATCCCACGTCTTTTATTTAGTATTGTAATTATTTAGTATTGTAATAATTTCCTCCCCCCTCTTCTTTCTATCCCTTTTCATTTATTTGTTTTTCATATCCGTAAATAAGTATCATATTTTATTTTTCACCATATCTATGTTTTGTACTCCTATTTCATGCATTAAATTTCAGCTCATTTGCATCTATGGGTTTAATAAATTTCTATATGATTTTGTGCACTATCCGTTATCTTGAAATGATTCACATGTCATGTATTAGTAGCCGAATTTTTAGTTACATTTTTGTATATGTATATATTGTATTAAAATTTTGTATATAGTATCATGCATATTTTATTAATTTTCTTTTATAGTTTTCCGCAAGACACTAGTAAATACATATAAGCATTATAGCTTTGGCATCCTGCTTGTATATAATTTTCTTATTATGTTTAACATCCCACCATATAACTACTTGTTTAATTGATATATCTCTATGATTGCCAATGGATGGAGGTTGTGTCGTTCAATTTGAAATAATGTTGATTTTCATGTTTTTGAATTCAATTTCTTTTTAAATTGTGCATTATTCAAAACTTTTTCAAAAGTACATAAAATCAAATTTTTTCAAAATGAATGATATAATCTATACTTATTTGCTTCACATAGTAATTTTTAGAATTATTAATAATCAGAATATGAATATATAAAGTTAATAGAACTCATATCATGGTTTAGTAGAGGCCGATCTTTTGATCTGGTGAACGAATGTGTTCAATTAATGATCTTCCCTCTTCATAAATAAGGTTCTGAATCGAGACATCTTTGGTAATAACAACAGTGGCCTTGGCATGAGTCACAAGTTTCCTAATTTTTCTAAAAGATTAGGTGGCGATTCTGAGATCTAGTAATGTAATTCATTTCTGCCAACGATTTTGCATTAAAATAGATTTTCTATTAAAGTTGCATTTAGACTCTTATTTATGTTTCACATTGCACTTGTGAAATTAGATGAAAAAAATAAGGGTCCGAATTGTTTAAGACACTCGGGTTTCTCTCGGGTATGCGACGTGCGCACACCCCTAGCGCTACCTCTTCTCTTCTTATTTTTTTTTTTTTGTAATTATTGGATAAATTATACTTTTTCACTTTAAACTACGCTCATAATGTTATTTTGATCTCTCAACTTATGATTCAAATAATTAAGTCCTCACATTTTAGCTTACATTTTAATGTGAACCTCGGTCATTACTTTCACTTTAAACTAACATCAAAATTTTATTTTGGTTTAACGGTTGTAATTAAAAAATGAGTGATGAAAGTAAAAATTAAGTGAAAGTTCCGTAGTGAAAATGTAATTTACCCAAATATATATATATATATATATGTGAAAGTAGCACACCTGTTTGCTTATTCTTCTCCCGTCTTCTATTTTCACCAACTTTTGTTTTTCAATAATATTACATGTTTAGAAAAAATTATTTAAAAAAATTAATCTATGAACTATAATCAATTTAAGTGTAGATCACATGATACGAATTTTATATCTATACCATAAACTACGTTTTGTGGACAATTTTGAAAATAAAATTTTATCAAAAAAGATAAAAATATAAATTAAACTATCAATTATTCTATCAGCTACTCACATGTATGTGAGATCTACATGTATAGGTTTTACACATGAGTGATTGGTAAAATAGTTAATATTTTTTAACGATCACAAAGTGCAAAATTTATAGTGGATGGCATTTTTTTTGTTTGTTTGTGGGGAAATTGCAATTAAGTAGGATATGAAAAAAATAATTTGCATTACAGATGAATTTTTTTTTTTGGTGTAATTTTGAAAAAAAAAAAAAAAAAAAAAAAAAAAAAACTTGTACCAAACAAAGAAATAGATTTATACCATGGATACATAAAACTTACACAATTATAAAAATAAAATTATTTTTCATTGTTTCACTCAAATATAATATTTCCATTGGTTGTATGTGTGTATTTTGGTCTGGTTATTCAGGCTTTCATTTGTGGGAAAATATCAAAGTAGTGAGTTCTAAAAAAAATAATTATAAATAAATGATAAATTTTATAAATATTAATAATTATAATTATTTTTAAAAAAATGGACTGAAATGTAATTCCCCTTCATTTGTCTCAGGTTTGGTTTGATATTTTTTTGGGAGGGTAATGAAGCTGACAGAACACAGTGAACCATCAAGAATGAGCCTGTGGCTCAGTTTTGACCAACAGTGTCCAACACTTATCACTCAAGATATCAAATATAATATATGAGGAATGGGTAATGTTATAGTGTGCAACTTACACCTTACACCTTTTTGTGTTCACTTACATCTTACACTTACACCTTTTTTTTGTGTAAGAACTTATACATTTCATTTATACATTCAATTTACACTTACACCTTACACTTACACCTTTTAAACTCCATGAGAAATATTCAATAAAAAATATCAGATACATATTTGATACCTTTATTGGAGTGTATATGAATATTTAATTTATTTTAAAAAGTACATGTAGCATACTATTACTATTTGGATTATTTATTTATTTATTTTTAATGATGAAATATTAATAAATTAAATTATAATAAAAAAGTCACAGTGGTTCCATCAACTTAAATTCATTCTACCCGCTGAAATCTTGAATCTAACCATTTTTACTATTCCAAAACGACAGATAAACTATTAAGCCCACTGCCCTGTCTTAGCACCACTAGTTGGGTGGGTGGATTTCTTGTTTCTTTTAGTTTGGGGGTATATGTGGTTTTGGTGTCAGATTTGGACTCTGGACCGAACCTCTTTCCTATTCAAAAGGACAGAAGAAGTTTTTCTGTGGTCTTCATTTGGTCTAGGGAACTGTTGTTGGGCTAGTAAAATTTATCATAGATTTTATTTTAATAATTTAAAATTTTAGATCAATTCAATAATAGTAATATCTTTAGTTTATTACATTTGTCACAAAAAAAAAAAAAAAAATGAACAATAAATATATTTTTAAAAATAAACTATTCATTATTAGATTGACTTTATTTTTTTAAAATAGTAAATACAAAGAGTTTTAAAAAATAAATAATTCAAATCATTAAAATAAAACCTGTTATAGACTCTACACACTCGAATAGCGTCTTTGCAGTGCAATTGAGAATTATAGAGAAGCCTCTCCCCAAAGGGATATATATTTCTATTAGGGACGCAATCGGTGCAGGATGGTCAGTGTTTAGGTAAAATTTTGTACCAAACCGATAATGTCGATTCTATTATATTGAGAACCAACACAGACCAACTTTTTCATTAAACCACACCAAGCCGCACCAATTCAAACGGTTCGGCTTGATGAGATTTTCGGTTCACGACTTTTCAAATTTAAGCTATTTCTTAAATTTGTAGTATAGCAAATAATTTATATAAAAATATTAAATTAACTATTTGTACATTACTTCAATATCCAATTTAACCATTTCACAAAAATACAAATAAAAGAATTAATAATTACTAAGTTTTATGCTTTTACTAAAAAAATATCGAGTAAAGTTAAAACAAAATCAAGTTTAAAAATATCATCTCATAAGATTTAATCACAAGTCTATCAAGTAAAGTTAAAATAAAAAATAAAAATTATCATAAATATCTGATATAGCTATATAGACATAATAGTAACAAAATTTGACTTAAGCATATATAAGTGGCAAACGAACAACTTATCGTATTGTCAATATATATTGTCAAACTTAAAATATTTAAGAAAAAAAAAAAACAATTAAGTGAATCAATTGAATTTTGTACTCAATTAATTTCATTATATATTTACTATATATTATGTCTAAGGTCTCATTTGGGAACATACTTTTTTAAGTGTCGTTTGGTTTTGGCTTTTTCAGTTGGTTTTTTGACTTTTTTAGCCTGTGACTTTTTTAGTCGTTTGGTATTCTTGTTTAGCTTTTTTGACTTTTTGGCTTTAGAATGACAAAATTGCCCTTAGTATAGAATGATTTTTTTTTTACTTTTTGTTTGTATATGGGGTAGTTTGGTACTTTTGTAGTTTTTTTTATCTTTTTGTGATTTTACAACTTTTTTTTTGTCTTTTGTGATTGTATAGTCCACAATGAAACCAAACGAATGCTTAGTAATTTTTTGACTTTTTAGTTAAAATGTGATGTAAAAAAAATTAGTATGTTTGAAATGATTTTTGGACTTTTTATGAAAAGATGTGTAAAAAATAAAGAGAAAATAAAATTTTTAACTTTTTTGTATGAGTTATTGACTTTTTTTATTTTTTTAGTAACTTTTTTATTTTTTTTTGACTAAAAAAGACATGTGGCAAACGAAATCTTAATAAGCAAAAAAATGCCTAAATCAATATCGAACGAAAAATCCAAAAAAAATTAATTTTAAAAATCTCGTAAACCAATTCCTATTAAAAAAATTAATCAAATATAACTGATTTGATCGAATTTTTTTTTTTTTTTCACGTCTCCCTAAGCCCTACGGTGCACTAGTCGGCAGAGCTGGACCACACTATAATTGCCAATGCACTCTTTCACTGTACAAAATATGCAATTGCAACCTTCGAGTTTTATCAAGTGTATCTCTCAATGATTGTGACCAGGGATTTTCTTTGCAACATCTGAACAAACTATTGGTCCTCCGTCACACAACATCACAGATTGAAAGGGAAATTACATTTTTACACTGATTATCTTGAGATTTGGAGAAAAAATTGTAAATTTTACAATTTTAATAATATTAATTTTTTCAGTAAGATTAAAAAAACTAGTACTAATTTATAGTAAAGATACAAGAATAAAAAAAAAATGTAAAATATAAATTTTCGTGTAAAGGAAATAACAATATCATTTTGAAAAATTTAAAAATTTTAGAGATATTGATTTGTGATTATGTATCAATTTTAACCAGTAAAATATCGATTCTAATCAAACAATCAAAGACAAATCGACACAACAATTTTACGTGAAAAAATCACAATTGGAGCACTTTCAATTGTGACAAAAAATCACGTGTAAAAACCACAAAACAATCCACTAAGAAGACACAAAGGAATTAAACAAGTGTACTCTCAATTACCTAGCGAATCCACGCCCGAATCGAACCGACTCCTATGTGTCTCTTCCAATCCCGTCTTCATCTCAGAATTGTCTTACCTAATGTTGAATCTACAACGCTAATGTCGAATCCAAAACGATGAGTCACTCTAGAATCCACCAAAATTTCATGCCTAAATTTCATATAATCCACCGAAGAACAAATCTCTCTTTTGTGAACAAAACAAAATTAACAAACCCTTTAATATAATCCACTCAATTCATGATATAAACTCTCAAAGATATCAAAAGAAACAAGCAAAGAAGCTCTAAATGAAAACTCTAATACCCAAGAAGAAGATCTGGAAGTCGTATCCTAAAACCTAATTGAATTGTAGCTTTCATAACAAACAGATTCGCGATCTCCGCTCGAGCGCAAGAATGGCCGCTTGAGTGGAAAAAAATAACTCTTAATACTTTTGCAAGTGAGTGAAACTTCTGAAAGGTTGCGATCTCCGTTCGAGTGCAAAAATGGCCGCTCAAACAGAAAAACAGCTCGATCCCCAATATAGTTAGTGAAGTGGCAAATATGAAAGGATTAAGATCATAAACTCCTCTACATAGGCACAATTCGGGTTGGATTCGCATTTAAATACTCATAGCCTCACTTAAATAAAAGATCGAATAAAATTATAATTTAAAGGAGTTTTGTCAAACGAGATTGCTAATAACAAAAACCTAACACATTTTTTAATCAGTGCGATTAATGAATTACTAATAAAAAGTATTATATAAAATATTAAGAGCGCCTAATGTAATTATCTCACACTTGTGAGATTTATAGCATTTTTTCCAAACCTCAACATCCCAAAATTAAAAGACTATGAAGCCTCGCTTTTTGGCTTTTTTAGCTATATCAAAAGTTTGGTTGACTTTTTTGTGAGAGAAGAGTGTAATGATTATGGGGTTGGATGTGATGTTTTGTCTGTTGTGGCTCATGAGCCTATTTTGTCTTTTGTGGCTCATGAGCCCAATGAGCCCTTGCCAAACGGAGGCGAAGATGCATTTGGAAATTAGCTGTTTAAGTTAAAAATACAATAAATCACTAAAAATATTAAAGGAAAATTATGAATTAGTTGTATGACCAAAAAATATTGAGGAATTTTTTCCAAGATCTTTAATATTAAGATTTTATAAGATAAATGACATACAATATTTTCATAGTAGTTAAGATCCATCAACATTTTCACAAATAAAATTTAACTCAGAGAAATTTTGCCCAACTCAGAGAAATTTCGGCCAGAGATGGAGAAATTTTTATTTGTATAGAAATTTTTTGAAAGTTTTCTAGTGTAATCACAGAGAAGTTTCATCGAGGGATCTTAACTAATAAAACAAAAAATTATCTTGGATCTCTCCCACTATACAAAGTTGGGGAGGACTGTTTCACTAATTTTCTCAACAAAAAAAAAAAAATACAAATTCATGAAAAAGTTTATAACTTCAATTATTAAAGTTGATAAGTTTTATCATAGATCTACAATTTGTTTTCAAATTATACACTCGTGAATTTTCCCCAAAAATTAAAAAGTAAAAAATTTCTTTTCATCCTCACTATTTTTACACTTTCTTTTTTATGAAAATGAAAAAAATGATTCACAAACATTTTAATTTTTTTTCACTTCATATTTTAATAAAAAAATATTAAAAATCACTTCTCCAACCAACCCTAAGAGTCAATATATATATATAAAGTCATTAACACCCTCACCTTATCTGGTTTCAATTTTTTTAAAATTAAATTTTTTATTTTTTGTATTTTTTTAATTTTTAGTGATTCTTTAATAGTGTAAGCAATTTTTTTTTTTTTTTTTTTACTTTTTAGATGCAACTAATTTAGATATACTTAAAAAGTAAAATATTTATAAAAAAATATTTAAAAAAATCAATAAATACATAATAATATGAAAATATACTGAATTTTTATATTTTTTTTAAATATTTTTGGTATTTATTAATTTTTTTAGATATGTTTTTCACATATATCAAACTTTTTAATTGTATTTATATTAAGTGTATCTAAAATGTTAAAAAATTATGTGAAATATTAAAAAAAAATTAAAATTACAAAAAAAAAAAAAATTAATTTTCTAAAACAATTAAAACCAAACTGATTTTTTTTCTTAAAGCCAACGATTATGCTTTTATCCATTCATATGCATATTAGGGTTGGTTTTGGGTGTCCTAAAAAAATATATTTTTTGTCTTTTTATGAAAAGATGTGTAAAAAAATAAAGAGGTAATGTAATGAAAAAAAATAAAAAGATAAAAAGATAAATTATATAGTCTATGCCAAACAAGCCATTAGTGCAATCAAATAGCCATCATGAAAGCAATTTGCTTCCCACTTTCGTAAAAGAGAAGTTTGTTGCCAACTGTACCTTAGCAATTGAGTTATGCCAGGTTCACCGAGTTTTGTCCCCCTACTGTGGCTCGAATGATGTCGACTGGTTGATGTGCCATTTATGTAGACTTTAATTAATTAATAATTTTATTTATTATTTATTATTATATGATATAAAATGTAATTGATGTTGATAATATAAGATTTCTTATGATATTTTATCAACGCCCTTTTTAGCAAATTTTATATTTTTAACAGTACCAACACTTAATAAATTATGTTATTGACAGTTTGTAATTAGTACTAATGATTTGTTATGATCTAATAATATATTTTGAATGTAAAAATGATACTCATAAAAAAGAAAACCTTGTTATTTATTAGAAGACCTACGATCTAAGATCAATAAAAACAACACACATTTTCTTGAAAAAAAAAGTTTTTTATTTATTGAACAAAAAATTTACAAGAAAAAAAATGTTAGATTGCTAGAATATTGTTCGCTCTAAGAAGACTTGATAGTCCAGACTTGATAATCTTGACTTCTTTTCCAATTTCCATTATACTCTATCTAATCTATCTCCCTTTTGCTCTCTCTTGAGGCCTTTATATGGGCACTTGTGAATTTCAAGTTTTGGATTTCAACCTTATCTATAAATATAAAGATGGTGTTTGGAAAGTGGATTTTTATGTAGATTTTATTAGATTTAGAATATTATTGAATAAAAATTTTTTTGTGTTTGGAAAGTTAGTTGGGTTTTTTTTTGTGGTTGGATGTGATATTTGTGAGAGAAAAAATGAAATAATTATGGGATTGGATGTGATATTTTGTTTGAATGTATTTTTTATTTTGTTTTGCAAAATTTTTGTCTTTTAGTGAAAAAAATGAGAAAAAACCCAACTCATTTTCTTCCCAAACACCACCAAAATATTTTGCATATTATATTTTATTGCAAAAAAACAAAAGATAAGCAGGTGGTTGGGGTCAGGTGATCACATATTATTGATGAAAAAATACAAGCTACTGGAGTGGTCACATGGGTGTGTAGCCCATGCAGCTTTTGATTTTGCAAATATGCCCATAGTTTAGTCAATTCATTGCATTCTCCAGATTCCATACCCCTTTATCACCCATGACATCACTAAGATCATAATTCTCATCATATTCTTCAAACATTTCATTCCAACCTTCTAGATCTTACTTCATCAGATATTTTCCAAAAATTTAGATCCTTTTTTAGATAAATATGTTCTAGAATCTACATGTTCCAAGTAATCATATACTAATTCATAAGACAATCCAAGAACAATTATTTTTTCTGCCAATGATGTTGTTATTGCAAAAGTGGTTCTCCCATAATGAACTAATTTAAACTCAACCCATGCTAATTCTGTAATTTCGTGAGATATTATGAAAAACCTTATTGCCCTTACTTCTTTTGGATCAATTATAAAAGGTTTTGTCACAATCCTTGAACTAATCACATTTTAGGAGATCACGTCATTCTTATCTTTTATTTTTATCAGATAATGAGTGGCATTTAGATGTCCATCATTTACCTCCGTTTGTGCTATTGTTAATGTAATGGGTGCCATGCTTGAATATTATTTATAGGCTTTGTAAATTCTCTTAAACATGAATTGTTTGAATTTGATGAGCTGAGAGAACACGGTATTCTGAAGGTGAGATGGAACGTCAAATGTATTGACTATTCTCAATTTTCAAATTTAAACCATCATCTTTTGGGTTGATAACCTTATCTGGATCAAATGAAACCTTTAACATTCTATAACTGTATACCTACTGTCTGTCCATTAAAGTAGCATCACTGTACAGAGTTTTTTGTTTTGTGTATGGAGAGTCTATATTGCATGATTGTTAACTGAGTCATGCTATTCCAACACCCAGAGTTGGCTATTGTGGAGTCCTGTGTGGTATATTGTTGGGGGTGGTAGTAGGAAAAAATGTATGTCTCACAATCTGAAAAGAACGCATTCAAACTTCTCGAATCTGTTTCTTCAACCGTGCAACTCTGAATGAGGAACATAATTTCTTTTTGATGTCGGGTTTAATGTGGCAATTTGGCTTATTGCCTACTCTTTTCATCTATATTTGCCACGATGGCGACCATCTCATGTATGGTTTGGGACTTTGGGTCCTATGTATGCATTCTAAGAGGAGAAGATTAAAAACAGAACGAAGAATATACTTATATTAATTAAAAGTAGGAAGAATAATATACAATCAAAGAGAAGGAATACTCATGTAACTCTTATTACTTGAAAGAAAGGGAAAATGGCAAAATTAGTTGGCACTCTAGACTATTGGTTTGAATTTATTATAATTTTGCTATTGTTTAGTTCTTTGGATCTTATTGCCTTTGGTTGTGTAGTTATTTGGTATCTCTAAAGAATCCAATGACTCACACTTATGCATGTCACCTAATATGCATTTTAGCTTTCTTTTTTCCTTAACTTTTCTTTCTATTCTATTCTCTCTGTTTTCCCGGACATACAGAAATCTTGATTTTTGATGTTTTAAAACATGAGTTATCTGTTTCTGTTGCATATCCTCCATCTTCTATCACCACTACCAAAGTACAATTTGTTGATTTTGCAGCTTGTTACAGTGTCACCACCATTCTGTTTTTCAAAAAACATTTCAATTTTTAAGTGGTATTGGTGGCATGGTATTCCTATTCTCTCTCTCTCTACATGTACAGTGTGTGCTTGAGTGTTTAGTTTGAGCTTCTTCTTTTATGGCGGTAGAGATACTCGATCAGATTGGCAAGGCTGTTTCCTCTCTCTGTGTCTAACCAAAATTTTCTTTACGCTGTATTTGGTTGAGAGATTTGAGAAAGGAAAGGAAAAATGTGTGTAAAACTAAATGAAATATAAGTATATTTTAATCACATTTCACCTACCTTTTCCTTTTCATTTTCTTAATCTCTTCTCAAATCTCCCAACTAAACACTAGTATGTTGATTTTATTTGATTGTGCATCCATGAGCATCTTGGTGATTTTTTGGAAACATGTGCAACATGATTATTTCTATCCTAGTTGGTGGCTCTGCACTAGAATGTTGATCATCTTCAGTGATGATATGCTCTTTATGTTAGGCCTTAACCATTTACAACATAGGTCTCAAGGTGTAAATTCCTTTGACACCATTCATATTGGTCTCTTTATTTGAAAAAAATCAAGAATTGTAATTCATATATGATAAATCATGAAGTATTTTGCCTATTAAAAGAAAAGTACCTTTTTTGTGTGTGTGTATGTATTCCAATTTTGCTATATGTAAAGACCTAGTGATGTTCTTATTGGTGAGAAGCTATATAAATCATTTCTTTTCTGCCCTCATAGCAATCAAATTTTACTTGAAAGTGATGTTATATTGGCACACAGAGAGAATTGTGGTTTTACTTTTATTAAATATTTACTTTTGATTGTCATTGTAGGGTATTCTACTTGAAGACATGAGAATGCTACTGCAATAATTCAAGTCCTCAATCAGATACTTATCTATTCAGTTGATGTATCTGTGATGATGTTATCTTGCATTTAATTTCAACTCTAAGTTGATTAATTCAAACTCTCATCACTCCTGTGAACCTTTTAGATTTTTTTTTTTTTCTTCCAATTTTTGCTTTCTTTAATTTTGAACAAATCAGTAAGTTTATTCCCATGCTTCTGATGGCCTCTGAACAAATTTTTATTTTTATTATTCAAGTCAAAAATTGCTTGGAGAGATAGAAAATATGGTCAAAAAAAGACAAAACATTCAAGAACTTTGAGTTCTCCTTATTCTTCTTCTTCTTCTTTTTTTTTTTTTAATGAGATTTTTATTGTGTAATCACATTAAAAAACATTTTATTCCTTAACTTTCATTGTATATATTTTTCTAACATTCAACTTTCGTTTATGAAATATATGAGGCTATTAGCTATTCATATGTGGTTAATATTGTGATTCAAAAGAAATTTTTGTACAAATAATATTTGATTATATTTCAGATATAGTTTAATCATGATTTACATGCTGTGATTGATAGTCATATTTTGTAATCAAACCATTTTTTTAATTGCACATACTAACGGTAATAAGAAATGCTTATAATTATGATCTTATCTCATTATTAATCATTAATTATTTAAGTTTAATCTCAGGTTTGATTAGTTATCAATCACACTTAAAATCCGTGATCTAAGTATTTATTATCACGATCAAAACACGTGATGAAATTATCTTTTAATGACGATTAAAAAGTGTAATTGACCCTTAACAATTACACTCTCAAATATCATACTTTGATAAAATAAAAAACCTATGATTAAATAACAAACATCACTTATCTGTGATTTATTTCTGATTTTGTAGTAGTCTCACTTTCTAACTCAGAAATATAATCTAAATTATCTTTCATTTTAGCTCTAGGTACTATAATTAAATGCATAGACATATTACTTATAATATTTTATAAATTTTTTCTAATATTTTTATGGTTTTTTTTATATAATTTTTTAATTTTATTAAAGTTCACTTGTAATATATAAGGTTTGAAGATGATTGAACCAGATGAGGTGGAGTACGGGGTGTGAAGTGTATGCTCCTTGTGAGATTCGGGCGATTCGAGTCTTGCGGAATTCGGTTGATGAAGAATTATTCTTACTAATTATGTTATCAAATTCAATTCAATTTAATTCACTCACTTGTCACATGGGTGAACACTACCTTACATTATGAAAAATTATTCGCCCTTTTATGTTTTTAATTGATTTTTTGACAATTGAATTTTTTTTTTGTTTTTAATAAATTTTTATAATATTTTAAATAATTTTTTTACTGTTTAGATGAACATAATTTAGATGCACTTAAAAATTAAAAAGAAAATTTTGTGAATTTTAAAAAAAAAATTCAATAAATACACAAGAATAAGAAAATGTATTGAATTTTTATATATTTTTTGTATTTGATGAATTTCTTAAAGATTTTTTTTCTATGAATATTATATTTTTTAAGTGTATCTAACTTATATGAATCTAAAAAATTTAAAAAAAAATCTTAAAATATTAAAATTTTTGACTAAAAATAAAAACATATACGGAAAACAAAAAAACTCAATTTTTTAAAAAGTTGAATCAATTTTTTGAAACCAAACAAGGTAATTAGATTTTCTACAAAAAATTATGTGATGGTCTTGGGCAAATTCACAAGGTGTCCTAATTTGATATATTATTGATTAAAGTTGTGGAATTTAGTATTTTTTTTTAGAAATTTAAGAAATAACTTGGCAATTGTCAAGTAATAAATGGTATGGAATAATGTTCTAAAACTACAAATAGTCACTCATATTTTAGTGATACCACTTGTGACAATAGTCTATTATCATTTGTCATATCCTCTACTATTTTCTATGCACCAATAAAAAATTGTGAATATCGTGATTCAAAGGAAACATGTTGTACAACCCTTTCGTAACATTACTATGCTTTAAGACCACTTAATAATCATCATATTCCTAATATACTTTTATATCAAGGTTTATTATTTTGGACTCTTTTATATATATTTATATATATATATATATAAATAGACCTAATAATCTTGAATCATAAATTCTAAAGAATTAAGTTGTTATCCTGTGCTATATGAAAACCCAAATCACTGATGATTTCATTTTGCTTTTGCTGTGAGATGACATAAGCGAAAGTAGCAATCAATCAATCCCCCCAAGTCATCTTAAATTCCTTTTTAAAATGATCAAGTTGCTTAGGACTAGTTTGGCTTAACCTGAATAAGTCAAAAAGTCAAAAAATTATTCCAAAATTTAAAAAGACATCACTATTTATCCAAAAAAAAAAAATTAAAAAAAATCAATTTTTACACAAAAAGTACACACCGAAGTGATGTACTTGCAGCGGCTGTGCTGCGGCAGTAGACAAACAGGAAATGATTGGGTGTGATTTGCACACACACAGCTGTTTGGCCTGTGGGGGCTATCACGGGTCCCGTTTTGATAATCTGAACTGTTAAATGAGTAGAACTCGTCGAGTACTATATGTCTGTAAAAAATTACATTGATCGGATATCAATAACTATATGATCAAATCAGTTATATATAACAAATGAATAGTGTTATAATTAATGATTGACAAATAAATGAATCTAATCATATAGCTATCAATATCCGATCAATGTGATTTTTAATAGACACATAGTGTTCGACGAGTTATACGCATTGAACGGTTTAGATTATTAAAATGGGACCCGTGATGACCCCCACGGGCCAAACAAAATAGTCCAGTGTAATGCCAAAAAATTAGCCAATAATTTCCTACTCCAATTCATCCGATCAGCTTGTACGGCTGTGGGCCACCCCTCCCTAATCTTCTCCTACACATTTTTTTTATACAATTTTTTAATACACATTTTTCAAAAAAAGTCAAAAAGTTAATCCAAACCTCCATATTTTTTTCCTAACTTTTTTAGTCTAAAAAGACAAAAAGTGTACTTTTTTAGGACACCCCAAACCAGCCCTTAATATACCATGGGGCCACTAGGTGTACATGAAAAACACGGGTTCAATTTCCTATTCTCCTGGGTCAATCTCCTGAGCGAAGTACAATTGGTTAGGAAATTGGATCTCAAGTTATCTAATCAGTACTTGGTGTGGATTCAATACTCTTCCGTTGTGTGAGTCCTGATTTAAGCGGAGCTTGTCTTGGGAGATCGGGACAAGTTTCCAGGTTATAGTCTCCTCGCTCTGAACGGCTAACAAAACACCCTAGTGATCTCTGCAAGAGGTGCTGCCTTGGACCTGTGGGAGGATAGGAAGGATTTTCCTGTAAAAAAAAAAAAAAAGACACGGAAGAAAGTGAAATGGAAAATTTTATGATAAACACTAGGGGTACTTACCAATCAGTCCTATTAACTAGACTTATTTACCTACAGATCCTAACTAATAAATTTAACACTATAAAAATAAGATATTGATAAATTTATCACTATAAATTTATTCATAAAAATAAAGAGACTGATAAATTTATCACTATAAATTTATTCATAAAAATAAAAGACTAATAAATTTATCTTTATCACTTAATAAATTTATCAAGAGGACTTAATAGGTAATAAGTCTCAAAAGTAAGACTTATTGATAGTTTACACTAAACAAGTATCTAATTATAATGTTTGTGATTTTTTGTTATAATTTATTGTAATCTTAATTATAATTCATTGTAATATTGATTATGAGATTAATTTGATTATAATAAAAAATATCTTTAATTATATCTTATGTAATTTTGGTTATAATTTTTTTTATGACTTAAAAAAATTTTAATTATAACATTTATAATAATAAATTTTATAAATATCATAATTTACATATAATATACACCTATTGAGAATGTGTAGTACAGCATGACCCGAGTAGTGCTCTTGTTTGTAAGTACTAATTTTTTATTTATTATTTATTTTTTATTTTTTGGACCACATAATATGACTATCTAAGCATTATTGCTAGCTAAAAATAGATGGGCACGTTTATTTTCTTGTGAAGAAGGTTTGCCTGTTTTCAACCACATCAATGGAAAATGTGTGTCATGCCAGGATACCAATCATTTTAATATGTGTATATATATAAATTATAATATTTGTGATGTTATTTATCATATATGTCTAGATCCTTGTGAATTATAATTTTAAAAATAAAATCATAACCAAATACCACATCAAATATAACTAAAGATCTTTTAAATTTTAATTAAAACAATGTCATAATTAATATCATAATGAGTCATAACTAACATTATAATAATCAAATACTACAAAAGGTGTAACTGGGGCATATATGTAATACACTCTAAGAGCACGTTCGATACGATGAAATAAAATGATAGTAAGAATGGAATGCAAAGTTCCCATTTCGTTGTTTGGTTGAGAACATGAAATGCCTATTAAATTCATGAAATGGAATAATTCTTTTTTTTTTTTTTTTAACAAAAGAAATAAATTAAAATTTTATATAGATCATAATAATATTGATAGTTGTAGAAATGATGGTGTGAGTCGTGGTAATGGTAGTAGTAGTGGTGGTAATAGCAATGATAGTAGGATAGTGGTGGTGGTAGTGGTTGTGGTGATGGTTGTGGCATTAGTGGTGGTGATAAGGTGGTGTTGTAGTTGCGATCGTGGTGGCTGTGGCGACGGCACAACTATTGAGAGTAGAGTGATGGTTCTCACAATGGTGATGGTGTGATGCTTATAAAGGTGGTAGTAGCAGCGATAAGGCAGTAGATGTAGTGGTTGTAGTAGGATAGTGGTTCTAATGATGGTGATAATGGTGGTTTATGGTTGTAGATGTGATGGTAGTAGTTGTGATGATAGTAGCGGCATCGGTACTACGGTGGTGTGGTGGGTGGGGCGGCGACCATGGTAGTGGTTGTAGTGGCAATAGGGTAGCATTAGTGGTGGTGGAATAGATGGTAAGAGAAGGGAATGATGGTGGTAGCTAAATGATAATATTTTTTTTAAGTGCAAACAATATATACATATATAATATTGTATAGTGATTCCATGATAGAAAGAAATGGTCATTTCTTTGATTGGAGGAAGGAATAGACATTCCCAAATTTTGTTGGAATAACCATTTTAACGGAATGACTATTCCCACTTAAATAAGGTGCACCAAACCAAGGAAAGAGAATGCAAAACTAGAATAGGGATTTCATTTCATCATACCAAACGTGCTTTAAAGGATTGCAATCCTCTCCATTTCATATTTGTAATGGAAAGCCTCCATTATATTATCTAATGATAAGTGTAATGACAGTTTTTAATTTAAAATAATTATAATTTTTCACTTCTATTTCATAGTCATTAGATATGTTAGTGTGTATATATATAGTTATCTATTGTATTATATATAGTTATATATTAGTTGATTGGTAGTGATTGGTTCACCTTCCATATTTAGTGTGTGATTGATTTCCCCTCCTATATAGTGTATATATTCTCCTCCTATAAATATAGGAATCATTGTACTTGGTTCAAAACATAATAAAGAATACATAGCTCTCTCTCTCTCTCTCTCTCTCTCTCTCTCTCTCTACAATATTTCATCACGGTATCAGAGCAATAATAAAAAAATTATTTCTTTTCTCCTGTTCATCAACATAATACATCATCTTGTTTATGTTTTTTTTTTTATTTATTATTTATTTTATTTTTTTTACGTTTGGGTACTGCTTGCACACTATCAGGCTATCCCGGTCACTCTTTTACTCAAAAAATACAATCATCTTGCTCAGAATTTCTTCCAGATTCCAATGCCACCAAAATCGTTGTCAACGGGCCACTTACGCGCCCTTGTTGACTAATAGCCCTTGTCTGCTGACGTCAACCCACCTTTGCTACTGACGTCAGCCCTAGTTTGGGCCAACTCCTCTTTTGGGCTATTTTCATCTATTTTTGGATTGTATTTTGGTTGTTTTAACTAGGTTCCCACCTATTTTTGACCTTTCCAACTCATTGGTACACTCTATTTTTTCTAATTTTGCCTTTATCGTGCTATTTTCTATTTTTGCAAGATTCCAAACCATCATGGATCGCTCTAAATCTGCTCATCCTATATCTATCATTCATGACCGCTCTAATTATGTTCTCTGGGCCCAAGCCATGTTTGGATTTCTCAAAGGCAAGAAATTATGGTGCATTATTATTGGGGATGTGCCTAAACCAACAAATGGGGTTGATGAAACCGCAGTCAAATTTGCCGATCATTTGGAAGACTGGGATAGTAAAAATTATCAGATCATCAGTTGGTTCCAAAATACCTCTGTCATATCTATCAGCCTTCAGTTTGGTCGCTTTCAACTTGACTTGGTTTTTACCCCTGCTAAAGATATTTGGGACTTTCTCAAAGAATGGCATCAAACTACTAGTCTTGCGTATCAGTATCAACTTCAGAGTCACCTCCATTGCATGCGATAGGAGCCTTGTCAGTCTATTAATGATTTTTTGTCTCAAATATATTCTGTCTATGACTAGCTTGCTCTTTCTAAACCTACTTGGTCTTATCCTAAAGATGCTGCTTTGTTTCTTGAGTATCGTAATCAGCAGTGGTTTGTTCAATTTCTCATGGCCCTCACCTTTCATTTGGAGCCAGTACGTGCATCTCTCCTGCGTCACACTTCCTTGCCTTCTCTTGAGCAAGCTATATCCGAGTTTATATCTGAGAAGACTCATCTTGGTCCCTCATCTACTTCACATACGGACTCAGTTATGGCCACTCCTCAATTATGGAGTTCCTCAGTGCATTGTTAGAATCGCGAGCTCCCTTATGCTCATCTTATGGTTCATTGTTCAATTAGGTCTTGCCGCTACTGTAACAAAACTACCCCAAGACATCTCCAACAAGATTGTTTTCACAATCCATCACGTACATCCTCTACTGGATCATCCTCTCGTGGATCTCACTCTCGGGGATGGTCCCACCATTCCAAGATTCAGTCTCAGTCTATGCCTGCTTGTTGCACTGCTATTGTTGTTACTTCTAAGGACTTCTCTTCTTCTAACCCTTTGGATCCTTCCACCATGGTCTTCTCCCAAATGGATGTTGAAACCCTGATTAAACAGTTTCTCTCCACCTCTACTACTCATCTTTCTACTACTTGTCAGTCACCTTAAGTACCTCTTCTTGGTATTTTGACTCTGTTTATTGTAACCATATGACTTTTGACTCTACTATTTTTTTTTCCACATCTTCTTCTATTCATATTCCTTCCATACATACCATTGATAATTCTCTTATGTCTGTGAGTCATATTGGTTTTTCCTCTTCATCTCATTTGTCCGCATTGCATGTTTATCTTATTTCTGCTCTCAATTTAAACCTTATTTCAATTAGTTAGTTATGTGAACATGGTCTAACTGTCGCCTTTTCTGCTAATGGTTGTCTGATGCAGGACCCTCAGGTGAGACAGTCCCTTGGGATCGGCCGTAAGCATGGACGTCTTTATGAGCTCATTCATTTTCATGTTCCACTCTCCACTCCCTTGGTTGCCTCTATTTCTGCCTCATCCTGATCTGCCTCTACCTTATCACCTTTTCGTCTTTAGCATTGTCGGTTAGGTAATATTTCTGTTAGTCGGTTGAACTCTTTAATTTCTAGTGGTCAATTAGGTCATGTCTCTTCAGACGATTTAGATTGTTTATCTTGTCAACTTGCCAAACAGTCAGCTTTATCTTTTAATAAAAGTAATTTTGTTTCTTGGGCTACTTTTGATCTTATACATTCTAATATTTGAGGTCTATCTCCTACACCTACCATAGGGAGATCTCGCTATTTTGTTATTTTTGTTGATGATTTTTCTCGTTATACTTGGATATTTCTTATGAAAAATTGTTTTGAACTTAAACAACTTTATTACAATTTTGCTAAAATGATTCAAACCCAGTTTTCCAAAGCTATAAAAATCTTTCATTCTGATAATGCTATGGAATATAGGGATTTTGATTTTTTATCTTTTCTTTAGAGTAATGGCACTCAGCCTCGTTGTTCTTGTGCCGACATGTCTCAACAAAATGGATGTGCTAAACGAAAATATAGGCATATTCTTGATACTACTTGGGCTCTTCTCATTTCTTCATCTTGTCCAAATTTTTTTGGAGGGAAGCGACTCTTACTATTGTTTACACTATCACTTATGTCCCTACACCAGTCCTTCATAATCAAACACCCTACGAGCTATTTTATGGCACTTCTCCTTTTTACACTTCTATTCGGGTTTTTAGGTCTGCATGTTTTGTTCTTCTCCAGCCTCATGAACACACCAAACTAGAACCTTGTTCTTATCTGTGTTGTTTTCTTGGATATGGAATTGAACATAAAGGTTATCAGTGTTGGGATCTCATTTCTAGGAGTCTTTGTATCTCTCGCCACGTAGCCTTTTAGGAACATAAAATGTTTGTCTCCTTTTCTCCCTTTCACTTATCTTCTCCAACTTCCACTCTTTACTTTACTGATCCCTCTATAGATCTATTTCTTGATGATTTTTATAGAGGCCTTCCTCATCTCTCTCTAGAAATGACATTGCCTACGCTTGATCTCACCGCAATTGTTCTCCCTGATGGTCCTTATGGTGTCTCTTTGGCTCCCTCGCCTCTTAATGAATCTTCACCATCTTGCTCATCTCCTTTTCAGGCTCCTTCTTCCGATCGTCCACAAAGGGTAACACAACCTAATGTTCGTCTTCGTGATTATATTGTTGGTTCTATTGTATTTTCTATTTATGAGCCTACCTCCTATCGTGTGGCTTGTTGTAACCCTCTTTGGTAGTGTGGTGAATGTGGTTTGGAAATACTCTTCAGATCCTGGAAGACGCCAACGATCCTCTGCTAGTCACCTGCAAAAATACAAACTCCGGTCGGGGGTGCCGGAATTAGCACTCCGACGGACAAGTCAGTTCTCCTCCAGAAAGCTGGCTTACTAAGTTTATAGAAATGTTTTTCTTACATACCTTTATAAATCTGAAGCTCTTGTATTTATAGTCATTTTTCAGCCTCGGGGCCAGAGTCTACTTTTTCTTTTGTTTATGTATTCTTTCATTCATCCTGACATGCTTTTTCCAGTTTATTCGGCCCAAAGATCACCTTTCGGCGTCTTGGCAGAAGCGAGGAGCCGTTCAACACCGGCTCCAGGCGTGCCGGACTTCGTCTCTTTAATTACTCGGCTCCCACAATTGCCCCCCAAGCATCTTGTCAACGGCAGTTGGACGAGGTGCTTGGCTCTGATTTTCAAATACTACAAACCGAAGTTCTTGGGGCTTCGACTTATTACGCGGTTGTTTAATTACTCCCCCTTGAATCGTCGCCTCAGACTCCCGTCCCTTCGTGCACGCATATTCATTATGACTTGGAGCCTGGTGTCCCTTCGAATTCATGTTCTATGACGCTGGCCGCTAGACTGCTCTTCGAATCATTCTTGCACCTCTTCCATCTGCGATACTCTCCACTTTTGTAAGTTTTCCCCTTCTCAACTCTGAAGCTTTTCTTAATTTGTTTACTCCGTCGCGTATTCTTATAATCAATAGATTATGGCAAAGTATTTAAGAGACCTTCTTTCTCCGGGTCGAGTTGTTGATTTTAGACGTCATTTCTCCATTCCTGACGATGTCCACCTATCGTTAGTGGCGGACCGCACTCTCGACATAGAGAGGGAGGAAGAAACCTCGATTGTCTTTTCCCTTTTGTCGATCGCAGAGGGAGGAGTTCGCTTTCCCCTTCACCCGCTTCTGAGGGCTGTTCTTCGCCATTGGGATTTGATCCCTTCCCAGCCCAATGTAAATTTCTTTAGAATTATAATGGGGGTCGTAGCGTTGAACCGTCGCCTTGGTGTTAATCTCGGCATCCCTGCCATTCGGCACTGTTATGCTCTGGCCAGATCCTCTGGCCGGCACGGACGTTACTTCCTCAGAGCTAAGGACACAGATCATCAGTTGATCACTATGCTTTCCAGCTCTGGAAAACGAGTCGATGACGTCATGGTCGTTGTCCGTGGCAACTGGGAATTCGGCGAGGGGGAGGATCGCGTCGATCCTATTCCTAGACGTAGGCGAACCAAGCGGTCGCGAATGCCCTTTGCGATATTGAACATGTATCTGCCATACCCTATTTTCTTGAATCTCACGGCTTATCTTATGCGAGGCGAGTTGAAAAAGTCCTAGCTTCAACCGAGACGTCGTTCTTTCGGACATCGATTGCTCTTAATTATTTCGTCGCGGTCTTTATAAGCGAGGAAGGGCGGCTCACGCTCTGCTTTGCTACGAGCCTCGATATCGACCTTTTCTCGCGGAAAATATACCGATTCGAAGGGAAGATTTACTCGTCGCTCGTATTTTGTCCGACTTCAAAAATTTGAGGCAGATAGGATTTGAAGGGTCCGATTCGGAGAATACGGAAGTACCCGAAACTGCCGCATCAGATCACTCGGAGGCCGAATTTGAGGAGGTATTGGATTCTGACGATCGTCCTGCTTTGGTGCGGGGGAACGTTCCTGTTGACGACGCTCTTCAACGTACAGATAACCCTTCCGTCTCGGGCTCTGCTGGCATGGTCAAGGTTAAGCGACAAAGCTTGCTAAGAAGGCGAATCGCGGAGAGGTTGGCGCAAGGAGAAGAGCGGAGGGCCTTTCACCAACCGCCCACTGGCGATTCTCGGCGTTCCCTCGATTCTTGAATCGAAATCCTTGAAAATTGTTGAGGCGCAACGAATCGAGTGCGAATCCACGCTGGTTAGAAGCCGTTCAGGAAGTTGAGGGAACGTCGGAGAAACCCTCTAGAGCTCATGAGGTCGGTTTGGAAGATCAGTGCGGCAAACGTCCTCGAACGGTGGGATCAGGTGAGGTCGTGCCCTTTGTGATTCGACCGATGGTGAGAAATATGCCGGTTCCATCGGATGCCTCGGCATAATGACCCAGAGGTCGCGTTCGGCGTGTAACGTCTTTGTCCTTACCGTCGATCGCGGAGGCTTTCCTACCGGGCCGGATTTGAATGCGACAATGTTAGCCGCGATCGGCCCTTTTGTGTGTATTCGATTTTCCTTCATTCAAGCGTTGTTCGCGTTATGCTTGCTTTGAGTTGTTCTTTGCGGGCCGTTGGTCGGATAGCGATGTGGGCGCCGCCATCTCGACGCCATCAAGGAGATTAGTAAACTGCGAGAACAGCGAGCGGAGAAAAGGGCGAGGCGAGTTTTAAGAGCGGGAAGCTTCTCGGCGAGGCTGCGGTGGAAAGCTTCGTGATTGGATAAGTTGAGCGGAGGCGAAGAAGGCCGGCGACTTGGAAGCTGTACTTTGCTTATCGAAAGCCGTTCTTTGGAGGCCGAGTTAGCGAAGGTGAAAGCGGCGAAAGAGAGTGCCGAGTCAAAAGTTTTCGAAGCCGGGAAAGCGGCTGGGCTCGCCGAGTATGTGGACCAGGTCTCCCGGTTTGAGAATCGGGGATTCAAACATGGTTGGCACAGGGCCCTTGCTGCGGCTGGCGTTTCGCTGAATGTGCCAATACCGTATGAGCAAGTAGACATCGAGCCATTGGAGACTGATTCGGAGGATTGATGTTTATGATACACAGTACTTTCTGTCGGGTGGTTTTTGGTATTTTGTGTTTATGATACAGCAATGGACGTTGATACCTTTTGTAATTATAAAATGTTAGCAATTTATGCGCAATGTGATGATGTTTCCGTAGTTTTATGGTGACGTTTTATTTTTGTAATTATACAATGTTAAATCAATTCAAACCAAATATGCCGGTTCACTTGGATCGCTCGGCTCGAGCGTGAAAGGTCTAGTTCACACGGGCTAGATCTGCCCTTGCGTTGGACAGTGCTCGAGCGTTAAAAGCCGAATAGTTAACACTCGAAGGCTGGCCGAGGCATTGTTGAATATTTCGCCGAATAGATTAATGAATCTGCCCTTGCGTTGGACAGTGCTCGAGCGTTAAAAGCCGAATATTTAACACTCGAGGGCCGGCCGAGGCATTGTTGAATATTTCGCCGAATATATTAATTAATCTGCCCTTGCGTTGCCAGGGCTCGAGCGTGTCGATACATTTTATTGTAATATTTAGGCACTTATTAGAATATTTTGCACCACGTGGTATAAACGTTCGGAAATGCCCCAAAGCGCGATGCCGTCAAAAGGTGTCATGCTCCAAAAGGGGGCTTCGAGTCCGGAGACTTGTTCTGGCCAATCGTGATATCCACGAAGGGCGCTCCGAATCTGGAGACTTATTCGGCCCTAAGGTGTCATGCACCAAAGGGGGCTTCGAATCCGGAGACTTATTCTGGCCAATCGTGACATCCACGAAGGGCGCTCCGAATCCAGAGACTTATTCGGCCCTAAGGTGTCATGCACCAAAGGGAATCCGAATCCGGAGACATTCTGGCCAATCGTGACATCCACGAAGAGCGCTCCGAATCCGGAGACTTGTTCGGCCCTAAGGTGTCATGCACCAAAGGGGCTCCGAATCCGGAGACTTATTCGGCCCTAAGGTGTCATGCACCAAAGGGGCTCCGAATTCAGAGACTTATTCTGGCCAATCGTGACATCCACGAAGGGCGCTCCGAATCCGGAGACTTGTTCGGCCCTAAGGTGTCATGCACCAAAGGGGCTCCGAATCCGGAGACTTATTCGGCCCTAAGGTGTCATGCACCAAAGGGAATCCGAATCCGGAGACATTCTGGCCAATCGTGACATCCACGAAGGGCGCTCCGAATCCGGAGACATGTTCGGCCCTAAGGTGTCATGCACCAAAGGGGCTCCGAATCCGGAGACTTATTCTGGCCAATCGTGACATCCACGAAGGCGCTCGAATCCGGAGACTTGTTCGCCCTAAGGTGTCATGCACCAAAGGGGCTCGAATCCGGAGACTTATTACGCCAATCGTGACATCCGAAGGCGCCCGAAACCGGAGACTTGTTCGGCCCTAAGGTGTCATGCACCAAAGGGCTCGAATCCGAGACTTATTTCGCCAATCGTGACATCCACGAATGGCGCTCGAATCCGGAGACTTGTTCGCCCTAAGGTGTCATGCACCAAAGGGGCTCGAATCCGGAGACTTATTTCGCCAATCGTGACATCCACGGCGCTCGAATCCGGAGACTTGTTCGCCCTAAGGTGTCATGCACCAAAGGGCTTTGAATCGGAGACTTATTACGCCAATCGTGACATCCACGAAGGCGCCCGAATCCGGAGACTTGTTCGCCCTAAGGTGTCATGCACCAAAGGGCTCGAATCCGGAGACTTATTCGGCGGTCGTGACATCCACGGCGGCGCCCGAATCCGGAGACTTGTCCGGCCCTAAGGTGTCATGCACCAAAGGGGCTCCGAATCCGGAGACTTATTCGGCCCTAAGGTGTCATGCACCAAAGGGGCTTCGAATCCGGAGACTTACTCTGGCCGATCGTGACATCCACGAAGGCGCTCGAATCCGGAGACTTGTTCGCCCTAAGGTGTCATGCACCAAAGGGGCTCGAATCCGGAGACTTATTACGGCGGTCGTGACATCCACGAAGGGCGCTCCGAATTCGGAGACTTGTTCGGCCCTAAGGTGTCATGCACCAAAGGGGCTCCGAATCCGGAGACTTATTGGACTTTGAAGTGTTGAGCTTAAACATGTGAAAACGCGAGATCTTGGATTCTGAGGATATTGTGTACAAATATCAAGCCCGGTCGGGTCATTGATAAAATTTTCGTAGATGTGTTGAATTCCACGGTAGTGGTAGGTTTCTCCGACATGTCCGACACCGATATGCCCTGTTCTGCGGAATCTATTTGATAGGGCCGTCGATTCGGACCAAGCTTTCCATCGGTCGGCCTCCGATCGGCCGGCAGCACCTTCTTCAGGACCAGGTCTCCTGGATTGTAGCGGCGCAGCTGGAATCGCCGATTGGATGACTTGAGTGGCTGCTGGTGATAGCGAGCCATGGACGCCAAGGCACGTTCTCTTCGTTCTTCAATCAGAACCAGGTCCAAAGCAAGCATCATGTCATTTCGACCCGTGTCGAAGGCTTGCGATCTGAGGGTTGGTAGGCCGATCTCTGGGGGTAAGATTGCCTGGGTTCCGAAGCACAAGGCAAACGGTGTTTCTCCGGTGGATCGTCTTGGCGTTGTTCGATGGGCCCATAGTACACTTGGCAACTCTTCGACCCACCTGCCCTTGGCACTTTCCAGCCTCTTTTTGATGCCGTCCAAGATGGATTTGTTCGAAGCTTCACCGACCGTTACTTTGGGGGTAAGCCGCGAGAAAAGTAAGGTACAATATCAGTATTTGCCGCGACAGACTCTCGGTACCAACAATACGAAAGTGCCATTATCGAGATCAATGCTCTTGGAATGCCGAATCGTGTAATGATGTTCCTCCACACAAAACGCTTAATGTCAGTCTCTCGAATATGGGTTAGAGCCTCTGCTTCGACCCACTTTGTGAAATAATCTGTTGCTACGATTAGAAATCGCTTGTTCCCTGGGGCCCTGGGCAGTGGTCCTACAATATCAAGTCCCCACTGAGCAAACGGCCAGGGGCTAGTGATTGAATTCAAAGCTTCTGCCGGCTGATGGGTTAGTGGGGAAAACTTTTGGCATTGTTCGCATTTCTTGACATAATTTTGTGCGTCGGCTCTCATAGTCGCCGATAATATCCTGTGTTATCGCCTCGATGGGCAAGGAGCGCCACAGTGTGCACCACAACTGCCTTCATGTATCTCAGTGAGCAGCTCCTCTACTCTGTCCGGGTGCACGCACTCCAGGTATGGGCCAGAGAGGGATTTTTTGTAAAGTCCCCCTTGTGGATCAAGGTAGTATCGCAGAGCCTTGTTTCGCAGCTTGTGTGCTTCTTTTTTATCCTCTGGGAGTTGCTCAGAAGAAAGGAATGCAGCAATGGGGTCCTTCCAACTTGGAGCGGATTCTATGATATTGATGTGGGTCTCCTCCGGAGGGCCGATACTTGGTTCGGGGACGAAGCCCACTTCGATGGTACGCTTGAGCTCGGAGTTGATGGCGGAGGCCAAGCAAGCCAGGGCATCCGCGTGTGTATTTTGATCGCGTGTTATTTGGTTTAGTTCGTGATGGTCGAATTTCGCCAGCAACGAATTAGCCGTTTTCATATAGGCCGCCATACGTTCATCTCTCGCCGATACTCCCCCCGGTTGGTTGATTACCAATTTTGAGTCACAAAACACCAACGATCGCCGCCGAGAACATGTGCGTTCATGATCCGGCTAAAGGCTTCATATTCGCCTCGTTATTTGATGCTTCGCCGAGCTTGACGGCTGCTCAATGATCGCGCCGTCGGGGACATAATTACGACGCTGCCCAGATGCTGGTTAGACGATCCATCGAGATAATTGCTAGATGTCCCCAACGTAGACTCTCCAACTGCTTTGACCTAACTTCGGTCTTTGGCTGGAGGTCCCCAGGCTTGAGGTCGGCAAGCCCCCCTGTGAATTCGGCCACAAAGTCGGCAAGCACCTGCCCCTTGATTGCAGTTTTGGGTGAAAACTGAATGTCATATTGGCCGAGTTCGAGAGCCCATTTCAAACGCTACGATGCTTCACGATTCGAGTAATCTTGATCGAAGAAATCTGTTAGCACCTTGATGCTGTGTGCTTGGAAGTAGTGCATCAGCTTTCTTGCTGCCATGACCAGGGCTAGGACGAGTTTTTCTAGCGGTAGGTAGCGTGTTTCGGCGTCCACCATCGCCTTGCTCACATAGTACACTGGCTGTTGCTGCCCTTCCTCCTCTTTTAACAATACGGCGCTGACGGCCCTGTCGGAGACAGCCAGATATAAAATGAGGGGGTCACCGGTGGCGGGTGTTGTTAGAAGAGGTCTTGTCGGAGGTAGGTCTTGAGCCGTTAAAAGTCGCCTCGCATTGACGGACCATTCAAAGCTCGCCTGGCGTAATGTCGAAAGAATTATGCGCAACGATCGTAGATCGGTGATGAACTGTTGAGTCGTGCCATTCCCATCACTTTTGGACTTCTTTGGTGAGCAGGGAACGGAGTTCCAAAATTGCTTGACTTGCCTCGGGTTGGCCGATTCCTCGATGGTTGACGATGTAGCCCAGAATTTGCGAGCCGATCGAATGCACATTTGGAAGCATTCACTTCATTCAGACTTGCGTGGGGTGTTGAATGTCTTTTCGGATCGGCTATATGGTTTTGTTCTTCTTTAGATTTGACCACCATGTCGTCGATGTATACTTCCATAGTGCGCGAGTTGTTCTTTGAACATCGTGGTGACGATCTTTAGTAAGTCGCCCTGCATTCTTTAGTCCAAAAGGCATAACCTCAGCGAGAGGTTCCTCTTGGAGTGAGGAATGCGGTTTGTCTGATCATCTGGATTCATGGCGATCGATGGTAGCCTCTATAGGCGTCGAGAAACTCATGCGGCGGTGGCGTGCCGTCGCATCGGCAAGTTGGTCAATTCTAGGCAAGCGATCTTTGGGGCAAGCTTTGTTCAGATCCGTGAAATCGACACACACGCGCCAGGTGCCATTCTTCTTTTTCACCACCACTGTGTTGGAGAGCCACGTGGGATAGGTGACTTCTCTGATTGCCCCGGCGTCAAGCAATTTGTCAACTTCCTCGACAACGGCGGCAGTGTGTTCTGCAGAGGATCGCCGGCCTTTCTGAATGATCGGCTTGCACTGAGGGTCGACATTGAAGTGATGCTGCGAGACCGGTGGGTCTATTCCCGGCATTTCATACGGGGTCCACGCGAAGACGTCGAGGTTGCCGAGTAAGAAAGTGATCAGTTGCTGCTTGTCGACCTGGCTCAGAGAGGCGCCGATCATAAAAAACTTTTCCGGGCTTCCATCGATGTCAACCCGGTCTAAACCTTCCGTGGCCTTTTCGTTTGGACGCCCAACGTCTTCCAGGATTTCTCGACTGGACACCTCGACGGAGTTTACTTGCAGTTCCTTGGCGTCTGGCGAAGGTAACATGCTTGGCCGACCGGGAGCCACGGATCTGCTCATCGCCATGCTCTGTTGGGAAGCGTAGCAGCTGGAGGTAGGTGCTTGGGACGGCCTGCAGGGTATGAAACCACGATCGCCCATAGATGAGATTGTATGGCGATGGTAGCTCGACGACCAAGAATTCGCGCCCACCGTTCTCGAGCCATGACGGGTAGGTGATTTTTCCCAATGGGTACTCGGGTTGGCGTTGAAGCCGAATAGAGGATAGGGAGCCGGAGTTAGATCCGAATCGTTGAACCCGAGTTTGATGAAGGTTCGATAGTACATAATCTCTGAAGTACTTCCCTGATCGATAAGGACGCGTTCTACGGTAAACCTATGTACGCGTAGCGTAACAACCAGAGGATCTACGTGAGGGAGTGTGACACCGCTCAAATCAGAGTCGTCGAAGGTGATGCTTGCCGCTTCTCGGGAATGGGTCGCTTCTTTGGTGGTGGTCGCTTTTGAGGGCTTGAAGTGATTGGTGTATCAGATCGGGGCCCTCGGCAGGCTGTATATCATAGGGACGGTGACAAGCGGGACGCCTCTTGGACGACATGCGTCCTCTGTCACTTCCTCAGCGTAATCCTTTGAGGCGCGGCGGCCGCCGGTATTGCGCTGTTGGTCGCGAGGTCGTCGGGGACCCACCCTTGGGGGTCGCGCAAGAACCTTGAGCCTTGCCTGGGGGGACCTTGCTTTCTCTAAGGCCAGGTCCCGGGCGGCGTTCGTTTCGCCGATGATGCCGCCCAAACGCCGTTTGGTCTGGTTCGCCTATTCCATGGTCGCTTGCATCGTCTCTGTGAGAATCGTTGGTGAGCTAGAGTGCGGGCGTGTCATTGTAGCGACATTGCCTCTCCGAGTGTAAATGCCGGGAAGTCGTCTCCGTCGGTCTCGTCGGTGGCTATCGGGGATCCTTAGTCACGTCTTTCATGGATATATTTGAGTATTCCCAGACGGCGCCATTGTGGTGAATGTGGTTTGGAAATACTCTTGAGATCTGGAAGACGCCAACGATCCTCTCGCTAGTCACCGCAAAAATACAAACTCCGGTCGGGTGCGGAATTAGCACTCCGGACAAGTCGATTCTCCTCGTAAAGCTTGCTTACTAAGTTTATAGAAATGTTTTTCTTACATACCTTTATAAATCTGAAGCTCTTGTATTTATAGTCATTTTTCAGCCTCGGGGCCAGAGTCTACTTTTTCTTTTGTTTATGTATTCTTTCATTCATCCTGACATGCTTTTTCCAGTTTATTCGGCCCAAAGATCCTGCTCGGCATCTTGGCAGAGCAGAAGGGAGCCGTTCAGCACCCAGCTCCCTGTGCGTGTCGGACTTCGTCCCTTTAATTACTCAGCTCCCACAGGTAGTAAGTTATGACTGATGAATTGCAGGCATTAAACAAAACTTATACTTTGAATGATGTTGACCTTCTCTCTGGTAAGATTGCGATTGGTTGTAAATGTGTTTATAAAATCAAGACTCATTCTGATGGATCTATTGAGCAATACAAAGCTCGTTTGGTTGCCAGGGGCTTTACTCAAGAATATGGTATTAACTATGAGAAGAATTTTGCTCCTGTTGCTTGCTCATTTTTGTCCGTAGCTTGATTATTGCTGTTGTTTGTCATTAAGGACTTTTTCAGATAGATGTGAAAAATGCCTTCCTCAATGATGATTCTTCCTCAATGGTGATTCTTGAGGAAGTCTATATGCAATCCCCTCTTGGATCTACTATCCAGCAAAATAAAGTGTACAAACTGCAACGTTCTTTATATGGACTCAAGCAAGCTCCTCGAGCTTGGTTTGCTAAGTTCAGTGCTATTATTCATGACTTTGGCTTCACCTCCAACTCCTATAACTTGGCTTCATTTATTCGCACCACTGCTCAGGGCACTACTCTTCTTCTTTTTTATGTGGATGATATGATTATCACAGGTGATGATGAAGCTGGTATTCTTAACCTAAAATGGTTTCTTAGCCGCCACTTTGAGATAAAGGATCTTGGTACTCTCATTTATTTCTTGGGTCTTGAAATCTCTCATGATGCAACTAGCTATTTCTCTCTCAACCCAAATATGCATTCAATCTTGTCGCTCGAGCTACACTTACTGATTGCAAAGCTGCTTTTACTCCAATTGATCCTCAGACTTGTATTACTTCTCTAGATGGCACTCTTCTCCCTGATGCTACACTCTACTGGCAGTTGGAAGGCAGTCTTATCTACTTTAAAGTTACTCGTCTTGATATTTCATATGTTGTCCACATTGTTAGTTAGTATATGTTAGCTCCTCGCACGCCTCATTATGATGCCTCGCTTCACATTTTTCGCTATCTCAAGGGCACTTTGTTTCATGGTCTTCACTATTTTTCTATATCCTCTCTTAAGCTTCACACTTATTCTAATACTGACTAGACTGGGGATTCCACTGATCGTCATTCCACTACTAGTTTCTGCTTCTTCCTAGGGGATTCTCTTATTTCTTGGAGCAGCAAGAAACAGACTCTCACTGCTTGCTCTAGTACTGAGGCTAAATATCAATCTCTTGCGAATACTACCCAGGAATTTCTATTGCTACAATAGCTCCTTGCTGACATGGGTGTAGCTTTTATTTATGCTACTTCTCTCTATTATGACAATCAAAGTGCTATTCATATTGCCCATAATAATGTCTTCCATGATCGCACTAAACATATTGAGATCGACTGTAATTTTATCCATTAGCATGTTGCTCGTGGCACAATCCATCTCCATTCTATTGCTTCTGTTGATCAGCCTGCTGATATCTTCACCAAGGCTTATCTCCCTAGTCGTTTCAGTGGCTTAGTTTCCAAACTCATTTTAGTTGATGTTCATCCACCTTCAGTTTATGGGGGGCTGTGTAGACTTCCATTTTTGACTACCTTTAAGACTTGGACGCCATTGATTGATCACTCCATGATGAAAGTTGTGTTGTCCAAATGTTCAATTTATTTAGCAAGAAGAGCTCTAAATCCCAACCATACACCCCACTTTTGACCAAAACGATTTTATACCAAAGCATTTTTTAGACTTTAAAACCCTCTCTTTCAAAATATTTTTGAAAAGCTTCTACGATGTTCCGAGACTTGTATTTTGTTTAAAAGTTGCACTTTTCGGTAAAACGAGCAAGGACAAAGTGGAAATAAATGGAAGAGAGGTGAACTCTTTGAAAAATATTTTAAACATCTTATTTAGAGGCTTGGAGTTGAAGAAAATAAGAGGGGAGGAAAGAAAACTAGTTGGGAAAGAAGTTGGGTATGAAACCGTAGGGGAGAACTGAGTAGCCTACACTAAATCAGGCCTATCCTTTTGTACAGTTGGACTTTAGTTGTGAGGCCACCACCATTGGAAAGTGGACTTTTGGGGCTTCATTTTAGATCCAAGAATCTCTTAAAGCCGAGTCCGGATGAGGGGAGATATGGCTGTTTGAGGTTAGGCATCAATCCGATTAAGGCAAAATTGAGCAACCTTCACTAAAATAGGCATATCTATTTTCACACTTAGACTTTAGATGTGAGGCTACCTCCATTGGAAAGTAGACTTTAAGGCTTCAATTTAGACTCAAGAATGACCTAAAACCGAGTCCGGATGAAGGAGATATACCCATTTAAAGTCGAGCTTGGAAGCAGATTTTTCTTGTAGCTGGCAGGTAGTCGGCAATCAGCATTTGTAGATGGCCGGCCACAACTTCTGGCCTGCCGGCCACTGGTGTCCAAGCCGGCCATAAGCCGACCATTGGTGACCAAAAACAAATTTTTTGCAGATATTTTTCTCTAGCTATTTCCACACTGCTCCAGCTATTTTTGAATAGATATTTTCGACCTAAGGCTCATGTTTTCTATATATACAAGACCTATCTCTCATATTTCAAGGTTTGAAAAACTTTGGGAACAAAAAATATCTTCTCTCTCTACAATTCTCTCTCTCTTGCAACTTGCATAGCTTATGCCCAAACACTTTAAACCAAACCTAGATAGCTTTTTGCTGAGGTTATTTGAGCTTGAATTTGAGCTCGAATTTGAGCTCTTGAAATACTTGAGAGTGTGAAATTAGTGGTTTATGACTTAAGGGTTCATTTATCTTCAAGAGGTATACTTTCTTTTGCTTTTGCATCATCTTTACACCACTTATTTTCCATCTTTTCTTACTATTTTTGGGCTATGAAAACTTTGTATTTTTTGGGCTAAAACTTGTGGTTTAAGGCCAATAAAGGTTGAGCGGTGGTTCACCCTTTTTTACACCTTACTTTCAAGGCCTTTGAGCTCTTCAAATACTTGAGAGTGTGAAATTAGTGGTTTATGATTTAAGGGGTCATTCCTCTTCAAGAGGTATACCTTCTTTTGCTTTTGCATCATCTTTACACCACTTATTTTTCCTCTTTTCTTACTATTTTTGGGCTATGAAAACTTTGTATTTTTTGGGCTAACACTTGTGGTTTAAGGCCAATAAAGGTTGAGGGGTGGTTCACCCTTCTTTACACCTTACTTTCAAGGCCTTTACCCTTGTGTTTCCCATCCTTTTACTATCTTTTTTTGAGCTTTTAAACACTGAATTTCAGAGTTATTTCAGTGGCTAAAATCATGTTTTGAATTCCAAAAATTGAGGGGGTAGCCTCCCCTCCTTGTGCTTTGTTTACTAGCTTAACATGCTTCATGTTTTAGCTTATTTTTCTAGCTTTTGTTAGCTTATATCCAGCATATTTTAGGGTTGTTTCAGACCTGTTTTAAGACTATTTGTAAGTGTTTGTTGTGTTTGAGTCTTGTTTTGCATGTTTTTAGTGTAATAGTCCTCACAAGTTTTGGTGTTTTAGACCTTTAGACACCATTTATTTGAGTTGATTGCATCATTTTAGTGTTTTTCTTACTTAATTTCAGCAAGCATAATCTTTGCAACCTCCCTCATTTCTTCACTCTTTGTTTGCTTTGAGGGTTGTTTCAACCTTGGGATTGTTTAAGCTTGAGATTGAGGTCCATGCTTAATGGTTTAATCCTCTTTTCCGGGTTCATTATTAACAGCATGATACCTTTCTCTTGCCTTAAACTATCCTTTGTTTGCACTTCCTTCTCTTTTAGAGGACTCAACTCACCAATTGACTTAATTGGTTAAAGAATGGAAGGGTAATTAAAAGGAGTACCTAAAAGTTGAACCTAAAATTGAGCAAGATAAGAATTTGATTGTGTCTTGGTGTGTTTAGTCAGACGTTAATTGAACACATGGAACTTGGACCATTTCATACTTGCTAGTGATGAAATTATCCAAGTCTCCAAGGTCAACCACTTCCCTTAATCTTTTATGAAAGGGAGGACATTTGTGTCTTTTTTCCTTGCATTTATTGAACTTGCACTCTTGGATTCACAAGTCATCATGCAATGAAATTCCTTGAATTGGTGGTTTATGGCTCAGGTTCACCACTCTTTGGATTTGTTCATGAAAAGGATGGGTGAGTTGTGTAGACAATCCTTGAAAATACCCTGTATATGCTCTGTTTGTTCTTTATTGCAGCAAGATGAACCTAGGCATCAATGGCCGGCAAGCCACTTTCCATGGCTGGCAGGTGGCTGGCAGACCACCTCCATAACTGGCTGGTGGCTGGCAACCTTCATCTTTGGCTGGCTGGCCACTGATGCAAATTTCAGCAGAGTATTGGTAAGATGGAGCAAAGTTACTCTTGAAATGTTCAACTGTGCAAACAGAGACATTTGAGAGCAAAACAGTGGTCTTTTCGAATGGAATCCAAACATGTGCATAATCATTCCTTGCATCCTGAGCATGTTTAAGTTTAAATTGTTGTAATTAATTAGTTGTAGCTAGCTAATTTTGTAAAGTGTTGTAACTAACTAGTCAGTTAATTAGTTATTCAATTTCATTTTGTAATTAGTTAACGTAGTTAGTTAATTCAAATGTTGTAATAACTAGTTAAGTAGCTTAGCTAGTTTATTCATTTCGTTTTGTAATATTTAAGCTTAATTTAGCTTAGCTTTAATTAGTTAGTTAATTAGCTTAGTTTATTCATTCAGACTCTCCTTTGTGAGAGCGAAATGATGTAATAATGTGTATGTCTTCCAACCCCACGTCTTTCTCCCTTTTATTTAACTGCTTATCATGGTTAGTTTAGAGACATCATATTTCAATTAGCATACTTCATATTTGCATCCATTCATTTGTCTTACATGCCCCGAGGCTTGGTTCATCATTCTAACTGCATTGTCATTTCAATACTTCTTTGAATACGTGCTTAGACCGCATGATACCAAATTGTTGCAAATGACATGTTAAGTAGCCGAGCCTATTTTAGTTGCACTATTTCATAAGTTGCATTAGCCATCTTGTATAGTTAGAAATCATGCATATTTTTCTAACTCTTTTGTTTTTTTAGCTTAGAGTACTATGTGAGTTTTTAGTGCTTTAGCATACTTACATGAGTGTGAGTGATTGCCATGGCTAGCATGCTTGCCATGAGTCTAAATGCTTAATTTATAAACTGCCTGAATACCTATGGATGAAGGCATATTACTTGAATTGGAATAAGTTGAGTAATGTTCATATGCAATCACTTTTTCAAGTGATACATATTTCGAAACAATTTTTTCAAAAACAAACATGACTCGAGATGTTCCAATTATGGCAAACTATTATATACTTTGTGTACACATCACATAGTAAATGCTAGCCAAATAAACCAGAACAAAAGCATATAATGTTCATAAGAATCATATCATGATTAGTAAAGGCTGATTTTTGGTCGGGCGAGCGGGGGTGCTCAAATGTATTCATGACCTTCCCCTCTCGTACCCAAGTTCCTATAACATGCCCGGGGAGTACCTACACGTGTTAAACAATTTGGACCCTCGATCTCTTTGATCTAGTCTCACTAGTGCAATGTGAAACATAGATGAGAGTCTAGATTTGGAAACTTTATAGAAAATTCATTTTATTACAATATTATTGCTACAAATGGACTATGTCATCAGATCTCAAAGTCGCCACCTAATATTTTGGGAAATTAGGAAAACCATGACTCATGCCAAAGACACTGTTCATCATAACCAAAGTTGTCTCAATTCGGAACCTTAGGTATGAAAGGGGAAGGTCATTAATTGAGCACCCTCGCTCACCCGATCAAAAGATCGGCCTTTACTAACCATGATATGAATTTTATTTATTTTTATATGTTCATGTTCTGATTATTTAATAAATCCTAAAATTTACTATGTGAAACATACAAGTATAGACTATGTCACCCACTTTGGAACAACTTGATTCCATGTAGTTTGAAAGAGTTTTGAAGATGTACAATCCAAATAAATTGAGTTTACAAACATGAAAATCAACATCATTACAAATTAAGCGACACAACCTATATCCACTAGCATTCGTACAATTATATCACATAAGCAAATAGCCACATGGTAAGATGCTAAATATAATAAAAAAATTATGTACAAGCGGGATGCTAAAGCATAACAACTTATATATTTACTGATGTCCCGCGAACAGCTACAAAACAAAATTAGTAAAATATGCATGATCCTATATACAAAATCCTAATGCAATACATATACAAGAATGCTTCTAAAGATCCGGCTTCTAAAACATAACATGTGAAACATTGCAAAATATGCAATAGCGCACAAAATCATGTAATAATCAATTAAAGCACAAAGATGCAAATTTAGCCGGATCTAGGCATGAATTATGTATATAAATCATGGATGGCATGTAAGATATATACATATGCACAGTTATGGAAAGCGATTAAAGAATGGGATAGATAAGAAGTGGGGATGGGGAATTATTACAACACTTGAAATAATAATTACGAACCAAATTAGAGAGAGATGAGAAGAATATACATCAAAATAAAAACCTCGCAAAACACTCAAAATAAAAATAAATAAAATAAAAGCGTCATGTTCCTTAGAATCGTCGGCGGAAATTGGTCAACATTGGGAGATTACGCTATCTTGTCCGAAAAAAGCTAACCGACAGGCCAAAGAGGCAGGCCAGCCAACTAGGCCTGGCAAAACCTATCTTCCAAAGAAAGATTGAACTTCTTGATTTTCAAACTTCCTCTTGATTACCCTCAAGTTTAGAAAGTGTGTTCTCAATTCTCAATTTGAAACTAGAATGGAATTCTGGGTATGTATGGTGGAAAAGTGGCTAACTCTCTTATTTTTTCTCACTTTCAACAACTAAACACTCTTCCTTATGATCAAGACAATTTATCTTTAGCTATATCAGAATTTTTGGAGTGGTTTTGGTATATGGAAATGAGGAATTTCAGTAGCTATGGAAGGTATCGGGTGTATATGGAAGATAGGAGTATTTTAACTCAAATTTTCTCTCTTTTTTCACCATTTTCTGACTCTTTTCTGACTCTTTTCTCTTCAATTTCGTGGTCCTCTCTCTCTTTTACAATGTGATCATTCTATATAGGCAATGAGGGAGAGTGAAGGTCAAAAAGAAGGTGGGAGACAATGTGGGAGGTAAGAATGTGATAGAAGGGCAAAATTTCAAAGTGGTTCCATAGGATACTCCTTTATGGATGCAAACAAAACCTATTTTCCACATTGGGGGATGATTAGGTATAATGGAAGATGAGTGGGTGCACTTGAATGGATCAGAAAATAGGTAAAATGGGGTGTCCCAACCGAACCAAAGCCAAGAAAAATGGGCTTGCTGCTGTTTTAGGCCGAGTCAACAAAATCTGTTATTAAGCCTAACTTCAAATGAGCATATCTCCCTTATCCCGGACTTGGTTTTAGGTGATTCTTGGGTCCAAATTGAAGCCCCAGAAGTCTACTTTCCAATTGTGGTGGCCTCACATTTAAATTCGAAGTGTACAAAGAGATATGCCTAATTTAGTGAAGGTTGTTTATTTCCCTCAGGCCAGGTCAACAAAATCTGCTCTTAAGCCCAACTTCAAATAGGCATAACTCCCTTGTCCGGACTTGGTTTTAGGTGGTTATTGGGTCTAAATTGAAGCCCCAGAAGTCTAATTTCCAATGGTGGTGGCCTCACATCTAAACTCGAAGTGTACAAAGATATATGCCTAGTTTAGTGAAGACTATTCATTTTTTTCGGGCCAGGTCAACAAAATCTACTCTTAAGCCCAACTTCAAATGGGCATATCTCCCTTATCCGGACTTGGGTTTAGGTGGTTCTTGGGTCTAAATTGAAGCCCCAGAAGTATAATTTTCAATGGTGATAGTCTCACATCTAAATTCCAAGTATACAAAGAGATATGCCTAATTTAGTGAAGGCTGTTCATTTCTTTCTTAATGATTTGATGCTCATTCTTTCCCTAAACTAGTTTTCTTCAATCCCCTCCTGTTTCCTTCAAATCCAAACCTATCCAAACCTCTAAAGAAGATGTTTTTTTAAATATTTTTTCAAAGAGTTAACCTCCCTTCCATTTATTTCTACTTTACCCTTACTCGGTTTACTGAAAAGTGCAATATTTTAATTGAAATGGGAGCGTCGGAACATCGTAGAAACATTTGAGAAAATATTTTGAAAAGAGGGTTTTAAGGTCTAAAATAATTTGGCCAAAAAAATGTGTAAAGGTTGGGATTAAATATCAAATTCTATCTCTCTTATTAAGGATTCTGTGAGAAACACATTCTGATTGTCATCACCGGGTAATCAATAGAAAGCACCCAAGTCTTAGGGTTGGTCAAAATGGGGTGTCTATAGTTGCTCCTCTTTGACAGAGCTCGAAGTCATTTCATGATGTGAGTGAATGTCAAAGCCTAAAGACGACCCTTTTGACAAGGCCATAAAACTTGGGCAAACAAACAAGATGTAATGTAAGTGGTTGAACCTGAGGGTTGCCTACGTATCCCTTTGCAATGAATCAAACCGGCGTAGTTCAGAGGCAACATGTAAAATGACATGCGCAAAATGCAATTTGAAAAGTTGGACTTACACGCTTCCCGAAGCCAGTTGTTTGAAAATTCATGATTATGCAATGCAATGTCATGGAGTGATGATAAAGATATGAAGATGACAACATGAGAGGCAAGCTTCGTGCAAATGATATGAAACAAAAGAGGTTACATCGCATACAAATGTACATGCCACACAAATGAAAGAAGATGGTGCACTGCATACAAATGTGCATACCGCACAAATGAAAGAAGAGGGTGCACTGCATAGAAATGTACATACCGCACAAATGAAAGAAGGGGGTGCATCGCATACAAATGTGTATACTGCACAAATGAAAGAAGGGGGGTGCATTGCATACAAATGTGCATATCGCACAAATAAAAGAAGGGGTTGCATTGCACGCAAATGTGCATACCGCACAAATGAAAGATGGGTGCATCGCATACAAATGTACATATCACACAAATGAAAGCAGAGGTGCATCGCATACAAATGTGCATACCACACAAATAAAAGAGGGGTGCATCGCATACAAATGTGCATACCACACAAATGAAAGAAGGGGTGCATCGCATACAAATGTGCATATTGCACAAATGAAAGAGGGTTGCATCGCATACAAATGTGCATACCACACAAATGAAAGAAGGGGTGCATTGCATACAAATGTGCATACCGCACAAATGAAAGAGGGTTACATCGCATACAAATGTGCCACAACATAAATGATGAACTTGAAACCCCAACATGTCTCACACGAGAGGAGAAAAGATGGTGTGAACACCAGGCGCACTTGATGTTTTTAACCGAGTAAATCAACAACCTGACGCGTCTCACGCGAAAGGAGGAAAGATGGTGTGAACACCAGGCGCACTTGATATTTTTAGCCGAGTAAATCAACAACCTGACGTGTCTCACATGAAAGAAGGAAAGATGGTGTGAACATTAGGTGCAACTAATGTTTTTAATTGAGTAAATTAACAATCTAACGCGTCTCACATGAAAGGAGAAAAGATGGTATGAACATCAGGCGCACCTAATGTTTTTAACTGAGTAAATCAACAATCTAACGCGTCTCATGTGAAAGGAGAAAAGATGGTGTGAACATCAGGCGCACTTGATATTTTTAACTGAGTAAATCAACAACCTAACGCGTCTCATGAGAAAGGAGGAAAGATAGTTAACAAACCAAACGCAGCTCACGCGAGAGGAGAAATAGTGAACAAATCCAAATACGTCTGACGCGAGAGGAGAAATAGTGAATGAATCCAAATGCGTCTCACACGAGAGAAGAAAAGTTGTTATAACCAACAGATGTACCTAACCATATTTCCTATGAGAGGGGAAAGATTTTAACCGGGTAAATGTCACATCCTAACACATTTCATGTGAAAGGAGTAAAGGTGGTGTAACCAATAGGCGTACCTACCGTATCTCATACAAAAAGGAGGAATGTTTTAATCGGGTAAACATCAAATCCAAACACATTTCACATGAAAGGAACAAATATGGTGTTACCAATAGGTGTACCTAACCGTATTTCATACGGAAAGGGGGACGGTTTTAACCAGGTAAACATCAAATCCTAACACATTTCACGTGAAAGGTGAAAATGTGGTGTAACCAATAGGCATTCCTAACCGTATCTCATACGGAAAGGGGGAAGGTTTTAACCAGGTAAACTTCAAATCCAAACACGTCCACGTGAAAGGTGAAAAGGTTATGTAACCAACAGGCATACCTAACCGTACCTCATACGGAGAGGGGGAAGGTTTTAACCAAGTAAATTTCAAATCCTAACATGTCTCACATGAAAGGTAAAAATGTGGTGTAACCAACAAGCATACCTAACCGTACCTCATACGGAGAGTGGGAAGGTTTTAACTAGGGAAACATCAAATCCTAACACGTTTCACATGAAAAGAAGAAAGGTGGTGTAACCAACACACATACCTAATTGTATCTCATACAAAGAGGGGGAAGGTTTTAACCAAGTAAACTTCAAATCCTAACACGTCTCATGTGAAAGGAAGAAATGTGGTGTAACCAACAGATGTACCTAACTGTATCTCATACGGAGAGGAGGAAGGTTTTAACTGGATAAACTTCAAATCGTAACACGTTTCACGTGAAAAGAGCAAAGGTGGTATAACCAACAGGCATACCTAACCGTATCTTATATAGAGAGGGAGATTTTAACCAGGTAAACGTAAAATCCTAACACGTCTCACGTGAAAGGTGAAAAGGTGGGATGCCATGATATGCAAAATATGTATTACATACGTATACGTATACACAAGCAAACTATATATATACGGATACACATATACATATACAGGCAAAATATATAAATATTTACATGTACACAGACATATACGTACATAATATATATATACACACACATATATATGTATACCTACATATACATATACATATCTCTCTCATTTCCTGTTTCTCTCTCTCTCTCTCTCTCTCTCTCTCTTCCTTCATCTTCTTGGGCGTGACCGACTAATGCGGCCCCCTGATTCTTTAACACCTTATCCCAATGTTTCTCCTCTTTGTCTTCTTCTTCTTCTTCGCTTCCTTTTTAAGTTGAGGCCTGCAAGAGAGGCAGAGCAAAAGCCTGTAAATTTTCTCTGCCATCACTTTATAACCTCTTTCTTTTATATTACTCTCCTCTGCCATGGCCTCTTCACACGGTTCTCTCACTTTTTTTCCAGACCTGAACGAGTCCACGATGGAGATGACTAATTTTGATTCCCCTGAACCTTAACCGCGGGCTCCTCCCCCTTTCCCTGTTTTCAGCTTTCCAGCGATGTCAGTTGAGAAAATAATTACGGCACAGTCTGACATCGAAGCAAACTCGTATACGCTGAGGTCATGTGTGGAGACCGTGACTGCGGTCTCCAACTTGTCCCTTCGACTGCAGAACATGACGTGCAATATACATCAGTTAAATGCACAACTCTCCCTGCTCCAACGTATGTACAAAGACGCTCGAGTAGAAATTAGTGCACTGAAAAAGCAGAACAAAGGATTGAAACGACAGGCACCCTCCGTGGCTCAATTCGGAGTTCCTTTGCATAACCAATTTGATGGCTGGCGAGGAATAATCTTCTTCGGAAGCTCTGCCAAGGTTGAGGCAGAGTCTTCAAGAGCTTCAAAGGAGTAAAGATGAAGCGAAGCAGCTGATGGTAAAGTCGGGCAATGAACCTGTGTGCAAATGAAGCCGATTATCTTGTAATCTTGCCGTGATAAAAAATTGAGAAAATGCTACTCTCTCTTTCCTTTTTTTGTTTTCTTTCTTTTTTTCTCTTTTTTTTTTTATTTTTATTTTTTGTTTTGTTTTTTGTTTTTGTTTGGAGTGGGCACCTATAGCTTGAACTCTTTTTTTTTTTTTTTTTTTTTTTCGAAATTTCTTCCTCTTTTGTAATGTTGTAATCGGGGGGTTCACCCTGGAATTTGAATAAAAGAAATTTCGTTTTTGCACATCATGGTGTGGATGGCTTTGCACTTGACTTGGAAAATATTTTATTCAATTTGTGCTTGAGAATGTTCAAATTTAAATGAATTTTGAATTGAACATTAAGCCCTCAATTGACTAGAAATCAAAGAATGACTCAATGGAAGAAGAACAGAGCAAAAACAATCCAAACAAACCTATTTACATTCATTGGAATGAAAGAGACTCAAAACAAAACTCTAAAAGACAAGCCATTGAGCTTTATACAAATTCTGCAATTTTCCCATTATGGGTTCGTATATTGGTCTTCTGGCAGATTGAGTGACCGACCGGCTAACACAAATAGGAAACACACCTAGAGTCAACTAAAATCTGGAGACTAAATAGTCAGCCAACCAACTGAAATATGAACATAGGACTCGAGAATGCAGAGAGAAGACAGAATTCCTAACTCGACTATGCCCCTAGTTCATTGTTTTAACCTTTTTTATCTTGATTTTTTGTAAAAATCTTTTGATCAACACGAGAGTTAGATTAGCATACTTGTTCCATTTTCTGTTTTGAAATCATGTAAGTCAAGTTGTGAGCACTAAAAATTTTTCCTATTTTTATGTCCAAAGAATGGTCTGGTTTTGCAAAGAAAAAAAAAAAGGCATAATTTTCGAGAAAAATTAGTCAGCTTCATTCAAAATAATCAAAACCTATTTTCGAAAATGGCCACTACCGGACCAACATGGAATCAACCATTGGGGTGCATAGTCCCATACCAGATAATCTTGAATTGATTCTACTGTAGCAATGGTGATAACCGAACTGAGTCGATCCGAACAGAACAAAGCCAAGCAGAACTGGACCGAACCGAACTAAACCGAACTGAACCAAACGGAATGGAGATGAGCCAAGCAAACGCGGATAGGACAACCAAGTCGACTAAAGATACATTAGACAATATGGACGGGATGAGTTAGTTGAAAATGACTGTGGCTGAACTTTAAGATGAAGCTGCCTACGTATCCCAAATATAGGAATCAGGCCGTACGTAGTTCCGACTAAGGTTCACTCAGGTATTAACACTCTCCTTTTGTGCTCTAACATTTGCCAAAGCTGTCCTTTCGAGTTTTCAACCTTACGAGCTTTTCATTTTTTTGATTTTTATATTTTTTGTATTTTTTTGTCATTTTTTTTAAAAAAAAATTTTCATTCATTTTTTTTTTAATTTTTCTATTTTTTTTTCTTTTTCTGCTCTAACTTTTGCCTGGGTTGCCCTTTTTGGGTTTTCAGCCCAACAAGCCTCTCAAGGGTGGTACTTTCGTTTTAGCTTGTCCATGTTGATTGGTTGTAAGATCTATAGACCATCTAAATATATAAGAATGATTGCTACACTTGACCAAATAGACACGATGATGTAGGGACTAAGCTAATTGGGTATGAATTTGCCACTAGTGTAGTGGATAGGAACTTGATTGTCCTATAGTAATAAAACTCATTCTCTCATACTCCGGGATTGGACTTCTCTTTTGGTCTTCATTAGCTTGAGAAACGATCCAGTTTGAATCTTTGTCACATTTGACCTTATTGCCCCTAATTCAAGGGTTACTTCTAATTTGAATTACATCCGACCTTATTGCCCCTAGTTCAAGGGCTGCCTCCTTTCTGGCTATGCAAGCCCTATACTTTGGTTGACTATTGAACATTCTAAATCAAGGTTTGAAAGCTAAGGAGGTCGGACCTCAAGTGGAGAGAGATCCTATGCTGTACAATCTCAAGATCAATTCCAGGTATGTCTTAATAGGACCACACAAAAACATTTTTTGAAATCTTTTCACAAAGTAACTAATTGCTTGTGCTCTTATGAAGACAATATAGAACCAATCTAGACCAAGCCAAGATCCTTCTCAGTACCCACATTAATAGAAATGATCTCATTCATCAAGGGCTTAGCACACATCTCTTCCTATCAGTTGATCAGAATTTGCAAATCTCGAGGAATTTCTTCCTTTTCATTTTTATCAAAGTTTTGGAAAAACAGTTTTGTAATTTTTGGTCAATGCAATGAATTAAAGGCATAGAGAAGTAGGTTGAATCTATGGTACTTTTCTTGAAAAGAAACTACGACTCAGCGATGATAACAGACTTAAAAGAAAATGACAAAGAAGACCAAGACAGGACAGAAATGTCTAGGTTAGCACTCTTGAAATCAACAGACTCTGACTCACTAGAATGACTCGAGCCTAATCCCAACTCTACAAACTTGGTGGAATCAAACTTAGACTCAACACTCAATTCAGAAACTAAAATTAAATCATTCTCAAATTGCTAAAATAGTGCGTGTTATCCACCACGTCTAGAACGAAATGTGTGCAATCATCAGGTGGTTCATTCCCCGATCACAGAGCTAGTCGCATTATCCCTAAAGTTTTATTGACCCATCATCGATAGATTTTGTGGCTTTTTCGGGTGGGGTGATGACCTTGGGTCTTTGGGGTTGAGGCGGAGTTATGGCTTTACTGTTGATGAGATCTTGAATCTCATCGCGTAAACGAAAACAATGATTAGTCTCATGACCATGTTGTTGGTGAAAGGTACAATATTTATTGGGGTCATGTTTGCCTAGTAGAATATCAGGGAGAGGTCGGGGATCAAGGAGCTTGAGGTGCCCCTTGTCTTCGAGGATTTCCATGGCGCGGGTTAGGGACATATGGAGTGGGTGAAAGGGTTTATTTGGGGGTCAGGTTGATTCAACTATTTGTGGGTCAGTATTACCAAAGGGATTGGCAATGGTGGTAGTGGTGACAATAACTGTGTTAATTTTTGAAGAGTTGGCATTAGCAGGTGGAGGTGGATCAGGATGAGTCACCAGAGGTGGTTGGACAGTGGACATCCTAGATTGGTGTTGCAATTTAGCGAGAGCATCACTGTGAGTGGCAACCGTATTGGCGATAGAGTCTATGCTTCTCTGAAGGGATAAAAACATGTTTGCTATGTTCTCTGTAATTTGAACCATCGCTGATTCTAGGGAGGTGATTGGGGATAATGTAGTTGGCGAAGGAAGGGTACTTTGACCAGTCTACTGGTGCGAGTCTTACAGAACTTAGGGGATAATAGACCACTCTAAAGTTATAGTGCTACAACCACCTTACAAAAACAAAAATAGTACCTCCAATCAGAATTCTAGCAACACTCCCACAAACTGACATGCCTGAACCACTGTTTAGAATTTGAGAACCCCAGATCCCATACATTGCACATAGCAGGAAAAAGAACAAACACCCCTATAGGGGCTAGAGTTATCTTGTCCTAGCTTTGAAATGATGTAGGGTTTCACTATTCAAATAAGTGGTATCATACATCGTAGAAATGGGGGAGCATCTTGTCCTAATTTTGGAAGGTACTATAGCTCATTATATGCACAAGGTTGGCTCTACTCTAAGGGTTGAAGTCAAGGTGACGTTACCAAAGAGTCCTTTGGGTCATAACCAATAAAGATCCCAGGAAATCAAAAGGGTCAATACATCCTCTCTTCGAAGTCTGAGAACCTTAGATAGCAAAACCACCTTTTTGGCAGATCTCAAAACATTATAACACAAGGCCCCCAAAGTATCGTAAAGATAGGCGTAGTGTCACAAAAAGCTTGCCTATGCTCCCATCAGTATTTGGGCAACAGAGGGACTTGAAGTGCACCAATGCAAGCAATGCAATAAACATATAATTGAAAATAAAAGTCATATCATTGAGTTCGAGTCAAGGTTTCATAAAATTCCCAACAGAGTCGCCAGAAACTGTAACATGTCCGGGGAGTACCCACGCGCGTTAAACAATTTGGACCCTCGATCTAGTCTCACTAGTGCAATGTGAAACATAGATGAGAGTCTAGATTTGGCAACTTCATAGAAAATTCATTTTATTACAAAATTATTACTACAAATGGACTGCGTCATCAGATCTCAAAGTCCCCACCTAATATTTTGGAAAATTAGCAAACCCATGACCTGTGCTAAGGCCACTGTTCGTCATAACCAAAGTTGTATCGGTTCGAAACCTTAGGTATGAGAGGGGAAGGTCGTTAATCGAGCACCCTCGCTCACCCGATCAAAAGATCGGCCTTTACTAACCATAATATGAATTTTATTTTATTTTTATATGTTAATGTTCTGATTATTTAATAAATCCTAAAGTTTACTATGTGAAGCATACAAGTATAGACTATGTCACCCACTTTGGAACAACTTGATTCCATGTTGTTTTGAAAGAATTTTGAAGATGTACAATCCAAATAAATTGAGTTTACAAACATGAAAATCAACATCATTACAAATTAAGCGACACAACCTCCATTCACTGGCATTCGTACAATTATATCACATAAGCAAATAGCCACATGGTAAGATGCTAAACATAATAAAAAAATTATGTACAAAAGGGATGCTAAAGCATAACAACTTATATATTTACCGACGTCTCCTGAACAGCTACAAAACAAAGTTAGTAAAATATGCATGATCCTATATAAAAAAACCCTAAAGCAGTACATACATAAGAATGCTTCTAAAGATCCGGCTTCTAAAACATGACATGTGAAACATTGCAAAACATGCGATAGCGCACAAAATCATGTAATAATCAGTTAAAGCACAAAGATGCAAATTTAGCCGGATCTAGGCATGAATTATGTATATAAAAGCATGGATGGCATGTAAGATATATACATATGCACAGTTATGGAAAACGACTAAAGAATGGGATATATAAGAAGTGGGGATGGGGAATTATTACAGCACTTGAAATAATAATTACAAACCAAATTAGAGAGGGATGAGAAGAATATTACATCAAAATAAAAACCTCACAAAGCACTTACAATAAAAATAAATAAAATAAAAACTTCATGTTCCTTGGAATCATCGGCGGAAATTGGTCAACATTAGGAGATTATGCCATCTTGTCCGAGAGAAGCTAACCAACCGGCCAACTAGGCCTGGCAAAACCTGTCTTCCAAAGAAAGATTGAACTTCTTGATTTCCAAACTTCCTCTTGATTAGCCTCAAGTTTAGGAAGTGTGTTCTCAATCGTCAATATGAAACTAGAATGGAACTCTGGGTATGTATGGTGGAAAAGTGGCTAACTCTCTTATTTTTTCTCACTTTCAAAAACTAAACAATCTTCCTTATGATCAAGGCAATTTATCTTTGGCTATATCAGAATTTTTGGAGTGGTTTTGGTATATGGAAATGAGGAATTTCAGTAGCTATGGAAGGTATGGGGTGTATATGAAAGATAGGTGCATTTTTTGCTCAAAAACTTAATTTTTCTCTCTTTTTTCACCCATTTCTCACCCTTTTCTCCTCAATTTCCTGGTCCTCTCTCTCTCTCTCTTACAATATGATCATTCTATATAGGCAATGAGGAAGAGTGAAGGTCAAAAAGATGGCGGACGACAAGGTGAGAGACAAGAATGTGATACGAGGGCAAATTTTCAAGGTGGTTCCATGGGATACTCCTTTATGGATGCAAACAAAACCTCTTTTTGACAATGGGGGATGATTAGATATAATGGAGGATGAGTAGGTGCACTTGAATGGATTAGAAAATAGGTAAATGGGGTGTCTTACCCAAACCAAAACCAAGAAAAGTGGGCCTGCTATTGTTTTGGGTCGAGTCAACAAAATCTGCTATTAAGCCCAACTTCAAATGAGCATATCTCCCTTATTCGGACTTGGTTTTAGGTGATTCTTGGGACCAAATTGAAGCTCCAGAAGTCTACTTCCAATGGTGGTGGCCTCACATTTAAATTCTAAGTGTACAAAGAGATATGCCTAATTTAGTGAAGGCAGTTCATTTCCCTCAGGCTAGGTCAACAAAATCTGCTGTTAAGCCCAACTTCAAATGGACATATCTCCCTTATCCAGACTTGGTTTTAGGTGGTTCTTGGGTCTAAATTGAAGCCCAGAAGTCTACTTTCCAATGGTGGTGGCCTCATATCTAAATTCCAAGTGTACAAAGAGATATGCCTAATTTAGTGAAGGCTTTTCATTTCTTTCGGGCCAAGTCAACAAAATCTGCTCTTAAGCCCAACTTCAAATGGGTATATCTCCCTTATCCGGACTTGGTTTTAGGTGGTTCTTGGGTCTAAATTGAAGACCCAGAAGTATAATCTCCAATGGTGATAGCCTCACATCTAAATTCCAAGTGTGCAAAAAGATATACCTAATTTAGTAAAGGTTGTTCATTTCCTTCTTAATGATTTGATGCTCATTCTTTCCCTAAACCAGTTTTCTTCCATCCCCTCCTGTTTTCTTCAAATCCAAACCTATCCAAACCCATAAAGAAATTTTTTTTAAATATTTTTTAAAGAGTTCACCTCATTTCCATTTATTTCCACTTTGTCCTTACTCGGTTTACTAAAAAGTGTAATATTTTAATTGAAATTGGAGCCTCGGAACATCGTAGAAACATTTGAGAAAATATTTTGAAAAGAGGGTTTTAAGGTCTAAAATAGTTTGGCCAAAAAAATGTGTAAAGGTTGGGATTAAAGTTCAAATTCCATCTCTCTTATTAAGGATTCTGTGAGAAACACATTTTGATTGTCATCATCGGCTAATCAATAGAAAGCGCCCAAGTCTTAAGGCTGGTCAAAATGGGGTGTCTACAGTTCTCGAACTGAGGCAAACTTGGTGATGGCTGACACATGGGCTTTGACATGAGTCATGGGTTTCCTAAATTTCCTAAAAATAAAATATTTAGGTGGCGACTCTATATCTGGCAAAGCAGTCCAATTTTGGCATTTTTTTAGTCAAAATAAATTTTCCAAACAATTTGCTGAATTTGGACTCTTTGGTGATTATAAATTTCACATTGCACTTGTGAGATTAGATTCAGAACCGTGGGAGTTCGAACTGTAGGGCTTCTTTTAAACTTCTGAAAAGGGGCACGAAAAAGGCGAGCTAATGTTTCTGGCAACTCTGCTGGGGAATTTAGAGAACTTGACTCGAAATTTATGATATGAAATTTTATCTACACTTATATGTTTCTTTGTATTGCATTTGCATTGGTGCGCCTAAGTCATTGTGTTTGCCATCTGCTATTCTTGGACGATTTGTTGGAGGCTTGCCTAAAAGCTTGCCAAAAGGTTGATTGGTCGCGGGCTCTGCCACGATGGGAACACAACCCTTGGATCTGGACTATCGCTGTACCGTTTAATCCTCCTTTTACTTCTCGGTGTTAGGTGTGAGAGGTATATTAGGTAGTCTTGCCGAGGTACCCTTTTGACCATTTGGCCTAGTTGCATATAGTAAAGCCATAGTGACTGTTCCAAATTAGGACAAGATACTCTCCCACGAGTATTCATTATTTGCATCAAATAAACATCTCTCTCTCTCTCTCTCTCGCAAAAAATCACGGAGAAGATCTCTCAACCTTCGAAAACCCTAAACCTTAGTCAACAATCCCCATATTCTCTCTCATCATCTCATTGCGATGTTCATCATCCCTATGTCGTTCTTCACTGAAATCACCATTGTGTGTACCATCTTCAACGGAATCACCATTACCAATCATCTGTATCAACCCAACCATCAAAATGGGCACCAAACATCAGTATTCATCACCTATTTTTACACAAATCCTAGACCTCTTCCTGAATTTGCACCAATGTGAACTTTCACACATATCTCTCGATTCTATTCATACAATGTATGGAAGTTCATATTATTGTTGTTCTTTCCCTAATCATGCGATTATTGTTATTGACACTATTCATTACTGAATGTGAACCTCTCACCCCCAATTATATGATTTTTTTTTTCACAATATATATATATTGCAATAACAATTGTTATTGTTGTTGTTAATGGTAGTGAACATTCACATAGAAATCAAAATTTTAGACCAACTCACTTCTTTCAGTTGTTGTTGTGGTTGTTGTTATTGTTGTTGTTGTACATTATTCTGATGTGAACATTCATAATCAGCTTAAATTGACCACCCTTTGTTAATGGCAGTGAACATTCATATCATATAGGATTTGATTATGAGATTTATTCTTATTTTTGTACTCTCAATTGTATGTGTGAACATTCACATTATTCTTATTACTAAAATAATGTTTACATGGATTTGGTCAATGTGGTTATCTGAATGTTGTTGCTGAGGTAGTATGCTAATGTTTCCTCTCTATTGTGAAATTATGTTATTGTTAATATGATATACTTTGAAATCAATCATATGTTAGTGGTGTTTGTAGCTGGTTTTTTGCACTCCTCAGAGGGGTTATCCTCTTGGATGTGATTCCCTATAGTTCGAACTCCCGTGGTTTTAAATCTGGTTTTACAAGTGCAATGTGAAACAGAAAAAAAAATGAATGAGAGTCCAGATACGGCAAATCTTAGAAAATCCATCAATCATAAAAGAGGCCAAAAATGGATTGCATTTCCAGATTTCAGAGTTGCTACCTAAATATTTTTGAAAAATTTAGGAAACTTGTGACTCATGCCAAATGCCATTTGTCCGTCATAACCAAAATGTCTTGGTTCGGGAACTTAGGTATAAGAGGGGAAGGTCATGAATTGAGCACCCCACTTACTCGATCAAAGATCGGCCTCTACTAAATCATGAAGTGAATTTTATAGACATTATATTCTCATGTTCTAATTATTTAATATATGACCATTACTATGTGAAGCAAACAAGTATAGACCACGTCACTTACTTTTAAAAAGTGAGCTCATATGTACAATAATTAAAAGTCATTCCAATCTAGGCAAAATAGCCTCAATCCATAAGCATTCATAGAGATATTTCAGGTAAGTGAGTAGCCTCATGGTAGTTTGCTCGACATGGCAACACAAACAAATATATGATATGCTAAAGTAAAAATACTCACCTAGTACTCAAACGAGGCAAGCCGAAGAAAAGAAGATAGTTAGAAATATGCATGATCCTAAAGAAGTCCACATGACTAATGCAACACATACAAAATACAGTTACTTGATTTGACTATGAATATGTCATATGAATCCACTCAAAGCATGTTGTAACACACGTATTCAAGTAAGAAATAATCAATGATGTCAAGTATGATGAGCCGAACCTTAATGCATGAAAAAATGAATACAAATCATGGTGGTGATAAAAGAAAATATGATGCTATACAATTACGATAATCATTTAAATAAAAGGGAAAAAGAAATGGGAGTTGGAAGACATACATCACATGTTACAAATTTACCCTCGAACAAGAGTGTCCGAATGTCCTATTAACTAATTATTACAAACACAAATGAATTAACTAATTAATTATTAGCTAATTATTACAAAATACAAATCTCAAAGCTACTAATCTAAAGGAGTTGAATGAAAGGTGAGGAATCGCATGCGCACAAGCAAGAACATCCTCCGGAAACCCCCTATGCTTATTGCCAGAAACTGCCCTATTCACAGTCAGAAAAACAGTTCTGTTTTGGACCTCAAGATCGGCTCTGTTTTTCTGAAAAATCACCACTGCCGTACAAACAAAGTGGTCGGCCGTACAAGATTGTGGCCGGTCGGCCACTATTTCTGAAAAAAGACCTGCTGTAACAGAACTGGAATAGAACAAAAACAGAGGGTTTCCAAAAGACGTTCATCCCTCCGACTCCCTCATGTCATGAAGATTTTCAAGGAGGAAAGAGGTTTGCTTCACAACTCATCAAACATCCCAAGGGTATTTAGATGATGATTGATGAAGCAACATGATGGAATATTCAATGGATACAAAATTAAGGCTAATTAAGAAGAAGTGTTCAAAGAGATGTTTGAAACCTACTGTATCTCATGGAAAATAGGAGTAAGTGATTACTTAAATTTGGAGGGAAGAGATCAGCCATGTTTGAAAGAGAAGCTTTATTAACAAAAGATTACATCATTGAGGAAACTAGTTAGAGACTCTTCTTACTACTCATGGAACATGGATTAAAATCCATTTCCATGCATCAAAAGGAACTAGAAGAGAGTTTCTAATACCCCTGATGCAAGAGCTCTCATATGGCTTCTAAGCAAAATCAAAAGAAGACTAAGTAAATGAAAGCGACGGAAGGTTGTTGGAGGCTCATCTTCCTACTCATGGAATAAGGATAAAACATCCCTTTCCATGCTTCAAAGATGGAAATAGAAGAGAGCTTACAACAACTTTGAAGAAGATAAGAAAGGAAATCAAAACCTTAAACACACAATAATAGTATGAAAGCAAGATTGATAACTAGTTAATCAAGCTTGTGTTGGGGTGGCTAAGCTTTAAACCCTCCCCATGATCACAAGGATCCAAATATACTATGAAAAGCTATAAAAACCAAAGTAAAAACAATCAACTTACTATATCCTAAATGCACCAAATCCGTGAGGACTTACAACAATACAACTATAGTATTCAAAGCATAAATTAACATATTAAATAGCCCACAAACAACACAAAACAGTGCTAAAAATCATGTTTGAGAGGTGGAAAATATGTGCAAAAATGGAAGAGAACCAAGAGGTTACATCTAGCAAGCAAGTCTAAGGAAGGGTGGCTAACCCCTCCACCTTCAATCAAGGTTTAAATCACATTTTTAAGCATAAAAAAACTTTGAAAATTAGTGTTTATAACACAAAATGATGAGCAAAGAGTAAAAGAAAAGGCAATGAAAAAAGTTCAAAGATCAACCTCTTGAAAAGAGGGAGAGCTTCTTGATTCACAAGCTTCAATCCAAAAACTCTCAAGTATTTGAAATACGGTTCAAAACTTTAGCAAAAAGCTTCAAGTTTGAGCTTTAATGGTGTATCTATAGTGTATCTATATTCAAGAAGGTGGAGAAATGCTTTGGGCAACCTTTTAAGTCTTTGGGGAATTGGTACCCTATACTTGTGGTGAGGTCTTGGTTTTTTTTTTTTTTTTTCTTCCTTCCAAAATAAAATATAAAAAAGGAAGCTAGCCAAAAATCCATGCATGGGGAGCGACTGCTATTGCCTAGAGGATGTATGGCCAGCCCAATAAAAGTGGCCTGCTGGCCATATTTTTTGTCTTGCTGCTTTTAAGTGGTCAGGCTAGAAAAAAAGGGTTTTGGTCCAAATGGGATGCAAGGTTTGGGTTTGAAGCTCAAAACCGAATTCTTTTACTAAAGATTTGTAAGATTGCACAGTATAACATTTTATCATTGAATGTTTAGAATGAAGCGCCCAAGTCCTAAGGGCAGTCAAAATGGGGTGTCTACAGTGTCTTATTGACCTATATGAACATTCACACTATGATTAATCTCACTATGGCCTTTTTTTTTTAAATAGTCACATTCATGTGAGTATCCACATCTCTACTGTTGATGTTAACGTTAGTATTGTACGGTGTAGTTCAATATTGATGTTAACATTAACATGGAATTGGCATTGGCATTGCATGATTATATGAGTGAATGTTAGCATTGATATATTGTAAATGCACTTTTTATAATACACCTTACATGTTTTAATTGATAGATCTTGTCATTGCATTGTTAACTCTCATCATTGCATTGGTGTTGTTTGAATGTGAACATCTACACTAAATAATTGTGTACTAATGCCAATATGCATGCATATCCTATCCCCATTCCATTGAAACCATATTCAAATGTGAAATGCATGTTTACAACCCTTTCCTTGTCATCAAAAAATGCAATTGTTAGCTCTTGTGGTTGAATTGGTCTTGTTTGAATGTCAATATCCACACTAAATAATTGTGTGCTAATGCCAATATACATGCATATCCCACCTCTAGTTCATTGACGCATTATTTAGATGTTAATGTTCACATCAGTAGTTTGAATGTTCACATTACTATTCTTGTTCCAAAAAAAAAAAGCACTTGTTACCTCTTGTGACTGCATGAATATTGTCTTAATATGTATGCCCCATGTAACAGATGTTGCACATAAAAAAGCTCCCAAAAAAAAAAGTACAATAAAAATGTCAAGGATGAAAGTCCCCTGTACCTTGCTTTTTGTGCTCCTTTCGAATACAATTAGCCCTACAGTTCGGACTCCCGTGGTTCTGAATCTGATCTCACAAGTGCAATGTGAAATAGATAAACACAAAAGAGTCCAAATTCGGTAAATCTTTTGAAAAATCGATTTTGAATCAAAATGCCAAAAATGGACTGCTTTGCTAGATACAGAGTCATGCCAAAGGCCACTTATCCTAAATATTTTTAGAAAATTTAGGAAACTTGAGACTTGTGCCAAAGGCCACTTGTCCGTCATCACCAAAGTGTCTTGGCTCGGGAACTTAGGTACGAGAGGGGAAGGTCATGAATTAGACACCCCACTCGCCCGATCAAAGATCGGCCTCTATTAATCATGATGTGATTCTTATTTACATTATACGCTCTTGTTCTGATTATTTAGGCTAGCATTACTATGTGACACACACAAGTAATTTGCAAAAATTGGAACACTTTAATTTCATGTTCGCTTTGAAAAAAAAGGTTTAAATATGTATCACTTAAAAAAGTGATCTCATATGTATATTACTCAAATTATTCCAATTTAAGCAATTTAGCATTCATCCACAGGCATTCAAACAGTTATATCACTTAAGCACTTAGCCTCATGGTAATCATTCTTGACATGGCAACACTAACACTAATGCAATATACCAAGGCAATAAGTACTCACCTAGTACTCCAAGGCAAGCCAAAAAAAGATAAAATAGTAAGGAAAAATGCACGATCCTAATGATGCAAAATGACTAATGCAAAACATGCAAAATGCAATTAATAGCCTCAACTACAAATATAGCATGTGAATTAATTTGATAGCATGCGGCTTAAGCACGTTTTAAAAGAAGTATTTAAATGACAATGCTTGCCAGCATGATGAACCGAGCCTAATGCATGCAAGACACATGGATGCAAATCATGGAAAATGCTAAACGAAATGTGATGCTCTAAACTATCCATCATAAGAGGGTAAATAAAAGGGAGAAAGATGTGGGGTTGGAAGACATACACATTATTATAAGTTTGCCCTCACGCAGGGGAGTTCGAATAAATAGCCTAGCTAAGCTAATTAACTAGCTATTAAAAACCAAATGAAATAAACTAACTACGCTAGCTAACTATTACAAATTGAAATTAACTAATTAATTACACTAACTGATTAGTTACAAATGGGAACTCACTAATTATTACACGTAGGATCAACTAATTTAATTAACAAATAAACAACTAATTGAACTCGAGTGGGGTAGTGAATCATGCATGCCAACACGAACATCCTCCTAGAAACACTTATGTTTTGCTGCCAGAACCGTTCTGCCTGTAGAAAAAGCTCTTGTTTTGCCTCGGCTTCTGCTTTGCCTTGCAAGAAAACAACATTGCTTGCTAACACAAAAGTGGACAGCCGGCCAAAAGCAGTGGATGGCCGGCTACAAATAGTGGCCGGCCAGCCACTAATGTAAATACGGCCCTACTGCAACAGAAAATGAACAGTGTAGAAACAGGGTGTTCCTAGGGGATATTCATCCTCTCTACCTCTCCCTATCATAAAATTGCTCAAAGGAAGAGTAGAATTGATCCACAAATCATCAACAATTGCAAAGTTGTTGCATGATGATCTATGGCTCGATTGGACAAAAGCTCAATGAGGGAAACCAAATGACCAACAAAACCTCCTCCCTATCATGAGATGGATCAAGGGAAACGATTGACATTTGACTTTCGAACCATTATCATTACTAATAAGTATGAAATGGCCTAAGATTCAATGGGTTCAACTAACGTCCGGTTGAACCCCAAACCATATTATTATCTCATTCCATTTTAGCCCAAATGTTATTACTCCATTTTAATTAGCTTTCCATTCATTAGTCAATTAAGTCCAATAATGAAGATTGAGTCCATTAATGGAGAGAAGTATCAAACAAAGGGTTGTTTTGGGCATGAGAGAGATGTCATGTCATTGGTAATGAACCTCCGAGGAGATTAAACCATTAAGCACAATGATCTCTACCTCAAGCTTAAACAACCAATCAATTGAAACAACTCTCAAGGAAATGAAAAGCTAAGAAATGAGAGAGATGCAAAGGTGATTAAAGATGATCACAAGTATGGAAAGCACTAAACAAATGCTATCAACTCAAATAGGTTGGTGTCTAAGGCCTAAAACATCAAACCTATGAGGACCATTACACTACAAGCCTATCAAACAAAGCATGAATGACATGAGCAACTTTAAAAAGTCCTAACATAGGCTAAAACAGCACTGGAATTGAAATCAAAAGTGCTAAAGGAGTAAGCTATAATAATGAAGAATTTAAGTTAGTAAACAAGCCAAGGAAGGGGTGGCTAACCCCTCCATTTTTGGGACTTCAAAACATTATTTTAGCCTCTGAAAAACTCTAAAATTCAGTGGTAAAAAGTTCAAAAAAATTTGATGAAAGGAAGGGAAACATAAGGGCAAAAGCCTAGGAAGAAAGCTTCAAAGAACAGTGGTCCATCCCTCTACCTTTAATAGCTTTAAACCACAAGTTTCAGCCAAAAAATACAGGTGAAAAATAGCCCAAAAACAACAATAAATACAGTAGATAAATAAGGGAAACAAATCTAGGAATTATACCTCTTGAAGAGGAGTATCCTTTTTGAATTATAAACCACCAATTCACATCCTCAAGAGCTAAGATGCAAGCTTAAACACCTCAGCAAAGAACTCTCCAAGTTTTTTTTAGAGAGTTTAGGTCAAGAGTATGTAAGTTGCAAGGGAGAGAGAGAGAAATGTATAGAGAGAAATATTTTTCAAACTTTTGCTCCACAAAATTTTTCTAACCCTATATCATAAGATAGGGTCGTCTATATATAGAAATCTATGAAAGACTCTCAGAACTATCCAAACAAATACAACTGGTATGGTGCATGCATCTGTGGAGATAGCTGGCGAAAAATATTTGGTTTTGCATAAGTGGCCAATAGGCCACTAATAGGGGCCGGCCGTATACCACTACTGGCCGGCCGGCCACTAGTGGGCCTGCAGGTCTCAAATGATCAGGCTTAAAAAGCTACTATTTTGGTCTAAAAAAATGGTGCAAAGTTGGCATGTTTTTGAAGCTCAAAGCTGAGGCTTCCTGCTAAGGAATTCGAGCATTTGACAAGCATATAGAAATTAATCATCGGGTGATCACTCGGTGGCGCCCAAGTCCTAAGGGCGGTAAAAAATGGGGTGTCTACACCCACCTGTAGATAACATCAGCCATGTTGACATGCATTGTGTCAATTATAGGTCCAACATGACAAGTTTGGTCAAGTTAATGAAAAACACCAAGTTTACAGAACCTCAGCTCGGCTATTTTGGCAATTTTGGATGCCCTGAGGAATGATGAAATTCACCTTGACAAGTGCATGAAGTATGATGATGTTGTTATACGTGTATTGGAGATGTATAAGGTATCGAAAGAGGCCTTCTACATTGGAAAAAAAAATATGAGTGTACACGATAGTGACATAAAACTGATCTTTGGTGTGGATTGTGGCACCAAACCAATAGACCTATCGTATGGTGCCAAGCCAAAGACTAGCATCATAAGCAAAAGGTGAAAAACTATCAATCGGTTGAGTTCAAAATCGATACGCACCCTTCTAATTGAGACATTTAAGGACAGAAAGAGAAATGACAAAGCAGAGGTTGCACAATTAGTATATGCATGTCTCAAGCTTTTTTTCTCGACAAGTGGCAAAACAATAGGATGAGGATACTACGCGCATATGGTCCCATTGTAAAACATGAAAGAATACAACTGGGCCAGACATATCAGGAGAATGCTGACTTTTTTCATTGCCCAAAGCCAGAAAAAGTGACCAATTGTGTCAATTTGTTGATGGTAAATATCCATGTTCTCAAATGTTAACATTCACATGTTTTTGTTAAAAATGTTAACATCAATAGCACATTCTCTTTCACACAAATGTGAACATTTACATTTATATACACTGATGTTAATAATCACATATGCATACACTGATGTGAATATCCATATTAACACACTCATCGTCACATACTCAACTGTGTGCATTGATGTTAACTTCTGCATCTGCGCTATTGATGTCAACGTCTACATTAAATATTAACAATGTGAAAATTAACATTTTTCTCTGTTGTTTGTTGCAGTACTAGTTGTGTGAGCAAACAACCATCATACAACACCACAAGCTCAATGACATTCCTCAATGTGTGAAGTGGGACCTCACTATTTCACACAACAAAATGAAGTCCACTTCTTTGGCTGAGCTTTGTTTCGATGAGGTACAATCTTCAAATGTTATTAGGAACATTCACATCATGACACCAACAAATATCTAACTAACATGACTTTTGCATCTCTAGGTTAATGGTGGCGAGCTGTTGGCAACCCAAACAGAAGTGCAAAGGTACCGGCATACCACATTGAGAGTAGAGCCTCAATGTGATGATCTACCCATTACATCACCCGAACACGATGAACGCAAAGATGAACAACAAGGTTGCAGCAACACTAAATTTTCTAGAAAGGTAGTTGATCTAAATGACAATGACGATGGCATCAACATTACCTTTACCAACCCAACTGGTGAGAGAGGTCTCTTCGTAGCAAAAACAAGCCAAAACGGTGTCATGAAGATGCTTGTAAAAGAAAATTGGAAAGCTTAGAGCATCATAAGGCAATGGAAAGTAAAATACAAGCACCTCGAACAATCATAAGAGTTAAAGGCAAAGGTAATTATTGACCTTGAAGCCAAATTATTTGACCAATTGGGCCTATCTAATGTGAACACTGAAATCAAGAATCGCATGGAGCGGAAGGATACATAAATTCAGCGGTTGATGCAACTGGTAATCGACCTATAATGCAAGAAAACAGTTCTTCAAGACTTTTTCAGTGATCAATCCGTCCACATTGTCACACAAGTTGAGGCACAAAAGTTTTATGACAGCCTAAAAAAATAACCCCCTGCAACAATGAAATACAATCTTAGCCCACCATTTAAGGTAAAGCGTATCAATAAGAAAGAACGGAAAGAGCACCGCTTGCCTGACTTTTAGTACCTTTACCTGCTTAGCCAAAAGAAAAAAGAAGAGGGAGGTCTAGACCAACCCATACAGTCCACATTGTACAAGATGTGGATGAGCATCCACCAGTAAAGCTCCTAAAATAATGAAAGAAATTCACATTGACTAACAAGTTGAAGGTCTAGATCATGATGTCTAAAGCCAAAGCCAACAAGCAAAAGGTACAAAATTTGCACAAAATGGAGGCGATAAGTAAGTAATTCTACAAACACCTATCCGCATAGAAAAGTCTAATGTTGATATCCACAATACTAATGTGAACATTCATACTTTATGAGTGTGAATGTTCACATATGTACTTACTAATTTAGTTTGGTTTATGAATGTGCAATGTTAACATTTATATTGGTGTACTAAAAATGCACATGTTGCTTGTGTGGTTAGGGGACTCCAAGTCTACATATGTGTATTATGATGACATCATGTACCTCATCAAGGAGAAATCGATATGCAGCAACCTATGCCAATAACAAATCTATTCACCTATTAGTCCACACACACACACACTATTCAACCACTACAAATAATGTATTACCACCCTTATGTTTGTGTAGGTAATATATGCATATTGCGAACTACTACTCGAACAACAAGAGTTGGTCAACCTAACTTCAGAGGAAGCCTTATTCATCTTCACAAGCATGTTTTTGGTAACAACCATAATACTATTTTGTTTATTTGATGTTGGTGTAAATGTTGACGTGAATATTCACATCCCATTAATGTGTGATTATTGCATAGTTAACAGATGTGAATATGATCAATATAATTGAATGTCCAATGTGTGTAGAAAGTAAAACCGGAGTACCCCCCCAGCAAAAGAAGTAAACTGATTTATGCACATATAAAAGATTACCAAGGCAAGAGATATCTCCTCTTCCCACTACACCACGACTTCTACTGAACGATCATTGTCTATGATGTCAAAAAAAATCTATGGATGCACTATAACTCACTGCGACCAAAACCCGACATACACGACCCACATGTAGACCGAGCACTACAAGTTGTAAGTGGCTATTATTTAGCACATATATCAGTTGTTGTAATGTGTTAAATTCCAAAATGCACGTATGTCATATGTGTTGGTTGGTGCATAAAGTGAAATTCCTTATATTCCTCCATGATAGAGGAACTACATCTAGAGCGTTAGCATCGCTATGGATCAAGTTAGTAAGTCAACAACCACTGTAGTTGATTATATCAGTCAATGTCTATCCTTAGCAGGTCAAAGCCTCGTAAGCCTTGCATCAATTTGTACACATCCTCCACAACCATAATACAAATATAAATGTTACGTACTAATCATAACCATTTTGCATTTATAGGGTGGACTATGGGCCCGCAGTGTGTTACATCATGAGGCCACACGTATACCGTTAAGAAATTATTGGTAGCCTCACTCGTTCTAGATGGTGTAAAATATGAGACTTATTAGTACACAATTTTTTTGAATCACACAAAGACAATGTGATACAAAAACCTATAGGTGAGCGTGTCCACCCACAAACTCACCAAACTTGAATGTGAAAGTTAGTATAAATTGCTTTGACATTTTAACAAACAAAATTTCTTGTAAATTAGTTATATAATATTACTTGTATTGTTTTCAATGTTCCAATATACATATTTGCATTTTGAGCTCCATTTGGTGTTGATCTATTACTTTATGCATTTGTTTGAACCACATTTGTCTTCTGATACACATATTGTGTGCATGAAACAAATGTAAACATTCGCATTGAGGTTGTGTTCATTTTGGCATAAGGCACGATGTTGTAGACACCCCATTTTGACCGGCCTTAAGACTTGGGAGATTTCTTTTAATTATCCGATGATGAAAATCAAATTTTATTTCTCACAAAATCCTCTTAAGAAAGTTGGAATTTGAGCTTTACTCTCAACCCCAAGTCTATTTTGACCAGGTGTAATTTGCACAATTTGACCATATAGATGTGTCCGAAATGTTCTAACTAATTGAAAAACACTATTGGATTGTTGTGATTGGACTCCAGATGGCTTATATTTAGCCAAAAAAGATTGGACAGTCAAGATAAACGGTTGCACCTTAACTATGTCAAATAGAATATTTCCTCTCTGAATTCCATGCAATAACGTCAGGTGATGTCAGTGGCTCATGACTCGGTGGGGGTTTGGCGGCGCAAGTTGGCTCGATTGTTGATGGCTTGGCAAAAAATAATAATAATAATAATAATAATAATAATAATAATAATAATAATAATAATAATAATAATAATAATTAAACTTGTGGGTTGGGGGATTCGAACTCTTGCACTGTTGTTCGAGAAGAAACATTGAATCACTTTGCCATAATACAAACGTTGTCTTGTATTTCTTAAGTTATATCTTTTAACTTGATTTCCCCGTCCTCCCATCACACCTACGACCTGCCTCGTCATGACCACTACAAGGCTAACCACGGCCACGACCGTACCAACCACATCCGCGAACATGAAACAGTGGGCTTCTTTTTTTTTTTTGTCTCTGTGGGGCACTCTACTATCCCATTTCTTACCCATGTTTGCACCAAATGCATGTCTACTCATCCTTCATTGACTAGTGCTTGATCCATTAAGGATAATGCTCCACTTTTGTTTCCCATTAGCTCAATTAGTGCTCCATTTGCTCCATTATCTTCCCTAGAGCCCCATTACTCTTCCACCATTCCCTACTTGCATTGCCTATAAACACATCAGTGTAGAGAGAAAATGGAGACTATAGAATATAAAGAGGAGGTGAATTGGAAAGAAGTGTAGAGAGAATGCTAAGTTTGAGTTAGAATTTGAGAAAGTAAAGAGAGCTTTGAAAATAAGAGACTAGTGAAGTTACTTAGCCTCTATACATTTTATCTTCCCTTGCAAAAACTACTTAATAGACTCATTGAAACCAAGTCCTAAAGCCTTGAATAATCCTTGCCAAGTCCAAGAAGATTAAAGAGTGAGCAACACACTTGTCCAAAACCATCATTCTAGCTCAAATTTCAAGCTCTTAAATTGAGAATTGAGAACACAATTTACAACCTTGAGGTTGATCAAAAGGAAGTTTGGAAATTAAGAAATTCATTCTTTCTTTGGAAGGTGAATTTGTAATCTCCTTCATTTTCTTGCATTTTGTATCTTATATTTGTTTTCTTGCTTTAATTTCATATTAGTTTTGTTGTAAGCTAATCGGAAGTGGTTAGTTGAGCCACCTACATATTTCTTGTTTGTTTTTTTTCTCAGTGTTGCCGCAAGACAAGTTTTGCTAGGCTTAGTCGGTGCCGGCTGGTTAGCTTCTTTTGGACAAAACAGAGTAGTCTTCTGGTATTGAGCATACTAATTTCTGGTGGTCTCCAAGGTGTATGAAATTTCTATTTTGTTTTCATTTGAGTGTTTTGTGAGGTTATTTTATTTTGTTGTATTATTTTTCTCCTATCTCTCTTTCTCTGTAACGTCCCAACCCTTCACATGTCATCGATATTGTTCACTTTGGGCCACGCCCGTACGAATTTGTTCTTCCCAGCGGGTCACCCATCTCAGAACTACTCCACACTAAGCACACTTAACTGGGTAGTTCTGTTAGGGATTTCACCACCCAAGTGGTTTTTGTACAATGTGATGTTAAGATGAAGTAGAGGTGTTCCAGAAGTTGGCAGAATTTTTAGTGATCAAATATGCAAACAGAGGCTTGCAGCAGCAAGGCAGTGGCTTTTTGGGTGTAGAATCGAGCATGTGCATGCATATCCATCACTTCCCAGGGCTAAGTAGTTAGTTTACTTACAATTGACTTGTAATCCATTAATTAGCTAAGTAGTTAATTAGATGTGATGTAATTATTTAATTAGTTAGCTAGAATAGTTAATTAGTTTTCGGTTTGTAATAATTAGTTAGCTTAATTAGCGTAGCTAGTAAGCTTGTATTTATTCGGACCCTCTTTCATGTCGGCGTAATGTTGTAATAAGTGTGCGTGCATGTGTGTATGTCTTCTAACCCCACGTCTATCTCCCTTTTATTTAATCACTTTCGATGGTTAGCTTAGGGTCATAAATTTGCATACCTTATGCCTTATGCTTGCATCTATTCATTTGTCTTGCATGCACCGAGGCTCGTCGCATCATTTAAACTGTATCGTCATTTCAATATCTCCTTTGAATATGTGTTTAATCGCATGTTGTTCAAATCGATTCATATGCCATATTAGTAGCCGAGCCTATTAATTGCATATTGCATGTTTTGCATTAAACACTTAACATAGTTCGGATCATGCATCTTTCTAACTAGTTTTTTGTTTTGGCTTGGAGTACTCAGTGAGTCTTTACACTTTAGCATACTTGCATAAGTGTGAATGTTGCCATGATTAGCATGCTTGCCATGAGGCTATTTGCTTAAATGCTAAACTAAATGAATGCTTATGGATGAAGGCTTGTTGTTTGAATTGGAACGATTCAACGAATGTGCGTTTTAAGCCCACTTTGTTGAGTGGCAAATCATGTTTTAAGCCCACTCTGTTTGGTGGCAAATCCGCAACTTTAAGCCCACTTGAGTTGGCAAATTCAAACCATTTTCGCAAACAAACATAAGTTGAATTGTTTCAAATTAAGCAAACTAATCTATACTTGCTTCTGCGCATCACATAGTAAAACTAGTTTAAATAACCGGAACAAGAACACATAATGTTTATAAAAACTCATATCATGATTAGTAGAGGCTGATCTTTGATCGGGCGCGTGGGGGTGCTCAATTCATGACCTTCCCCCCCCCCATACCCAAGTTCCCGAGCCGAGGCAACTTTGGTGATGACGGACACGTGGCCTTTGGCACTAGTCAGGGTTTCCTAAATTTTCCCAAAACAAAAATATTTAGCTGGCAACTTTGTATCTGCAAAAGCAGTCCAATTTTGGTATTATTTGATTTAAAATCGATTTTCCAAAAGGATTTGCCAGATTTGGACTATTTGGTGTTTATCAGTTTCACATTGCACTTGTGAGTCTAGATTCAAAACCGCGGGAGTTTGAACTGTGAGGCCTTTCTTTTCAAACCTTCCGAAAGGCGGGGCACGAAAAAAAGGCGAGTCCATAGTTTCTGGCGACTCCGCTGGGGATTTAGAAAACTTGACTCAAACTCATGATATGTTACTTTATCTGCACTTATGTGTTTCTTTGCATTTGCATTTGCATCGGTGCGCCTAAGTAACAATGTTAGCCATCTGCTATTCCTGAACGGTTTGTTAGAGGCTTGTTGGAAAAACTCGCCAAAAGGCTGACCAGTTGCGGGCTCTACCATGATGGGAACACAACCCTTGGATCTAGACTACCGTTGTACCGTTTGATCCTCCTTTCACTTGTCGGTGTTAGGTGTGAGAGGTATATTAGGTAGTCTTGCTGAGGTACCCTTTTTGACCAATCAGCCTAGTTGCATATCGGAAACCATAGAGACTGTTCCAAATTAGGACAGGTCGCTTACCCGAATGTAGGATTATGTGAAGCCACTTGTTGTGCATGGTGAAACCCTAGCTCCTGACGAAACTAGGACAGGGTAACCTTATCTCCTCATAGGGGTGTTTTGGCTCTCACTTAACTAGTATGTGCTTTACAGTGAAACTGTACAGGGATGTGCATATCAGTTGCCAAGTTGATATCTGTTTTGAGGCAGAATTCAGTAGAGAGCACAGTCACTCAACTATGATCATATCCATTCTAGTGGAATTGGGCTGAAATGCTGTCTGTTTTCTCTTTTGCAAGGTAGTCTTGGAACCATAGCTTTAGAAGGCTCCAATATCCCCCAGGGTACTCTAGACTTGTGTCGATAGACTTTGTCAGGTCCGAAATTGTTCAGAAGCAACCTATGTTTACCTCACTCCCACCGGTTACAAGACGAAGGATGTTTAGGCAGAATTCACCAGTGCAGTGTCTACAACAGTCACCCCTCAGTTCACCCAGGTCTAGTTTGGTCTAGGAACAATTGTTTGCATTCAGCTCAGCACAAGATCAATCACCCATTCCCATGGCTCAGTATCCCCCAGCCAGTGTAGAAGAACTAATACAACACCTGCAACAGACAGTCGAGGCACTGCAGTAGGACACAGTCTGTCAGCCTGAAGTCATGGCTCGTCAGATCAAAGTGATAACCAAGCTACAACAACAACAGCCATAGCCGGCTGTGGCTTCTGCTTCTCATGCACCTCCCACTAGTAACTCGACACTCGGAGCCACTGCCCATACTGCTAATGTCCAAGGAGATCAAGGAAATCCGGCGAAGCCAATCCCAACATAGGCCTCTAAAGCTTCTGTCTGTCAAACCGAAGCTCCGTTTGAATTTGAGGTTGACCCAACTGCATTTAAGGTCAATAAACTGGAGAAATTATTCAAACGAGCACAGGAAGTGAACTCCATCTCGGATTTAGAGAACAGATATACTGAATCTGCGGTTACCTTACCGAAGCGGTTTAAAATGCCGCATATTGATTGCTTTGATGGCTCTGGAGACCCAATGGTGCACCTCTGCCTGTTTTCTGATGTCTTGAGGCCAATGGGTTTGACCCCAGCCCAGAAGTTGTCTCTCTTCAGCCGAACCATGTCTGGGATAGCTGCAATCTGGTATGCAAAATTGGAGGACTCTGTGAAACAGAACTGGGAAGAGATGGCTGAGGCCTTTATTGCTCAATACTCCTACAACACACAGATCGAGGTCACAACTAGTGATCTCGAAGCCACCCGCCAAGAGCTAAAGGAGGGTTTCTCAAAGTTCGTGACGAGATGGAGAGCGAAGGCCTCGATGATGACTACAAGGCCTTTCGAAAAAGATCAGATCAGGATGATTGTTCAGAATCTGCATGGCAAGTTGCTGCAGAAGATAATCGTTCTACCTCTATTTACCTTTCCAGAGTTTCATGAAACGGGGGTTCAAATGGAGAATGCCATCAGACAAGGGATCTTTGTGGAAGATAATGAGCCTTTGAAAAAGAATGTTGTTCGCAGTTCCAATGCTACTACTAATGGTAGCACAGTTGTGAAATGCTCAGAAGTAAACACTATCACCTTTCCCTTCAGTGGCCAAAAACCAACCGCTTCAACTCGGCCCTAAGCCGGAAATTTCCATCCTCTTTACATGAGTCTCTCTCAAGCTCTGAAAATGCTATGAGAAAAAGGGTACTTAGAACTCCTAGAACCCCGACCCCTTTCAAATCCTCTTCCACCAAAATATGACCCAGCAAAATATTATGCCTATCATCAACAACACGGTCATGATACAAGCCGTTGCATCTGCCTCCGTCATAAGATTCAGGATCTTATTGATGAAGAGATCATGGCTCCACCAAAAGGACCTCAAGCCACCCCTAACCTATTACCTCCACATCTCAATCTAATCTATACACTGCCATCTACCTACAACCCCATCATATACATCACCCCGACCCATTTACCCAAGCCTGAGGTGTTCAACCCAGAAAGCATGGACTTGTGCATGATGGATGCACTTGAACCCCAATCATCTCAAACCCATGAACCCACTACTTCTGAGCTGATGAGCATGATTGAAAATCTTCAGAGAACAGTGGCAGATTTAGCCTTTGGGGTTTTGACTCCATCATTGACCACATCACATGCCAGAAATTTCACGCCAAAAGGCTTCCCAATCTTGGGACAAGCTGTAATTGAAAATGGCCAACCTAAAGCTATCTCAGGTCTGGGCAATGACATGCCAACAACAACTGGGCTCCACTATGATATAGCGACCCAATCCCTTAGTAAAGTGGAGGCAAGTGGTTAGAACAAGGTAGGAGCATGCATTGGTCCCTATGAACATCTTTAGTGGGCTATTAAGGCTTTGAAGGCTGAAGGACTGAACAAACAGCAAGTGCTCGTAGTCGTTGCAAACACTGTGGATGACACTTTTGCCTCTCAGGATGAGAGCATTCTGAATCAAGGGGTAAGCTAGGAAAAAGGATGTCGTACCAGAAATGCTCATTTCAGCTCCAATCCTACACTCGGAAGAGATTATCAAACCCATTCAACACCTGCCAACCCCTTTGCCAGTATATCTAACACAACTTCAAAAACCTCAAGCCATTAGGCCCGAGGCCAGAGGGTCTTCACCCCACTTTACATGACCTTATCCAAAGCTCTCCAAATCCTCGTAAGACAAGGCCATCTCAAACCCCTTGACCCTCGGCCTCTCCCGGATTCCTTTTCAGCTAGGCATAATGTTTCCAAGTACTGTGCTTTCCATCAACAAACCGGTCATGACACTGACAGTTGTTTTCGTCTTCGCCATGAATTCAAGATCTGATTGATAACGAGGTCATCGCCGCACCAAGTCCTACAAAGTCTATCGGCATCAGATCAATGAACTGGGGGGATAATGTGACTATGTGATTGGGGATGAACCACCAGTTAATGGCGCTCATTTTTACTCCAAATATGGCGGATAGCACGCACTGTTTTGAGCAATTTGTGAATGCTGTTTATTTTACTTTATAACTTGGGTATTGGGTCAATCTTGTCGTGTTGTATTGAGTCAGTCTTTTTGTATTAAGCCAGTCTTTTTGTATGGAGTCTGTCCTGTTATGTCGAAGGTTGGTGATTTCAAGCGTGTTAACTCGGGCATCACTTGCTTGTTTTATGTTTGTCTTTTAAACTCTTTCTTTTGAGTCTGTTTCTGCCATTACACCAGTTGCGCCAGAAGATCTGAATGAAATGGTAGAGATTTTCACCTACTTTTTCTATGCCTTTAAATCATTGCATTGACCTAAGTTTTTTTAAAAAAAAAAAAAACTTTTCTAACACTGTGATGAAAACAAAGAGGAAGGAATTCCTTGGGATTTGTAAAAATTTGATCAATGGAGAAGAAGATAGGCATGCTAAGCCCTTAATGAATGAGATCATGTTTGTTAATGTGAGTACTAAGAAGGATCTTGACTTGATCCAGATTGGTTCTACATTGTCTTTAGAGGAGCTTAAGTGACTAGTCGCTTTATTAAAAGATTTCAAAAAATGTTTTTGCGTGGTCCTATGAAGACATGCATGGAATCGCTCTCGAGATTGTACATCATAGGATCACTCTCGGCCTCGAGACTCGACCCCTTTGCTTTCAAACCTTGAACCTTGACTCAAAATGTTCAACGATCAATCACAATATAAGGCTTGTATGGCCGGATTGGAAGAAGCTCTTGAACTAGGGGCAATAAGGTCAGATGTGATCAAAGGAAGCTTGCAAAGTTAGATTAGAAGTAGCCCTTGAACTAGGGGCAAAAATGTCAGATGTGCTCGAAGATTCAAAACTGGGTCATTTCTCAAGCCAATGGAGATCGGCAAGAAAGCCAAATCCCAAAATCTGAGAGAAGAAAAGTTTTGCTGAAGGACAATCAAGTTCCTATCCACAACACTAGTGGAAAATTCAGACCTGATCGGATGGACTCCTACATCATCAGCGACCAGCAACCATTCTCTTGGATTCAGATGGGTTCGAGATCTCAAAACCGATCAACATGGACAAGTTAAACTTTTCTATGAGAGGCTCACTGGGCCGAAAACCCGAAAGAGCGACCCAAGCAAAAGTTAGAGCAGAGAAAAGAAAAAGAACAAAAATGAAAAAAAAAAATGGAAATGAAGAAAAATGAAGAGAAAAGGAAAAATAGCTCGCAAGGTTGAAAACCTGGAAGGGCGGCTTTGGCAAAAGTTAGAGTGTAAAAGGAGAGTGTCAACACTCGAGTGAACCTTAAACCCCCAGAACTACATACGGCCTGATTTCTAACTTTGGGATACGTAGGCAACTTCACCTTGAAGTTCAGCCCCAATCATTTTCAGCCTACTTGGTTCATCCATGTTGATTGGTTTATCCTTGTTCAAACTCGGCTATCTTATCCATGTAAAAATTGGCTTGTCTTCGTGCAAATTCGAGTGTCCTATTTCGTTACAAGATTCAGCTGCAAGACAAATCAAATTCAGATCTGAGATTGTCCATCTCGAGAGTAGATTCCGCGTTGGTTGAGCAATGGCGACTTGCAAAAATAGTTTTGAAGATTTTTTAGTGAGGTTGACTAGTTTTCTTGAAAATTATTCCATTTTTTCCAAAACTAGACCATATCTTGGACCCAAAAAAGGAAAATTTTCAGTGCTCACAACCTGATTTGCATGATTTCAAATCAAAAAATCGAACAAGTATGTTAATCTAACTCTCATGTTGGTCAAAATTGTTTTAGTAGAAAGCCAAAAACAAAAAATGGTCAAAATGATGAACTAGGGGCACAGTCAAGTCAGGTTTTCTGTCTTTTCCCCATTATTAATGTACTCGCCAGAAATGGCACAGCTGAAGCTAACAGCAGAGGCCAAAAGACTCTCTCATCCTCTAAACAGTGAGGTATCAAGCCAAATGCGAAGCATGAACTGGAATAGAGCGGGATTTTCCACTCCCTCATCTGGACAAGTCTGATCGCATCCAAATTGGTCAAGGGCATCGTCAACCGATGTCAGCTGCAGATTTGCTGCACATCCAGTCGTGCCACAACCCCTCTGTGGAAGAGCTCACTAATTTTGAGCGAAAGAATGAGAATTTAGCAGAATGCCAAAGGCAAGAGCCCACAACTTCTGGTTTATCCATCAACCATCCAAGGGAGGGATAAAAAAATCAGAGAGATTAAAGAATAGAGAAATGTGCGCTGAGAGGAAAAGTGAGGGAAGGGCTTGTCAGATAAATAGAGATTCAGTGCCATAGTGATGTGAGAATCACAAATAAGAAAGGGTGGAAAACAATACCCGGAGAAAGAGGCTCCTCATGAACTGAGAGGTCTCTCACCATTGGAACATATCCGAGTGTTGTATTTTTTGTTTTTGTTTGTCTCAATTCTTGTTTTGAGTCGTTTCGAGTGTAAATGTTTGTGTTTAGGTTGTTTTACTTTGTTTTTCCCTTGTTGAGTCATTTTGACTGTGGCCAGTCGTACGCTCAATGCCCAGTTAAGAACTCATTTCTCAATTTCAATTTCAAAAATAAATCCTTTTGTGCTCAGAGTGTTGTGTCATTTCCCACATTTATACAAAATAGAATTCCTTCTTTCATAAACTGCAGGGTTCAACCTAAGTCATGTGAGAGCAATAGAACAAGGACCTATCTGAAGCTATATAGGTTCCAGAGTGCAAAGCAAAAGAAAATAAGGAAAATCGGAGCATTTGAGTTTGTTTCAACTTAAGAAAATTCTGAGATTGCATTCCAAATGTACCCCCTCAGGCCTTGTCAATGCTCCGAAGTACGAGTATACCTCAACCTCAAGCTCAAGCCTGCTTCAAGCTAGAATAACGATCAGAAATGCTCTCCCTGAGCACCATTTCCCTTCCAAAGGCGTCTTGGCGGTGTTTTGCAATGAGTTCCTAAAAGATCAACTGCGACGGTGGAAACTAGAGTTCGAATGGAGATGCCTAGAACACAAAGGTTTGGAATTTTCGAGACTAAAGTCTGGTTTAAATAACCAGGGGTGTATCCTCGGCTTGAAATCTGTATGGCAACCCCATAGATTGAGATAGCATGTGTGCGTCTCAATTCTGGATACTGAACCAACCTAGTCTGTCACCCCGTTGGAGAATAGGAAAAGTTGTGAATATGATCAGGAAGAAAAGCAGCATCCGTGGCTTCTACATACAGAGGTTACCCCTTGTTAGCATTTGGGGGCCTTTGAACTGTGAGTTAAAGGTAAGAGTTCAAAGAACACAGGGGGGAGATCCCCGTCAGAGTAAAGCGGATCATCGCCACTCACCCCACAAGGTGCTTTTTAAAGCGCCGCTTTGTTTGTTTATTGCATTCCCTAAACATCAGCACCACATTCCTTGTAACATGTATCATATCATCACACTTATTGCATTTATTTGCATCTTGTGCTATCTTGTATCATTGATCCTTTTACGCTGAGCAGCGTTTAAGATCGTTGTCCCCCAGGGCTATCTCAGGATGCATGGAACGCGCTCCTAACGGCTTTTCTTTGGACCTCTTCTCATGATTTCAGCGTGGTTCGAGTGTCCCTTTCCTCACACGATTTCAACGTGTTTGGAATTTATCTTAGGATGCGTGGAATGCGCTCCTGACGACTTTTCTTTTGACCTCTTCTCACGATTTCAGCATGGGTAGAGTGTCCCTTTCCTCACATGATTTCAATATGTTTGGAGTTTATCTCAGGATGCGTGGCATGCGCCCATGAAGGTTTTTCGTAGGACCTCTTCTCACGATTTCAGCGTGGTTAGAGTGTCCCTTTCCTCTCACGATTTCAGCGTGTTTGGAATTTATCTCAGGATGCGTGGAACGCGCTCCCGATGGCTTTTCTTTGGACCTCTTCTTACGATTTTAGCGTGGTTAGAATGTTCCTTTGCTCACACGATTTCAGCGTGTTTGGAATTTATCTCAGGATTCGTGGAACACACTCCCGACGACTTTTCTTTCGGACCTCTTCTCATGATTTCAGCATGGTTAGAGTGTTCCTTTCCTCATACGATTTCAGCGTGTTTAGAATTTATCTCAGGTTGCGTGGAACGCGCCCTTGAGTAGTTGTTTTCAGACCACTTCTAATGATTTCAGTGTGGTTAGAGTGTTTTTTTCCTCACACGATTTCAGCATGTTTGGAATTTATCTCAGGTTGCATGGAACGCATCGCTGAGTAGTTGTTTTCGGACCTCTTCTCATGATTTCAGCTTGGTTAGAGTGTTCATTTCCTCACATGATTTCGACGTGTTTGGAATTTATTCTTCCTCCTATCATAATTCCAACATGGTTAGAGTATGTCACCCTTTGCATCTACTGCACTATCTATTACATCCATTATATCATACCATTTTATCGCCTGCATCCTTTCCATGTTAAGCTTAGTTTGACATGTGCTCATACATTTTCTTCGTTGAAGCATAGCTCTGCATGTGTACGCACCTATTCCACTGAGGGTTTCAATACTTTTCCTGTGTTAGACATGGTCTATTTTGTGTCCATACCTTTTCTAAGTAAAATCTAGTTTGGCTTGCGTCCCTTTATTCACCGCATCCATTGCATTGTACTTTGTCTTGTTGCATTTAACATTTAGGATCACGATCTTTCCTCAGCAGATCGTTCCTCACTTATATCATACTACCTAATTACTTGTATTCTTTCTACGAAACACATAGTTCTGCATGTGTACACACCTATTCCACTAAGAGACTTGTGGTTTGAGGTATCCGGCACCTTTTCTGTGTTAAACATAGTTTGATATTGCATCTCCATCCTTTTATGATATTTGTGTGATTTTGCACTACTTGTGGTTTGATGATTCAATTACATTGTATATCATTTGCATTATTGTATTAAACTGCATATCCTTTACAGTGTTTTGTTATATTGTGTATCATTTGCATCTTGTCCCAGAACTACGTTGTTTTGATTCCTTGCAAAGAGACACGTAGGCAGCCTGCAGGCATAACCATTTGTTTTGTCTTGTTTGTTTGCTTGTCCAAGTCTTCAGCCTTATCAAAAATAGGTCATTTCTAGGCTTTGACATTCACTCTTGTCATTTCATGACTTCCGAATTCTGTCAAAGAGGGTCAACTATAGACACCCCATTTTTGACCGTCTTCAAGACTCGGACGTCATTGCTTGTGCACTCGATGATTGTACTTGTTTGTGTTCATTTTGAGTGCACGAAATCCTCGGTGGAGTACCTTGCCTTTGAGCCTTGAAACCTTATCTGTTTTGTGCACTGTTTGGACCAAAAGCTTGTTGTTGTTTCATGTATGGAATAGTGGATGACCTGTCGGCCAATCCCATAGGCTGTCGGCGTTCGATTATGCTTGTCGGCTACCAGTGGTGGCCAACGGCCACCAGTCTCTTTTTCCAGATATTTGTTGACAGATGTGCTAGTTGTTGCACATTGAGCTGCATCTCCATACACGTGTATGGTAGGATGTTCCTAAGCTCAAAACTTGTTTTTCTATATATAGGGGGTTCCTCCCCCATTTTTGAGGGTTAGCAATTTTAGACCAAAAAAATATCTCTCTCTCTAGCTTTCTCTCTCTCTCTCTCTCTTGATATTTTGTGCTTGGTTCCCTAGTTTCTCTATACTTTTGCATACCAACCCTTAATCAAACTTGACCATCTTTGAGCTGAGGTTCCTTGGAGTCTTCTTTGAGGTCTAGAAAGAGGTTTGAGCTTGAATTTGTGCCTAATTTGTGCTTTGCATCAAAGGTATAGCACTTACCTTGTTTATACTTGTTTTGTATCTTTGTTTTGCCATCTATTTCAACTATTTTTGGGCTGATTTTGAATTGTTAAAAATTCTATTTTTATGGTTTAGAAGTGTTGGTTTGAGGTCATTTTGAGTTAGGGGATGGCCCACCCTTCTTGCTCCTTTGTTTGTTAAGCATTTGTGCTATTATTCATCACTTTAAAACCAACTTTTTTGGGCCTTTTAACCACTAAATTGCAAAGGTTTTTCAGTGGTAAAAAACTCATTTTGAAATCCAAAATTGGAGGGGTTAGCCTCCCCTTCTTGTGTCTTGCTTGCATGCCTAATTAGCCTCATATATTAGCTTATTGTTTTAGCTTTTTGTGGCTTAAGTCCAGCATGCTTTAGACTATATTGAGGGCTGCTTTGCCTCTGGTTTTGACTGGTTAATTCATTTGAGCCTTGTATGGCACGTTGTAGTGTAATTTCCTTCACTAGCTTGGTGTTTTAGGGCTTTAATCACCATTGTTTGGAGTTGATAGCATGTTTTAGTGTTGTTTTGCACTTAATTTCAACACTTTAATCTTTGCAATCTCCCTCAATTTTCGCTCTTTTGTTTGCTTTGAAAGTGCTTTTAAACCCCTTGTTTGCCTAAGTGTGAAATAGAGGTGCTACACCTAATAGTTTAATCCCTTAGGGGGTTCATTACCAACAGTGTAATGCCTCTTTCATGCCCAGAGCTACTTGTGGTTTAAGCCTTCTTTCCATTACAGGACGATCACCAATGGACTTCATGGATTAAGGAATGTTTTGGTAATTAAAATGAGTAAACAAAATTGACAAGTAAAAGTGTGCAAGATAAGCATTCTTTGTGTTGCATTGCATGTGTTCAAGTCGGACGTTATTTTGAACACAAGGAAAATGGGACATTTCATACTCAAAGTGATGAAATGTGTCATTTCCCTAGGTCACCATTACCCTTGATCATGCATGATAGGGTGGTGGTCATTTTTGGTCTTTTTTGTGCATTTATTGAACTTGTACAAACTTGGTCCCTAGCTATCATGCATGGAAATTGCTTGATTGATGGTTAGAGGGCCAAGAGTTTCTCACCTTTGAGCTTGTGTCATGATAAGGAGGGTAAACAGTACAAACAACTTGTGAGAATGCACTATTTTGCTCTCTGTTGCAGCATGGAAATGTAAACCAGTAGTGGCCGATAGCCACCACCAGTGCCCGACTGGCCCCATGTCCCTCTTGTCAGCCATCAGTGGTTTTTGCACAATGTGATGGTAAGATGAAATAGAGGTGTTCTAGAAGTTGGCAGAATTTTCTGTGATCAAATGTACATACAGAGGCTTGCAGCAGCAAGGCAGTGGCTTTTTGGGTGTAGAATCGAGCATGCGCATGCATATCCATCACTTCCTAGGACTAAGTAGTTGATTACTTAGTTTACTTGCAATTGACTTGTAATCCATTAATTAGCTAAGTAGTTAATTAGACGTGATGTAATTATTTAATTAGTTAGCTAGAATAGTTAATTAGTTTTCGGTTTGTAATAATTAGTTAGCTTAATTAGCGTAGTTAGTTAGCTTTTATTCGTTCGGACTCTCCTTTGTGAGGGCGTAATGTTGTAATAAGTGTGCGTGCGTATGTGTATGTCTTCCAACCTCACGTCTTTCTCCCTTTTATTTAATCACTTTCGATGGTTAGGTTAGGATCTACCTGCCTTAAGCACAGTAAGCCAAGGATACACCATTCCACAACAAAACGCCAATTTACCAGACACCAGCTGGAAGGTAATGGTACCTCTGCCAAGTTCTCTAGGCACTAGCTACAAGGTACTGGTACCTCTCATTCTAAGAGTGGCCAATTCTCCAGGCGCTAGCTAGATGGTAATGGTACCCCTCATTTGAAGTGCAAGCACATTTTCCAGGCGCTAGCTAGACGGTATTGGATGTGTTGCATTTGACACTTAACATAGTCAGGATCATGCATCTTTCTAACTAGTTTTTTGTTTTGGCTTAGAGTACTCAGTGAGTCTTTACACTTTAGTATACTTGCATAAGTATGAATGTTGTCATGATTAGCATGCTTGCCATGAGGCTATTTGCTTAAATGCTAAACTGCATAAATGCCTGTGGATGAAGGCTTGTTATTTGAATTGGAATGATTCAACGAATGTGCATTTTAAGCCCACTTTGTTGAGTGGCAAATCATGTTTTAAGCCCAAAACCGCAACTTTAAGCCCACTTGAGGTGGCAAATTCAAACCATTTTCGCTATTGTTCCAAATTGAGCAAACTAGTCTATACTTGCTTGTGCGCATTATATAGTAAAGTTAGTTTAAATAACCGAAACAAGAACACATAATGTTTATAAAAACTCATATAGTAGAGGCTGATCTTTGATCGGGCGAGTGGATGTGCTCAATTCATGACCTTCCCCCCTCGTACCCAAGTTCCTGAGCTGAGGCAACTTTGGTGATGACGGACACGTGGCCTTTGGCACGAGTCAAGGTTCCTAAATTTTCCCAAAACAAAAATATTTAGGTGGCGACTCTGTATCTGACAAAGCAGTCCAATTTTGACATTATTGGATTTAAAATCGATTTTTCAAAAAGATTTGCTGGATTTGGACTCTTTGGTGTTTATCAGTTTCACATTGCACTTGTGAGACTAGATTCAGAACCGCAGGAGTCCGAACTGTAAGGCCTTTCTTTTCAAACCTTCAGAAGGACGGGGCGCGGAAAAAAGGCGAGTCCAGACACACGCGCACAATCGAGAACATCCTCTGGAAACCTCTCTGTTTGCTATCAGAATCTGCTCTATTTGTAGTCAGAAAATTATTCTATTTTGGCCTCAGGCTCTGCTTTGTTCTGCTACAAATGCCACTGCCTGTACAAAATGGGTGGCCGGCCAGTCTTGAGAAGTGGTCGGCCGTACAAAATTGTGATGGGCCGACCACTGTTTTTGGGGAATACCCTGCTGCAACAAAGTTGAAACAAAGCAAAAACAAAGTGTTTCTAGGAGATGTTTATTCTCTCTATCACGCCCCACCTTTTTATTACTAGGATTCTATTACCAAACCATTATCATATATTCAATTTCAGAGATAACATGTGGAAACTCTTTACATTAACATGAACACATGTATAAAGATTCTCTCATTTGGATACAGCATGAATGCAACAAGAGTTATAAATAAATAATTTTCCTGTAGGCTTACATCTTTTAAATTAAAAGAAATGGTTTAACCCTTTTACACCCACAAATAAAAGGCCCTGTGGCCAACACATAAAGAAAATCCTTGATCTTGAAACACTTCTCGACGTTCACCTGAAAAAGGATTAGCAACATGGGATAAACATAAGATCCAGTAAAGATCCCAATATGATCCTAAACGATAACAACATATAGATAGCTATGATCATGAATGTTTTAAATCGTATCATATACATAATGTGACGATTTATACAAAAAAAATACTTATATAAGAATTTTTTCTCAAAATCATTCATTTCATTTAACAACATAAGCCATTCACTTTTCTTTCTTCTTGTTACCTTTTACCAAAATTCATATGACAATAACAAATTCTTGAAAACAATTTCACCAGGCTCATTACGTTTTCTTCCACCTTCCAGACTTACATCTAATTTGCCTTTTTGAAATATGTCCACAAGTATTCGATGTCCTTCATATTATTCATAGTCTCAATACAGTACTTACGTCCGTTTTCAACACATTCATATCTATACATATATACATCCAATACAAAAGGAAAACAAAAAGCAACCAACAATTATTTACTCAACAAATGAGACAACTTAGCCTTCCAGAACCATAACCATCATAACCCATAATATACACAGATACACTGAGACAATAATGACAAATAAGTTCTGATCTACCTGCCTTAAGCACAGTAAGCCAAGGATACACCATTCCACAACAAAACGCCAATTTACCAGACACCAGCTGGAAGGTAATGGTACCTCTGCCAAGTTCTCTAGGCACTAGCTAAAAGGTACTGGTACCTCTCATTCTAAGAGTGGCCAATTCTCCAGGCGCTAGCTAGACGGTAATGGTACCCCTCATTTGAAGTCCAAGCACATTCCCAACCATCACATAATTCAACAAATATAAATAACTCGAGTGTACTACATACATATAACACAATAATCCGATATTCACTTGACCTTAAGTCCCAACAATAATGATAATAACGATATTCAAAAGCTTTAAAATCCATCCCCAAGCATCAATTCTAGATTTGTGATATGCCATCATTTATTTCTTTTATGAAAATTAACTCTTTTTTTTTCCAAGTTCAACATGTTCAAATCTTTATCCAAAATCCATCCTCTTTAATTTACAAAACTAAATCTGTTCTCCTTGTTTTGCAAAACCAAAATCCATTCCCTTTGTTTTAGAAAACTAAAATCCATAAATGTCAAAGCCATAGCTCAACTCAATTTAACATGATTAATCAAGGATAATTCCAATACCATGGTTAATCCACCATTTTATCAATTAACACAATTACACAATCCATATATTCAAACACAAAATATTACACAACTTTCTCTCATCTTTAATCCATTAAGTCTATAATATTAAATTAGATCTTTTTTTTTTCCCTCTCAACATCAACATACTAAACATTTCCTCAAAGAACCCAAACAACAATTTATATAATGATTTCAAAACCCCAAGTAACAAACCCTAAATATCTCTCATATGTTTTTTCAAAAAGAACTCCAATATACATGGCTTCTATGCAATAAAAATCTACCACATAACTAACTATAGACGAAGTATTGAAGAGGAGCAAGAAATCCCTACCTCTTGAAGCGACGAGAAGACAACCCAAAAATCGCCGGTGACGAAACCACGAGTTACTTGGATCAATATAAAGCCCTTGACAAGATCTATAACCTTTCCCAAAGGACCAAGGTGAAAAGATGGCTCTAGGTGAGTAGATCTGAAGATCTAAGTGTGAAAAGTCAAGTTTTACAGAGAGAAGAGAGAAATCACGGTTTGAGAGGAAAAGAGAAGGAAAAGTAATGAGAGGAAAGTGTTTTGGAACCTATTTATAGTGGCTAGGCACTAATAGAACAATAGCCCCAAAGTCAAATGAAAAGAACAAGTCAAAAACCCCCAAAAAGTAGTGCCCAAACCGACCCAAAAAGCTAAAATTTACACGGAGGGGTGTACCCTTCGGACAGAGGTGTCGACCCTTCAGGTAGAAAAGCAAAGTGTGTAACAAAAAAGGTGTTGACACCTACCAGACTGGTGTCAACACTAAATTTCAGCAAGCATTTCTAGATTCAGCAATAGATAAAGGTCGACCCTTCCTAGACTGGTATCAACCCTTGAGGCCAACAACAAAAGGCAAGTGTCGACACCACTAAGATCAGTGTCGACCTCAGAACAAGATTTCTAAGTTCTGAAACAACTTTTTAACATAAACAAACATGAACGAACAATCCTAACAAGTTTAAATTAATTTGTACTCCTCCAAAACCAAGATACAACAACACCAAAGATTCCCAAAATAAAATAAAGGATTCAAATACACTTGCCAAAAGTTTTAAAGGATACAAGTGTTACACTCTCTGCTCTTTCCTATCATGAAGATGATCAAGAAAGGAGTAGATCAGATTCTCAAATCATCAATTATAGCAAATTTGTTGCGTGATGATCTTAGAAGCAATAAGATAAGAGCTCAAAAAAAAAAAAAAAAAAAAAAAAAAAAAAGAAGAAGATGGAGCAAAAGACAAACAACACCTCATCCCTATCATGGAATTACCTCAAGGGAGGAGGCAGACTTGCTTCATGAATCACCGAATATCACTAAAAGTAGTATGTGATGATTCAAGACACAGTAGGCTCGGTATAACGTCTGACCGAACCTAACCAAATTTTCTTATCTTTTTACCTCTTTCACTCCAATTTTGTTAGCCTTTTCTACATTACATTTCCGCTTTCTTATCTTTTCTTCCTTTTTGTCCAAATGTGATGATTACATCCACTAAATCCAAATGCAATAAAGGATAGCAAGCATGACTTGACCTGAGAAATGATCTTTTCAAGCCCTTTTCTACAGGGGGAAATTGCAAAGGAAGAATCAAACTCATTTATAAGCGATAATGAATTCGGAGTCAAACCCAAAATGAGCGATAATGACTCCAAATCCAAACTTAATAATAAGCTATAATGAACCTTTCCTTTCTCATTTCCAAGTATCAAACAAGAGATCACGCCTAGCATAAGAGAGATGTAATGCCCTGGTAATGAACCTCCGAAGAGATTAAACCATTTAGCATGAGAGGTTTCTTTTTTATGCCTTGAACCGTAATCTTTTGTTTGATACAACTCTTAATCAAAGAAACAAAGAAATGAGGGATGTTGTAGAGTGCTATTGAAAAGTCGGTGATTACAATGATGTGAGCATATATGAAAGATATAAAATATTAAAATAAAAAAAATAGAAAAAAAAAAAAAGACTATCAACTCAAATAGATTAGAAGCCAAAGCCTACACACCAATCCATGAGGACTTACATCAACACATCTACAATATTCAAAGTATAATTTAACACACTAAAAAGCACTGAAACAACACAAAAACAATGCTAAAAATCATGTTTTTGAGGTGGAAAGAGTGAGCAAAAATGAGATAAAGCCAAAGGGGTTTCAACTAACCAAAAAGCCTAAAGAAAGGTGGCTAACCCCTACTCTTTTTTGTGACTTAAAATCACATATTTCAGGCCTCAAAACACTCTAAAAATAGTATGAAAAAGCAAGAAAATAAAGAGAAAAGATGGTATAAAAGCTCAAGGATTACCTCTTTAAAGAGAGGAAGAGCTTCTAGTTCACAAACCACAAGTTGAACACTCTCAAGATGGTGAAATTATCTTCACAAATCTCAGCAAAAGGTCCCAAGTTCCAGCTTGTAAGGTGTATGTATGGTGTATGTAAATTCCAAGAGAAGAAAGAAGTGTGTTAGGCAAGTTATAGGTTTTGGCCAAAAACTTTTAACCCCAAACCGTAAAGCAAGGGCTTATATTTCTAGAAAAACATGTTCTCACGTCAGAAATATTTGTAAAGAGACAGGTGGTGCAAGGCATGCACATGGGGACAATTGGCTATCTCAAAATATTTGCTGTCACTGAACATGGCCCGCCGGCTAGGAAAAGCGACGACCGGCTAATCAAAAATGGCCTGCCGGCCACTTGTTGGCTAGCTCTTCTCTGAATGGTTAGGCTAGAAAAAAATAAGGTTTTGGTTCAAAGAGGGTGTAAGGTTTAGGTTTAAAAGCTTGAGATCGAAGCCTTTTGCTGAAGAAATCAAACGATTGCACAGCATAATATTTCATCATCAAGTGTTCAAAGTGAGACACCCAAGTCTTAAGGACGGTCAAAATGGGGTGTCTACAGTTGCCCCTCTTCGACAAAGCTCGAAGTCATGAAATAACGTGAGTGAATGTCAAAGCCCGAAAACGACCCATTCAACAAGGTTGTAAGACTTGAGCAAGTAAACAAAATGCAAATGCAACTGGTTGAACTCGAAAGTTGCCTACATATCCCTTTGCAAGGAATCAAACCTTGAGTATTTCAGGGGCAAGATGCAAATGACATACTCAAGAATACATTTTAGAAACTGGACTTACACGCTTCGTAAAGCAGATTATTTTGAAAATCCATGATCATGCGAGACAATGCAATAAGTAATAAATAGATGACAACATATGAATGAAACAAGCCTCAAGTTTAAATCAAAATAAATCTAACCATGCACACGGAAAGATATAAGCAAACAGCAAATCCAAATACGTTCCATGTAAAAGTAGGAAAGATAGTGCAACCAACAGGCGTATCTTATCGTATTTCATACAGAGAGAGGAAAGGTTGTAACTAAGTAAAATCAACAACCTAACATGTTTCACACAGAAGGGATAAAAAGGTGGTATAACCTACAAGCGTATCTCATCGTATTTCATACAGAGAGAGGGAAGGTTTTAACTAGGGAAAACAACATCCAAACACATTTCACATGAGAGAAGGGAAGGGTGGTGTAACCAACAGGCATGTCTCACCGTATTTCATATGGAGAGAGGGAAGCTTTTAACCAAGTAAAATCAATAACCTAACGTGTTTCACGCGAAAGGGGTAAAAAGGTGGTATAACCAATAGGTATATCTCAGTATTTCATACAGAGAGAGGAAAGGTTTTAACCAGGGAAAACAACATCCTAACGCGTTTCACACGAGAGAAGGGAAAGGTGGTGTAACCAACAAGCGTGTCTCACCGTATTTCATACGAAGAGAGGAAAGGTTTTAACTAGGGAAAACAACATCCTAACACATTTCACACGAGAGGAGGGAAGGGCGGTGTAACCAACAGGCGTGTCTCACCGTGTTTCATACGAAGAGAGAGAAAGTTTTAACAGAGTAAAATCAATAACCTAATGCGTTTCACGTGAAAGGGGTAAAAAGGTGGTATAACCAACAAGTATATCTCACCACATTTCATATAGAGAGAGGGAAGGTTTTAACCAGGGAAAACAACATCCTAACGCGTTTCACGTAAGAGGAGGAAAGGGTGGTGTAACCAACAGGCGTATATCACTGTATTTCATACGGAGAGAGAGAAGACTTTAACCGAGTGAAAACAACATCTTAACGTGTTTCACGCGAAATGAGGGAAGGTTGGTGTAACCAACAGGCGTATCTCACTGTATTTTATACAGAAAGAGGAAAGGTTTTAATCGAGTGAAAACAACATCCTGACGCATTTCATGCAAGAGGAGGGAAGGGTGGTGTAATCAACAGGCATATCTCACCGTATTTCATAAGGAGAGAGAGAAGGTTTTAACCAGGGAAAACAATATCCCAACACATTTCACGTGAGAGGAGGTGAGACAAAAGGTACAAGCAAAACTACACTTCGCGTGAAAAGGGAATGGGTGTACAAGCCAAATCACACTCGTGTGACAAGGGTGAACACAATAAATGAAAAGCATGATGCACATGGATGCAACATAATTGTTGTAATTTGTTGTAATTGATAGAAAACATGATACGATGCATGTTCCATGTAACATAGCATGCAATATAATTGAAAAGATAAACAAAAAGTGGTGATTCTGAAAACACCTCATAAAGATTTCTGACTTATAGTTCAAAGGTCTTCAAATGCTCAGAAGGATACAACTTGCTCAAGCTTGTGATTGGGGCACTTTCCCACTTCGGAGAAATGACGGGACCTGGGACGGCGCATCCAGAACACAATTTCAAGACTTCCTAAAGTTGAAACACACTAAAATACTCCAATTTTCCTTCCCAAAGATGAATACCAGAACACCCATGCATGGAACCAGGAAAAAAAAAAAAAAAAAAAAAAAAACCTCAAGACCCACTTAATGGCACAGCCGACCTAAAGATGGGTTGGCCGACCAATTGTTTGGACGGCTGGCCAACTGACCCGTTTCGGTGGCAAAAAAGGGATTTCACATCCATGGCTTATTAAACAAGACTAAGCCTCATTTCTCACATACATACCATCAGAAAACACTTACACTCTCTCTTTAGGCTCTCTCTCTCTCTAGATTTCCGCTTTATTCACTTTACCCAACGATCCACGCAAACTTTTTCCACGAAACCCATGTAGCCCTCTACATTTTGAAACGATTAATTTTGATTTGGTTGAGTTTTGGGATTTCTAATTATTTTTCACTTGTTCTCACAGGATTTTCTTGGGTTTCCGTACTCACTCCTGGTTTTTCACTTTTTCTTCTCATTTTCTCCCTCTTAGGGCTTGGTTTTTGGATTTCTCGCCCATTTTTCTTATTTTTCTCTCACCACTCACTACATTCTCTATGGATGATGATGTTCCACATGATAGTGCCCTTCTAAAGGTACCTGTCCTTTCACCTACTACAGGGGTAGAGGAGCCGATAGTAGACGAGGCTGGCGGGGCGACAGAGGACATTGCCTCTGACATTGCTGCGGAGGAGATCTACTTTCTAGAGCTTGAGCCTGAGTTGTCGCTGCTGAGGGTGAGGCCTTTTGATCCAGGAACCTATTTGTAGACACCCCATTTTTGACCACCCTTATGACTTGGGCGCCGCCAATTGCTCACCCAATGATGAATTTGTATATACTTGTCAAATGCTCGAAGTCCTCAGTAGAATGCCTCAGCTTTGAGCCTCAAAACCCTATGAACTTCTTCCCTTGTTTTTGGACCAAAACAGCAGGTTTTCAAGCCTAAACATCCGGGGACCTACCGTCCACTAGTGTGGCATGCCGCCCACTAATGTGTCCTGTTGGCCAGAATTAATGGCCGGCCCATCCACTATTAGTGGCCTGCAGGCCACTAGAAAATCAGATACTTTCTGCTAGCTATCCTCCCATGTGCATGCACCATTCCAACTATGTGTATACAGATATTTTTGAGATAGACACATGGTTTTCTATATATAGATGACCTCCCCTCTTGGTTTAAAGTTTGGAAAAATTTAGGAGTGAGAAAAATTTGGAAGCAAAAATATTTCTCTCTCTACAATTCTCTCTCTCTCTCTTGCAAGTTCTTCACTCTTTGCCTATACACTCTAAACCAAACCTTGTGGTATTTGTTCTGAGGTGTTTTTGAGCTTGCATTTAGCTCTTGAGGGTGTGTAATTGTTGGTTTGTAACTCAAAAAGGGTATCCCTCTTCAAGAGGTATAATGCTTAACTTATTTCCCTTCTTTATTTGCCATCTTTTCTACTGTTGTTGGACTATTTTTACACTGAATTTCTAGTTGAAACTTGTGGTTTAAGGCCATTAAGGGTGGAGGGGTGGATCACCCTTCTTTGCACCTAATTTCTTAAGCCTTTGCCATTTTGTTTCCTACCTTTCTATTATCCTTTTTTGAGCTTTTTACTACTGAATCTCTAAGGTTTTTCAGTGTCTAAAATTATGTTTTGAAGTCCCAAAAATGAAGGGGGTAGCCTCATCTCCTTGTGCTTGCTTACTAGTTTACCTTGCTCCTTGTTGTAGCTTACTCTTTTAGCTCTTTTGACTTTAATTCCAGCACTGTTTTAGCCTATTTTAGTACTTCTTCTTCTTCTTCTTCTTCTTCTTCTTCTTCTTCTTCTTCTTCTTCTTTTTGTATTTGTTCCAATCATGCTTTGTATTGTAGGCTTGTAGTGTAACGGTCCTCGTAGGTTTGGTGGTTTAGGCTTTAGCCACCAACCTATTTATGTTGATAGTATTTATTTCTTGCTTTCAATACTTCTATTCATCTCTAATTGCCTCTGCAACCTCCCTTCTTTCTTGGATTTTTCTTTGTTTTGAAAGTTGTTTCAAACTAATTGCTTGTTTAAGCTTGAGATAGAGGTATCATGCTCAATGGTTTAATCCCTTTGGGGGTTCATTACTAACGGCATGGTGTCTCTCTCATGCCAAAAACAACTCTTTGTTTGATACCCCTTTCCATTAGAGGACTTAAAGCTCCTTATTGGACTTAAATGAACTAATGAATGGATGGTAATTAGAATGAAGTAATAAAATTGGGACTAAAAGTGATGCAAGATAATAAAGCAATTTAGTGTTCAATCGGACGTTAATTGAACACATGGAAACTTAGGTCATTTCATACTTGCTAGTGATGAAATGGTTCAAGTTTCCAAGGTCAACCACTTCCCTTTATCAATCCATAATACGGAGGAGGTTTTGTTGATGTTTTGTTATCTATTTATTGAAATCGTGTCCCTGAATTCATAAGTCATCATGCAATGCAATTGCACCGATTGATGGCTTACGAATCAAGCCTACCTCTCCTTTGACCTGTATGTTGAGAAGAAGAGGTAGGGTGGACAAACATCCCCTGAAAATACCCTGGTTTGTGCTCTGTTTGTTCTCTGTTGCTACAGGAAAGAACCAACATCAGTGGTCGGCACGCCACTTTTACTGGACAGCAACCCACTATTAGTGGCCTGCCGGTCACTACTCATGGGTTGCCGACCACTTTTTCCAAGGAGATAGTGTCCCTTTTCTAGCAGAGTAGAGCAGAGGCTGAGGTGGAAAACATGTGCAATTTTCTAACTGTGCAACAGAGGCATTCTAATAGCAAAACAAAGAACATTATTGGGTGGAAATCATTCATGCATGAGCCATCCCTCGATTCTCGAGATCCGTCGAAGATGATGTTGCAATATTAAATGTGTATTTCTTAGAGTAGCGGGTTTGTAACTAATTAGTTAGAATAGCTAGTTAGTTTTGTGTTGTACTTATTTAATTAGCTAAAGTAGTAAGTTAAATTTGTTGTTGTAATAATTAGTTAATTAGCTAGTGTAGTTAATTTGCTTCATTTGGTTTGTAATAGTTAGTTAATTAGGCAATTAGTTAGCTAGTCCATTCGGACTCTCTTGTGCAAGGGCCAAATTGTAATAATATATATGTTTTTCAACCTCACGTCTTTATCCCTTTTATTTACTTGCTTATGATGGGTAGTTTAGAACATCATGTTTCTTTTAGCATTCCTCATGTTTGCATCCACTTGTCTTGCATGCATCAAGGCTCGGTTAATCATTCTAACAAAGCATAGTAGTTTACATACTTTGTTGAATACGTGTTTAAACCGCATGCTATTAAATTGACTCACATGACATAATTAGTACCTAGCCTATTAGTTACATATTGCACGTGTTGCATTAGTTGGGAGGATGCATGTTTTCTAACTCTTTTGTTTCTTTTGGCTCGCCCCAGAGTACTAGGTGAGCATTTTTGGGCTTTAGCATATCGCATGCGTGTGACTGTTGCCATGTTTAGCATACTTTCCATGAGGCTAATTGCTTAATTGATATAACTCTTGAATACTTGTGGATGAAGGCTAATTGCTTGAATTGGAATAATATGAGTAATGTACATATGAGATCACTTTTTCAAGTGATGCATATTTAAAACAATTTTCAAACAAACATAAATCAAAGTGTTCCAATTTTTGCAAATTAATCTATACTTGTGTGCGCATCACATAGTAAAACTAGTCTAATAATTGGAAGAAGAGTATCTAGTGTAAATAAGAATCACATCATGATTAGTAAAGGCCGATCTTTGATCGGGCGAGTGGGGTACTCAATTCATGACCTTCCCCTCTTGTACCTAAGTTCCCGAGTCGGGCTAATCTTGGTGATGACGGACACGTGGCTGTAGACACTCCATTTTTTACCATCCTCAAGACTTGGACGTCATTGTTTGAACACCCGATGATTGTGCTCGCTCATGTTCGCTTTGAGTCACTGAAGGTCTCGACTAAGCGCCTTGCCTTGGACCCTCTAATCTTGTCTGTTTTGTGCTTGGTTATGGGCCAAGAGCTTGTTGCTTCACTTCTGGAGGAGAGAGTGACCTATCGGCCAACCCCCTAGCCGGCCGACCATGACTTGTGCCTGCTGGCTACCAGTGGTGGCCGGTCGGCTATGTTGATGGCCGGTTGGCTACATTGATGGCCGGTCGGCCACTGATGATGGCCGACAACCATTTTTCTCCTTTTTCACATATTTCTTTGCCAGCTGTGCCAGCTGTTGTTCACTGATGCCCATCTCCATACACGTGTATGGAGGGATGAATACAAGCCTTTTGCTTGATTTTCTATATAAGGGGAGGTCTCTCCCCCATTTTGAGAGGTTACACAATTTGGAGCAAATTTCTCTCTCTCTCTCTCTCTCTCTCTCTCTCTCTCTCTCTTCTTGTTTTATGCTTGAAAGTGAGAATTCTCTACACTTTTGCACTATGACCCTTAACCAAACACCTTCATCTTTGAGCTGAGGTCCTTTGAGGCTTGGTTTGAGCTTTTAAGCATGGTTTAAGCTCAAAATTATGGCTATTTAGTGCTGTACTTCAAAGGTATAAGGCTTACCTCATTTAAGCTTTGTTTTAGTTGCTTGCTTTGCCATCTTTTTACACTGTTTTGACCTGGTTTTTCAATCATAAAAAACTCTGTTTTTAAGGTTTCAAAATGATGGTTTGAGTCTTGGTGAGTTAGGGGGTTGTCTCCTCTTTTTGCTCTTTGGCTTGTGAAGCCTTTTGTGCCATTTCTTACTACCTTTAAATCAAAATTTTTGGGCCTTTAAACCACTGAAATTTAGAGTTATTTCAGTGGTAAAAAGTATGTTTTGAAGTCCAAAAATAGAGGGGTTAGCCTCCCCTCCTTGTGTCTTGCTTCCATGCCTAGTTAGCTTCACATATTAGCTTGGTTTTGTAACTTGTGCCAGCTTAGTTCAAGCATGTTTTAGGCTCTATTTTTTCATGTTTCAACTTTGCTTTGGGTTGGTTGGAGCATTTGTGGCTTGCTTTTTGTACTTGTAGTGCAATTGTGCTTACTAGTCTAACATGCCTAATGGTTTAGCCTATTTTTGTAGCTTGTGTTAGCTTAACTTTAGGTTGTTTTAGCTACTATTTTGGCCTACTTTAACTCCGTTTTGGGCTGGTTAAGCCCTTCGAGGCTTGTGTTGCATGGCTATAGTGTAATGGCCTTCACTAGCTCATTATTTTGAGGCTTTAAGCATAAAGTGTTTGAGTGGCTTGCATGTTATAGCATCATTTTACATATGATTTCAGTGTATATAGCTCTGCTACACTCTCACTTATTTCACTCTTTCATTGCTTTTGAGAGTTGTGTTTTGAGTCTTGTTTGCAAGCTAACATGTGAGCATATTTTTCTAGCCTTTTGTGCCTCAATCTCAGCATGTTTTAGCCACTATTTTGGCATGTTTTAACTCTGTCCAGAGCTGGTTTGGTCAGTTGAGCTTTGCGTTGCATGCTTATAGTGTTGTGATCTTCACTAGCTTAATGTTTTAGGCTCTTAGCATGTCTTGCATGTGTTGCTTGCATGATTTAGTGTCTTTTTGCATGCCATTTCAGCACTAAAATATCTGTAACCTCCCTCAATTCTTCAGTTTTTACTCTGGTTTGAAAGTGGTCTTGAACCCCTTGTTGGCTTGAGTGCAAAATTGAGACTCTCATGCCTAATGGTTTTAATCCTCTCTTGAAGGTTTCTACTAACCAATAGCATGAGGCCTCTTTAATGCTTAGGGTACTTGTGGCTTAAGTCCTCTTTCCAATTAGAGGACTCTCATTTTGGACTTAATCGATTAAAGGACTAATCGGTAATGTAAAATGTGTAAATAAAATGAACCAAGTAAAACTTGAGCAAGATAAGCATGTTGTATTGCATTGCATGTGTTCGGATCGGACGTTAATCCGAACACAAGAAAAATGGGACGTTTCATACTCAAAGTGATGAAACGTCCCACTTTTCTTGGTCACCATCACCCTTGATCATGCGTGATAGGGTGGTGGTCCTTCGAGTCTTGTTTGTGCATTCATTGACCTAGTACAAGCTTTGGTTCTTTGGCCATCATGCATTGAAAATGCTTGGTTGATGGCTTGAGAGCCAAAAGCTACAATCCTTTGAGCTTGAGAAATGATTAAAAGTGTAGCAGTACACACATTCCTTGAAAATGCTTTGTTTTGCCTCTGTTGGAGGAAAAGTAGAAGTCCAGAAAATGGGGATGGCCAATCGGCCACTTGCATGGCAAGGCAAGAGCATTTTCGGGAGGAAGCAACCGAGCATGCATGCATTCCTCGTCCCTCGAGGCCGTTTAAATTGCGTTACTAGTTAGTTAGTGTAGCTAATCATTCAATTCATTTTTTAATATTTTAATTAGTTTAGCATAGCTAGTTATTCAATTGTGTTGTAATAATTAATTAGTTAGAATAGTTAATTAGTTCATTTTTAAATAATTAGCTTAGCTTAGCTTAGTCTAGCTTAACTTATTTATTCGGACCCTCCTTCGCAAGGGCGTAATGTTGTAATAAATGTGCGTGCGTATGTGCATGTCTTCTAACCCCACGTCTTTATCCCTTTTATTTATCTGCTTTCAATGGTTAGTTTAGGGTCATGTTTCAATTAGCATACCTTATGCTTGTATGTTTGCATCCATTCATTTGTCTTGCATGCACCGAGGCTCGGCGCATCATTCAAACTGCATCGTTATTTCGATATTTTCTTTGAATACGTGTTTATCACATGTTGTTCAAATTGTATCATATGACATAATAGTAGCCGAGCCTATTGATTGCATTATTGCATATGTTGCATTAGGCATCTTAGCATAGTTAGGATCCTGCATATTTCTAACTAGCTTTTGTTTTCACTTGGAGTACTTGTTGAGTTTTATGCTTTAGCATGCTTGCATGAGTATGAGTGTTGCTATGATAGCATGCTTGCCATGAGGCTATTTGCTTAAGTGATTAACTGCATGAATGCCTGTGGATGAAGGCTTTGTTGCTTGAATTGGAACAATTCGATGATTGTGAGTTTTAAGCCCACTTTGCGAAGTGGCAAATCATGTTTTAAGCCCGGTTGAGGGTGGCAAATCCACATTTTAGCCCACTTTAGGGTGGTAACTTCAAACCATTTTTAAAAACAAACATGACTTGATTTGTTCCAATTCTTGCGATTTAGTCTATACTTGTATGTGTGCATCACGTAGTAAAGTTAGCTAAATAATCAGAACAAGAACACATGTGTTTATAAAACGACATATCATGCTTAGTAAAGGCCGATCCTTTGATCAGGCAAGTGGGGGTGCTCATTTCATGACCTTCCCCTCTCGTACCCAAGTTCCTGAGCCGAGACAACTTTGGTGATGACAGAGACATGGCCTTTGGCACGAGTCAGGGTTTCCTAAATTTTCCAAAAATAAAATATTTAGGTAGCGACTCTGTAATTTGGAAAAGCAGTCCAGTTTTGGCATTATTTGATTCAAAATCTGATTTTCCAAAATGATTTGCCGGATTGGACTCTTTGGTGTTTATCAGTTTCACATTGCACTTTGTGAGATTAGATTCAGAACAGTGACAGGAGTCCGAACTATTGGACCAATTCGAGCTTTCCGAAAGGGGGCGCGAAGAAAGTCGAACCCACAGTTTCTGGCAACTCTGTTGAAGATTTAGAGAACTTGACTCAAACTCATGATACGTTGTTTTATTTACACTTATGTGTTTCTTTGCATTGCATTTGCATTGGTGCGCTTAAGTCACATTGTTTGCCATCTGCTATTCTTGAACAGTTTGCCGGAGGCTTGCTTGGAAAAGCGTGCCATAAGGCTAATCGGTTGCGGGCTCTACCACAATGGAAACACAAACCTTGGATCTGGACTACTGCTGTACCGTTTGATCCTCCTTTTACTTCTTAGTGTTAGGAGCGAGAGGTATATTAGGTGGTCTTGCTGAAGCACCCTTTTTGACCAATTGACCAAGTTGCATATCGGAAGCCGTAGAGACTATTCCAAACTAGGACAGGTTGCTCACCTGAATGTAAGATTGTTTGAAAGCACATGTTTGCGTAGTGAACCCCTAGCTCTTGACGAAACTAGGACAGGGTAACCCTACCCCCTTCATAGGGGTGTTTTGGCTTTCACTTGCTTGATATGTGCTTTTAGAGTGTGACTCTGCAGGAATACATGTATCAGTTGCAAGTCTGGGTATCAGTTTTGAGGCAGAAATCAATGTTTGAGTACAGATTGTCCAACTTATGATTTCAACTGTGTGTTGTCCTTGTCTAAGCCAAGATGCTGTGCGTTTGCTGATTATTGTTTCTTTTTTTGCTTTATTTTCTTTTTGCAAGGTAGTATTCACAATTGCTTTCGACGAGACAGTTTGCGCCCGAGCACTCTGGACCAGAGTCAGGAGGATTTACCGATCCGAGGATCTTATTGGAGGACAACCAGTGTTTGCTTCGCTACCCCCGGTTACGAGACGGAGGACGGTTAAGCATAGATCACCGGTTCAACAGTCGCCAATTCAGCGGTCCCTATCTACGTCACCTGTGCATAGTCGGGCCCAATTTTCTACTTCCACCTCAGAAAGAGAGTATACACCACTTCTGATATATCAGCACCCCGTAAATAGTATGGAGGATATGATGTGCCAACTTCAACAGACCATTGAGGCCATGCAGCAGGACGCTGCTCGCCAAGCGAAAGTTACCGCTCGCCAAACAGAGGTTGCAACCCAGTAAGCTGAACTGATTGTTAGGCTTCAACAGCAACAGCAACAGCAACAACAACCGAAGTAGGCAACAGCTTCCACATCCCACCCACCTCCTATAAATATTCCAGTACCCAGGGCTCCTGCTCTCACAACCAATGTCCAGGAAAATACGGACATCCTAATGGATCTGATTCCACCCCAAACTTCCAAAGCACCAGCCTACCCAACGGAGGCTCGTTTTGAGTTCGAGGTCGACCCTACCGGTCTGAAAGTGAGCAAGCTTCAAAAGCTTTTTAAGAGGGCTCAGGGTGTCAACTCGATCCCAGATATAGAGGATAGCTACACATATTCAGCGGTGACATTACCGGATAGATTTAAAATGCCACACATAGACCGCTTCGACGGCTCGGGTGGTCCCATAGTCCACTTGCGACTATTTTCAGGGCTTGACTAAATTGCAGAAGCTATCCCTCTTTGGCCGGACCCTGTCGGGTATCATGGCTATCTGGTATGCTAAACTGGAAGATTCTGTGAAAATAAGCTGGGAAGAGATGGCTGAGGCCTTTGTCGCCCAATATTCTTATAACACTCAAATCGAGGTCACAACTCGTGATCTCGAGGCTACTCATCAGGAGCCGAAGGAGGGCTTCTCCGATTTTGTCACTCGGTGGAGGGCCAAGGCCTCTATGATAACAACCCGACCAGCTGAGAAGGACCAGATAAGAATGGTCGTTCATAATCTGTAACCAAGCTGCTGCAAAAGATGATTGTCTTACCCCTTCCTACATTTGCCGACCTTCATGAGATAGGGATGCAGATAGACGATGCGATGAAACAGTGTCCGATTTACCATGAAAATGAGCAGCCTAAGAGGGCCTTTACACGCAATTCAAATGCGACTACGAGTAGTAACACAGCTACAAGGACTTCTGATGTTGGTATGGTCACCACCACATTGAAAACAGCCACCCCTTTTACCGGTACATCCGGAACTACCCCACAACCTACAAAGTACCCACCCCGAGGCCAGAGGGTTTTCACCCCACTCTACATGTCTCTATCTGCGGCCTTGAGGGTCTTGATCAGAAAGGGGCATCTGAAGCCCCATGGAGCCACGCCCATTGCCTAATCCCCTCCCTCCTACACACAACCTAGCCAAGTATTGCACCTTCCACCAGCAGCATGGTCATGATACCGACCTATGCTTTCGACTCCGTCATGAAATTTAGGATCTCATTGACAACAAAGTGATAGCATCTCCTGAGAAGCCTAACGTTACCACAAATCCTCTCCCACCACATAACCAACCCCCACCACCCAAGTAAGTAAACCTTATCCAAACAATGGTTGTCCCATACGACCCCAGCATATACATCACTCCTTCCTACCTGCCTAAGTCGGCACTATTCATCCCAGAAAGCACAGACTTGTGCATGATGAGCACGTCCATATCCCAACCCGAACCCGTGGTGGTGGCTGTGGTAGAAGAAGATATGCTTGAGGGCTCCATGAGCTTAACTGAAGAAGAGTACAACCATTGCTGTTACATTGTGCCAACTAGCCAGGCCATACCAAGAGTGGAATTGCTAAAGGGAATGGAGGTCAATGTAGTCCGAAAGGATGGGCCAAGCCAGGGGCTGGATGACTTAGCTGAGCTTGAGGGCTCCATGAGCTTAACTGAAGAAGAGTACAACCATTGCTGTTACATTGTGCCAACTAGCCAGGCCATACCAAGAGTGGAATTGCCAAAGGGAATGGAGGTCAATGTAGTCCGAAAGGACGGGCCAAGCCAGGGGCTGGATGACTTAGCTGAGCTTGAGGAGGACATCAGTAGTCTGTAATTCTTTGATGAACAAGATCTGAGGAATGTACAGATCGGCTAGTTTGATATGAACGGATCAACGGATAATATAGGGTGGCTTAGTGATAAGTCGGATGTTAATGAGGGGTCTCAACCGAAGCAGGAACAGTTGGAAACGGGAATTGCTACAACGGTCGAAACGGTCGACAACTAGAGGAAGTTGTCGGAGAGCACCGGTACTAAGAATTTTGCTCGAGAATTGGGTAGCTTGTGTACAGCTGATACAAAACAGGAGGCCGCACTAAAGCGGTTCGAATAGGAAAGAATTGAAACTGATCAGAAGGCTAGAAAAGTCAAAGGCTTCACGGGGACTGATTGTGTTGTGAACATAGGAATGATTACAATGAAACCAGACAGTTGTTTGTCAATTACCGAGGGAATGTGGTGGAAAGATGAGGATTTGCATCTCGCCCACACAGATGAGGATTAGGGACAGAATCTGCTAGATGATACATGGTATGCTAGGGAAGTTGATCACATGACTCGAAGTGGGCGGTACTTTAAGCCCCCACACCTAGACCAACCAGAAGCATCAGGGAAAGATAAAGAAACCAAGAAACAGAAAGATAAACTGTTGGAAGAAGAAGCTGCACTGAAGCAGCTAAAGAAGATTCATGCGGATATATCCATTTAGGGTTTGCTCATGGTTTCACCGGTGCACAGACAAGCCGTCCAATCAGCAATGGATAAGGCTAAGCTCTCTATTGACACAACCCCTGAGCAGTTAGTGGGACTAGTTTTCCTGGGAGGGGCCTCACCGACTTTAACCTTTACCGATAAAGAATTGCTGCTTAAGGGCTCTGAGCACAACAAACCACTATACATCTCTGTGGAATGCAAAGAGAAGTGGATAACAGTTGTCTTGGTTGATACTGGGTCTGCAATTAATGTGTGTCCGTCGCGCACGGCCTATGCTATCAGTTCGAAACCCACAGACTTCGCACCAACAGCCCAGGTGATTCGGGCTTATGACAATACAAGTCAGGAAGTGATGGGGATAGTGCGGATCAGAACTCAGGTTGGCCCGGCACAACAGGACATTGAATTCCACGTCCTGGATGTTCCAGCCACCTTTAATTTACTCATTGGATGACCGTGGCTACACCACGTAAGAGCTATCTCTTCCACTCTACATCAGATGCTGAAGTACCCCCATGGGAAGGGGGTAGCTATTGTCTTTGGGAACTCTTCCATACATCCTCCGCCAGAAGTCACTACACTGGTGCTAGAAATTGTACACGGCAAGGAGGATGTCTTTCTGTCTAGGTTCACCTTGGCCGAGGCTGTGACACCCCGTATTTTTGAAGTATTAGTATTTAGTGAGTGGTATTGATGGGTTATTATGATAATTTAGTGATGAGATTTTTAGATAAGAATCTAATTTTAAATGATTTATTTATATTTATCATATCTCTTTATTATCTATCATATTATTGTTTATTGTTATTTAAATAGTAAATCCAATGTTCTTGCCATTCATCACGTGGAGAAGCAAAAAAAAAAAAAAACTACAAACAAGACAAAACCATGGACTGTTAACCCACAGTACCCCCAAACCCACCCTTCAATCCTTTCACCTTTTCATTTCTTTTAAATTTTTTAATCTTCTTTCATTGTTCCTTTCCTCTATAAATCAGCACAAAGTGAGGGGTTCCTCACACTCCCTTCTTCTTCCTCATTCATTTTCTTCATTCGGTTCTCCCTTTCTCATAAATTATATAGAGTAAAAATATTAAGTTTAGATATGAGAGTTAGTAATTTTGCAAGAGATCAGAATTATTTTCAGAGGTCCATGGAGCAATTTTAGATTTATGGTGATGAAATTAATTATTTTGAGGTAAATTCGGGTTGTATACAATATGCTCTATTTAAATCTCTTTGCAAAGAGTTCTCTTATTTTAAATTATCCTCAATTTGTAATCTACTTGATTATTGTGGTAAAATCATTTGTTGTCGAATCATTGATATTCTGATCATTTGGTAAAATTCTCTACAAATATTTTTGTGTTAGAATGGTGATTTGTCTGACTGAATGACATGGAAATACTCCGTACATGATTCGAGTGAATCTTATTAATTGTTTACACCAATATGCCCATATAAGCGTGAAGCTTGGGTGAGGTGGGTGAATAAATGAATTTATTCACTGATCATGTACTGAGTAGGACCGGATATTTGGTCCTAGATAAATTATAGTTGATTTGTTGTGCAATTTGGTAAATTGCTTGATTATCGTATCGTTGATTTTATTTCATAAATTGTTGGATTCCTGTTAATTTATTCTGTATCCGAGCCTTGTATTCCTGTCGTATTGTATACTTCCCGAATTAATTTATTTTTCAGGTGCAGAGCAGATTTTAGCGGAGCTCAAAATTAAGATTAAAAAGATTTATTAATATAGAGATTTGGGACCCACCACTGTAATTATTAAATTTGGAGAGAGTTGTAATATTATTTATTTTGGAGGTAATTAGAATATTTGGAAGATATTGTATCATTTGGAGACGATTTTGTAATTATTATTTTTGGGAGCAAAACTTGTATTTTTTTTAAGGCTATTTTAGTATATTTAACGACCCAGGAGTGGGGCGTTACAGAGGCCCAGGTAGTGCAAGATATTCTGGCTGTTGATGAGGGATTATATGTCAGTGCTCAATCCGTCTACCTCATGAATAAGCTACAACATGTACCCGGAATGGGATTGGGAAAGAGCAACTGAAAGGACGTCGCTGCACTGGCCGAAGGGCCACACAACCCTTATACCTTTGGTCTAGGTTACACGCCTACCAAAGAGGATTGGGTAAGAAAGGGAAAGGAAATGACAGGAAGGACCAAGTCTAAACAAACTGGGAGGCCCTACGAGCTTGTACATAGACCCATTCAAGAAACCCTAAACGGTCGTTTTGTCTGGGAGGGGCAAGATTTTCCATTTTGTGGCTTTCCTGAGCCATGGCTAAATTCTGAAAGCGGTGCTTGCCCGGCTTTGAGATGTTTTTCGACCTACAGTTGCAAGGGGATGAAGTTGTAGAAGAGCAAACTAATCTACCAGTTGACGCTAAACAGTGCATAGAGGATGAGTCCGATGGCACAGAACTCAACATAGAAGCAGCGCTGGCTTGTCTCCTCTTGGATCCTCAGATCACACCAGAGAGCTTGGAGGATGACTTCTCTATTTCCATGATCAGGTATCAATCGGCTGTGGGCTCTTCTTCCGGCATTCTGGATGCATCTATCGCACCCTCCCTCGTTTGGCAGTTCGAGGAGGGCTTTTTGTTCAACAGTTCTGAATCAGGTAGTGAACCGGAATCTGATTCCACAGAGTCTGTGGAGTCATAATCAGATTCTAGTTCTTCTAAGTCAGAGTCTGGTATTCTTGGGGTTGATAACCCGGATGCCGTTGTTTTGTCCAAGTTGTCTTTTTCCTTTTCTTTTGAGTCGGTTGTAACTGAGGATTTGGACGAACTGGAAGTTGTGAATGAGAATCGTACCACTACTATTTCTGAATACTTTTCTGTGCCACTTGTTTATTGTATTAATCAGGACTTTCAAAACTTTGATAAAAATGACGGGAAAGAAATTCCTCCGGTTTTGAAACATTTGATTGATCAAGAGGAGGAGAGGTTTGTAAAACCCTTGGTTGTTGAAATCACTTCAATTAATGTTGGTACTGAGAAGGATCCGCGTCTGGTCCAGATCGGGTCCACGTTGTCTTCGGATGAATGCGAGCGCTTAGTCGCTTTATTAGAAGATTTCAAAGATGTTTTCGCGTGGTCCTACGAAGACATGCCTAGAATCGATCCTGAGATTGTACAGCACCGGATCCCTCTTGACCCTGAGGCCCGACCCGTTAAGCAGAAGCTTCGGAGAATACGCCCGGATTGGGCCCTAAAAATTAAGAAAGAGTCACCAAGCAGATAGATGCAAGGTTCTTGGAGTATTTGAGTATCCTACTTGGTTGGCCGACATTGTTCCGGTGATGAAGAAAGATGGCAGAATTCAGGTGTGTGTGGATTTCAAATATCTGAACAAAGCTTGACCAAAGGACGACTTTCCTCTACCGCACATCGACAAATTGGTGGACTTCACCACAGGCCATGCGCTGCTATCCTTTATGGATGGGTTTTTCGGGTACAACCAGATCTTGATGGCACCTGAGGATAAGGAGAAGACTGCCTTTACCACACCGTGGGAAACCTACTACTATAGGGTGATGCCGTTCAGTTTGAAGAATGATGGGGCTACTTATCAATGAGCTGCAACTACGATCTTGCATGATATGATCCACAAAGAGGTTGAGGTGTATGTAGATGACATGATTGTCAAGTCCAAGGAAAAATAGGGCCACTACACCACCTTAAAGAAATTTTTCCAACGGATCAGAGAGTATCGGTTGCGACTGAATCCTCAGAAATGAACTTTTGGCATCACAACAGGGAAAATGCTGGGGTTCTTGATTACACAAAGGGGCATTGAGGTCGATCCTTCCAAGATTAAGGCCATCTTAGAAATGCCACCACCAAGGACTGAAAAGGAGGTGCGCAGCTTTCTCGGTAAAGTGCAATTCATAAGACGGTTTATTGCAAAATTAACCATGACTTGTGAACCACTATTTGGTCTCCTGAAGAAAGGAAAGAAATTCCAATGGGATGACTGATGCCAGGTAGCTTTTGAGCAGATCAAGTAGTATCTACAGAACCCACCCGTGCTGTCACTGCCAGAACCGGGGAAGCCGTTGATTTTGTATCTGTCAATAACCGATACAACAATGGGCTGCATGCTTGCGCAGGAATCTAAAGATAGAGTGGAGAAGGCCATCTATTACCTAAGCAAGAAGATGCTGGAATATGAGATCCGTTATACTCCGCTGGAGAAGGCTTGCTTGGCCTTGGTATGTGCTACCAGGAAGTTGAGGCACTACCTATTAGCTCACTGTAGACAAGCCCTCGGGGGACCTCGCTACAGTTCGGACTCGATTGTTGTCACGGTTCTTAATCTGAACCAAAGAGTCCAAATCCGGCAAATCGTTTTGAGAAAACAGATTTTTAGAAAAGAAGTGTCAAACATGGATCGCTTTGCGGAATCTGAGTCGCCACCTAAATATTTTATTTTTGGGAAATTTAGGAAACCCTGACTCGTTTGCCTAAGGCCACGTGTCCGTCATCACCAAAGTTGCCTCGGCTCGGGAACTTGGGTACGATTGGAGAAGGTCACTTCGTGAGTACCCCCGCTCGCCCGATCAAAGATCGGCCTCTACTAACCATGATATTTAGTTTTGAAAACATTATGCGTTCTTATTCCGGTTATTAGCCTAGATTTATTATGTGATGCACACAGCATACAAGTATAAACTGAGTTGCCTGAATTGGAACAAAACATTTCATGTTTGTTTTTGAAAATGGTTTGATGGTGCTACTCGCAAGTAGGCTAAGACGTGGATTTGCCACCCTCGGGTGGGCTTAGAAAACATGATTTTGCCATTATCTAGTGGGCTTAAAACACACAGTCAATGATTTGTTCCAATCCAACTAACCCAACCTTCACCCACAAGCATTCAGGCAGTTATATCACATAAGCAGTTAGCCTCATGGTAAGCATGCTATTCATGACAGTCACTCACACGCATGCAAGGATGCTAAAGCATAAAACTCACCGAGTACTCCAAGCCAAAAAAGAAGCTAATTAGAAATCCATGCATGATCCTAAGTATACAGAAATACCTAATGCAACACATGCAAAAATGCAACTATAGCAGGCTCGGCTATTCTAAACATGGCATATGTGATGCAACAGCTATCAAGTATTCAACTTAGAATTGAAATACAAATGCAGTTAGTATGATGCGCCGAGCCCGGTGCGTGCAAGACAAATGAATGAATGCAAACATGCTATCATACTGTATACTAATTGAAACATGCCCTAGTCTAACCATCATAAGCTGGTAAATAAAATGGAAGAAAGACGTGGGGTTGGAAGACATACATCACACTCACGCACACTTATTACAACATTGCCCTCGAGCAGAGGGTCCAAATAAATAGTACAGTCCAAATAATACAGTCCAAATATGTACAAATCCCTAATTAATTTACAAATTAACTAAGAAAAATAATAAACTAGCATGCAAGCCAGGGACTGTCTTGACTCTTCTCCAGATGATGAATGATACATGTCCGAGTTGCCTTGTGCAGAAATCCACTGCGATGCCTCAATTAGCCTTTGTTTGCAATTGTTTTTTGGAATGCGTGCCAAGCTCCGGAAGGCTGCTGATTCTTGATTTGCTGCAACAAGGAGCAAGAAAGGGGCATGGCAATGTATTTTCACATATGTATGCATACCTCGATCCTCATGCCACCAATCACGCATCTCGATGCATAATGGCCGAGGAGTCGAATTGCACAACTCAATATGAAATGAATGCACATATGAACACAATAAGACCTAACTCCATCATGGATAATCAGGAGTGTCGGTGACTGGGGAATTGAGACACGTTCCGTCACTCGGAGTACGAAACACCCCTCGTTTCCCATGCTCGAGCTAACTCCTATCCCAAACACAATGCAATATGCATGACATGCATGAAATGCAACTAAGATACAACCTAACATGCACAATGCTATGAAATGGCATACACAATGCTCGATGTGACATGGCATACACAATGCGCTAACATACAACCTAGCATACACAATGCTATGAAATGAAATAGCATACACAATGCATAATGGACTTACACCAACACAAGTGGACCTCAGCCTCACTCACATAGGAGGCCATTAGATGAAAATGAGACACTCGAAATGCGTGCACACATCCATGCAAACCGAGGGCCGACCCTAAGGCACGAAATGCCACTCTAACATGACATGGCAAAGCATGGAATATGGCATACTATCATGCAAATTTGAGAGGCAAAAATGATGCAAAACAGCCCCGAAAGATGGCAAAATGACACCCGATGCATGGAATAGGTCCCGAAACATGGAATTAGGCATACGAAATGACCTATGACTATGTAATGCATGCATTATTTGAAAATGGAATGTGAAGACAGAATCAATACAGCCCAAAAATAAGCATATTTACAGTTCTAAGCAAGGCCAAACAGCGAATGCAAATGGGGCTAAACTAGCATGCAAAAACGGCCCCGAAAGCAATATAATGAAACAAGTGGCAGCTGATGACCCTAAACAGAGAAGGTCCCTTCTACAATGTTTAATAGGGGCCCAAAAACTGATGTTTTATAGTTTACCACAAGCCACAAAAACAGACACAAGTATGGCAAAACTCTCATGCAAAAAGTAGGCCTAAAGGAGGACAAAGAAGTAAGTGATGCATTCTGGCCCCAAACACATGAAGGTCCTTCAACAAAGTTGAAGAGGGACCTAAAATATGACCTTTTATAGTTGATGATCAAACCCAAAACAGTGTACAAGTATGCTCAAAATACTATGCAAGATAAGGCCAAAAAGAGGGCTATAACACAAAGTATAAAAAGATTGCTTCAAACAGCAAAAGAACCTTAATGAAACATGAAGAGGGGGTCAAAATAAGGCCATTTATAGTTCGGACCAGAGTCCAAAAACAGAAGCATAAGAAGTTAACAAATCATGCAAAAATGGGGCCAAAAGAGAGATACAAAGGCAAGTAACAAAAGGAGGCCCCAAACAGTGATGAGCCCTTCAATAATGTTGAAGAAGGGCTCAAAATAAGCTATTTTACAGTTTACAACATGCCTCAAAACAGTTCATACATAAGCCAAAAACAATATGCAAGAGAATGGCATACAAGAGAGGTAATGAAGCAAGTGCAACAAAAAGGCCTCAAACAGTGAGAGGCCCTTAATCAAACATGAAAAATGGCTCAAAATAAGCCTATTTCTAGTTAGGGTCGGAGCCCAAATATGCAAGCAAGAGAGGCTAATGTATTGATCAAAATAAGGTCAAAAAGGAGGGGAAATGTACTTACCCTTGTAGCCTAGTCTTTGACAGCTCCTTGGCACAAGAAATGGTGCTTCCCAAGCTCTGGAAAGCTGCTCCAAGTGGCTGGAATGGAGGGGTGGTGTGGTGCTAGGTGATGGCGTAGAAATGGGGTAGGGTTTGGCAGGTTTGGATGCTTGAGATGGAGGAAGGAGAGAGGTGTAATACAAGGCTCCAAAGCAATTTTTTCTAACCCTTAAACCAGAGCTGGAGGCTGGTTTATATAGGCAAAAGAGGGGGAGAAAGAGGGGGAAAAATGGGAGGGAAAACAATTCAAGTTTTCCCCCAAAAGTTGGCCCCCCGGATACAAAATCTGGGAGGGAAAAAAGTGTATTTTTGTAATGCACCAATCAGAAGGATTCGGCCGGCCGGTATTGATTTGTGTTGGGGCCGGGTTTCTCCCATGGGTGGGCGGCCAAGGGTCAAAAAGGCCAAGTGTAATTACTAGCCAACCACCACAAATTGGTGGCCTCTCAGGTGTTCTCAACACAACCTTGTGGTCAAAAATTGGCAATAGTGAACCAGGAGAGAGAAAAGGCCACTTTTAGGAGGGGTTCAAAAGGCTGAATCACAATTACTAGCCGACCATATGATATTGGTGGCCTCCCAAGTGTGTACAACACAAATATGTGGTTTAGAGCTTGAAAAAGTGGCTCTAGGGTGGTCAACATTGGCTTTCGAGTGAGAAAAAAAACGGGCGATGGAGGGCGATAAAGGAATATAACTGGTTGCTGAAACAATTACTGGCCTCCCACCCTCCTACGACCTTCCTGGTGATGAAACAGAGGTCCCTGCCAAAAATGAACGCAAACCGATGCAAAATGAAGGTTCGGGTCAAACGCATACACCGAGACCGAAAAACCGACTATTAGGCACCGGAGTGGTGTTCGACCACGGTTGGTCTTCGGACCACGATGTCCTCAAAAGGGAGCAAATAAGATGCATGCCAAAAACCGGAGCAAACGGAGGTGGTTAGGCGGTCCCGAACCGAGGCACTCGGCCTGACGGCTCCGAAAACCGGGAACCGGGCTCCGAAATGGGCAAAATGGCCTACGACCACGAAATGTAGCCCACGGCCACTGAGAGATGATCTACGAGACCTCTCCCTCCTTTTGGGAAGAGAAACAGAGAAAACCGAGCTTGGTTCGCAAACCGAGGCAAAGCACAAAAAAGCCCGAAAGTCCGGAGGCAAGGCTCACGGCCGAGACTCTGAAACTTCTGGACGAGCACGATATGCAACATCACCAAGCGCTCAATTGGTGATGTCTGAGTCTTAAGGTCGGTCAAAAATGGGGTGTCTACACTCACTCTGTAATTATGGTTTCAAGATTGGATCCCATCAAATATCTCTTCGAGAAACCAGTGCTTACGAGTAGGCTAGCCCATTGGTTGCTTCTTCTCTCCGAATTTGATTTGAAGTATATGACTTGCAAGTCTGTGAAGGGGATAGCAGTAGCGAAGTTCCTAGCCGATCACCCAGTAGACGGAGACGAAGCAGTGGAGTATCTATTCCCAGATAAGGCCATTCAGCAGGTCAAAGAAGAGATTTGGACTATGTACTTTGACGGAGCATCTAACCAGTGCGGGTATGGGATAGGAGTGTTGCTAATAGCGCCCAACAATTTCCACATACCTTTAGCTTTCAAACTCCGGTTCAAGGTGTCAAACAATGAAGCAGAATATAAGGCATGCATCGCTGGCTTGGAAGCCGCCTTAGAACTAGGGGCAAAATGGTTAGACGTCATTGGGGACTCAAACCTGGTTATGTCTCAAGCGAAAGGAGACTGGAAAGTTAAAGAAGAAAGGATGAAAATCTATCACCAAACCCTGGACGTTCTAATTCCCAGGTTTGAGAAACTAATCTTCACCCATCTGTTAAGAGAGAGCAACAGGTTTGCTGATGCTTTATCAACTCTATCTTCCATGATAGACATCCCTTTAAGAGTCCAAATGCCTCCAATCATTATTGAACAGAGGTATGTGTCGGCTTATGAGTTAAATCGCCGGAATAAATGAACTACAAGATCAAAACCCCTGGTATCATGACATCTGGAACTTCTTGGAAAATGAGGCTTATCCACTAGGGGCAAATGCTAAAGATAAAAGGGCAATACGGCGAATGGCTACTCAGTTTATCATCTACGGGGGTAAATTGTACAAATGAGGACATCTGGGAATGCATAAACTATGTGTTGATAAAGAAGAGACGAAGCGCCTAATGGGGGCTATCCACGAGGGAGAGTGCGGAGCGCACATGAGCGGAGTGATACTAGCTTGGAAGATTCTCAGACAGGGTTACTACTGGTCAACCATGGACGAGGATTGTATTGGTTTTGTTCAGCGATGCCATAAATGCCAGATCCATGCAAATCGCATGAATATCCTGCCGTCGAAGTTGTACAACATGACTTCACCGTTGCCGTTTTCAGTCTAGGGAATTGATGTTATTGGGGCAGTTACTCCGAAGGGGTCAAACGGGCATGAGTATATCCTGGTGGCAATAGACTACTTTACAAAGTGGGTCGAGGCCCAATTCTACACAGTGCTGAAAGCGTCGCACGTAGCCAAGTTCATCAGGAATAATATCATCTGTCATTATGGGGTCCCGAATGAGATCATTTCAGACAATAGTTCCCACTTCAAGAAAGAAGTGATCGACTTGTTAGAGAAATACAACGTGGCTTTTCATAAGTCATCCACATATAGGCTGCAAACCAACGAAGCTGTTGAGGCCACCAACAAGAACATCAAGCACATTCTACAGAAGATGGTGGAAACCTACAAGGACTGGCCAAATAAGCTGTCATTTGCTTTTCGGGGCTACAGAACATCAATTCGAACATCTACTGGGGCAACTCCGTATTCTCTAGTTTATGGGATGGAAGTTGTTCTGCCGATTGAAGTTGAGGTTCCGTTACTGCAGCTTATGACTGAGTGCCAGATAACAGAAGCGGATTGGTAGCAGAGCAGGTTTGAGGAACTTATGTTGTTCGACGAGAGGAGACTGAAAGCACTGTACCATGTCCAAGGTTATCAACGCAGAATTGCCAGGACTTTCAACAAGAAAGTTAAGTCCAGGAAACTAAAATAAGGGGATTTGGTGCTCAAAGACAACCAAGCTCCCATCCATGACCCTAGAGGCAAGTTTAGACCTAATTGGACTGGTCCTTACATCATCAAATCAATTTAGTCAAGTGGAGCTATCATTCTTATGGACTTAGATGACCTTGAATTCTCCCAACCAGTCAACATGGACAAGTTGAAGAAACACTACCCTTGAGAGGCTCACTAGGCCGAAAACCCGAAAGGGTGACCTCGCCAAAAGTTAGAGCACAAAAAATTTTAAAAAAGAAGAACTGAGCTCGCAAGGTTGAAAACCCAGAAAGGATGGCCTTGGCAAAAGTTAGAGTGCAAAAGGAGAGTGTTAATACTCGAGTGAACCCAAGCCAAACTATGTAAGGCTTGATTCCCATTTTCGGGATACGTAGGCAACTTCATTCTGAAGTCCAACCATAAACACTTCCAAATCAACTATGTCCATGTGATTGTTTTAGTCATCTTTGTGTTTTCTGCATCCAAGAGTTTGGTTGTGATCTTTGCTATCAAAGCTGGTTACAGTATAATGTAGTGCTCTTCAGACAAGGGGCAACTTTCCAGTTATTGAATTCGGGGTTGTACATCTCAAGGATAGATTCCGAGTGTATCCAGTTGTGATCCTTATCAAAAATGGTTTTGAAGAGTTTTAATAAAAGATGATTTTGTTCAAATTAATCTTTTTACAACTTAGACCATTTTTGGACCAAAAGGAAAATTTTCAGTACCCACAACCTTCAATTTCATTGATTTCAATACAGAGTTCTCCAACTCTTGATATAAATCGAAGTTGTTTTTTATTACATTCAAAAGGAAAACTTAAAAGTACAAATTAAAGCAATAAACTTGGGGCAGAGTTAAGTCAGGTGTTCTTGCATCCCCTCCCAGAGCTTGTGGAAGCTTCAGGTGCCAAAGTAGGCCTGGTTTGTGCCTCATCTTCAAGCTAAGCTATGCATTCGCCAGAAAGGGCGTAATTGAAATTGGGAGCGGGGGCCAGAAGTTCTCTTATCCTCCATGCAGTGGAGTATCTAGCTGGGTACTCTATCCCCTCTTCTGGGCAAGTTTGGTCGTGTCCGAACTGACGCCTGAACCGGAATAGAAAATAAAAGACACAATGCGTCAAGCCAATCAACTGAATGCCAGGCTGGCGAGACATGTTGTAGCTCATCTCAAGCAGATCAAACCAGGGGCAACGCCAAGCAATATCAACAGCAGACCTATTACACATCTAGTGGCACCACCATCCCTCATTCGGGAAATCAACTAGCTATTGGCGAAAGAAGTAGCTGTACACTATATACACAGGGCAAGAGTCCACTACTTTCAACCTGTCCATGAGCCATATCCGGGAAGGGATGAAAAATAAGAGAGTTTAAATAATAGAGAGGTATACGTGGAGAGAAAAAGTGAGAAAGAGTTTTTGAGAGAAAAACAGAGCCTGAGGGCTGAATGATGTGAGAAACACATGTGAGAAGGATGGGAAACATTACCTGCAAGAGTATTGGACTTCTTGTAAACTTAGTTGTCTCTCGGTGATGGAAAGCATCCAAGCCCATCAAAGTCTCGACTAGTGTCAAGCCAATGCAGCTCTTGCCCTCTTTCAAGCCTTGGGCCACTTCGATCAAGCGAATGCTAGACCCTCCAAAACCAGGGGCAAGAAAAAAGTGAGCCAACATGCACAAGCAGAGGGCATGTTACTGAAAACCTTACCAGAGACAATCGCCGCGGTCGCGGACATCAGAAAATCAAAGAATCAAGCTGGGAATATCCAATTCCCTATTGTGAACCAAGGATCGAGCATCGTGTATGTAAGCCCACACATTCGTCCTAAGGCTTGGATATGGCCAAAACGGGACTGGTGCAAGATTTCCTCGTCACGCCTGGATTTCATCAAAGCTTGGAATTCTTCGATTGTAGGCCACATCTCTTGCCCCCCGAAGCTAAACATATGTGTAACCGGGTTCCAACATCTAGCTGCGGCATGAAGGGACGGAAAACACAGTGGAGTACGATTCAGCAGGAATAGTGCATTTATCCTGAAACCTCATAAATTTAACTTTTCTGAGCCATCTAAAGTTGCAATCCAAGTCGAGAGTTTTTCGGCAAAGAATGGTTCCATTTGTGGCAAAAATAGAGCTAAATTGAAGAAACCACAAAGCTGGAGTTTTTGTAGGAGATAAGGTGCTGAGTAAAAGCAATATGGAGGTTCCCTGCACTAGTGGCCGACCGGCCACTTTTGTAGCCGACCGACCAGTACTAGTGGCCGACAACCACTTTTGATGGCCGACAGCATCTGTTTATGGCCGGTGGCCTCCTATTTTGCCCTCTGGTCCATCCATGTGTTGAAAGTGCTAAGAACTTGTGTTTTGTTCCACTCTTGGTACATTTCTTCCATCTCTCTTTAAAAATTTTGTCGAATTGCTTATCGAGTTGTTGTTTTGCTTATCGAGTTGTTGATTTGCTTATAGAGTTGTATTTGTTTTGATTGTCGAGTTGTTGTTTTGTTCATTGAGTTATTTTACTCTGTTTGTTATGTGTTGGTTGGTTCATTACCTGATTAAGCAGTTGCCAATACAATATTCAATTTCTATCAATCCTGTTTTCGTGAAAAATAGTGCGATGCGATGAATGCTCATAATGCAAAATATAACACTTTTTAATCAAAAGTTATTTTCATTCTGATCATGGTTTCTTTTTCACAAAAAGAGTACAAGTTCTTAAGAAAATAAAACTGCCTAAGGCTGTACAACGTGCTAACACTATTAGCAAAAAGAAAACTAAGCAAAAACATCTGAATCAGCGCCAGCCAACTCAAGGATCGAGAGGCCCTTTTCGTCCTCTTCCTCGGCAGGGCGGACTCAGAGCTATCACCATCAGCACCACTATTTGAATCTGAGTCGGAGCCTGATCCAGAGCTGCCAACGCTCCCCCCCTCGGAGCCATCCTCAACATCGCCACTGCCCTCAAAACCCGAGTCGGTGTCATCGCCATCACCCTCAGATGACTCTGATTGCGGACTCGCTGGCTTCTTGTCCTCATCTGTCTCATCATCATCCGGGATAGGCTCTGGTGGGCCGCTCTCGTCATAAGTACGTCTAGCTCAGCCTTGTCTGTGCGTCAGAGTCCCTCGTCTCTCTCTCCTCTTTGCAGCTCCGCTAATGCGTCCGATAAGTGGCATCTGAAAAGGACCGAAAAGACGGACGCTTTGTCAAATGCATCAGTTATGGTACATATTGGATGCAAAGATGATTATAGTGTTGTATGCAGTGTGTGGGAGCAGTGTATCAATGCAGTGTTGTTAATGTAATGTATTCATATCAGTATAAAGCATATTGCAGTTGAAATGCTAATGTATCAGCAGAAAATTTCATGACATGAAATGCAAATTGAAGGAAACTTATCGGAATCCTGTAGAGACTGAGTAGGTTCATGCTCATCTGAACCATCCCCATCAAAGAAGCCATTAGTTCAAGAGTCTATCTGGTGTACTCTATGGACGCCTGTGAATATGTCGAGATGATTAGCGATCTATAAAGCATAAGCTGAAATGAATTGAATATGCAAAATGTAAAGTATCGTACATACCGGAGTTGGGCCTCAAACTCCGACAAGCTCGTGACCAGCTGGTGCAGGCTCGATGGGAATCTGGTAAGCCTCCCATGTGGGTCACCAGCAAGTCAGTGTAGTAGGCAGCTCTGGCCATCCTACCATCTGCCTCGTTTGAGAACCTCTTCTGTCATGAGCCCGGGACGCCCTGGATCCTCCCGCTCTCTATCCTGTAGCTGGAGCTCTAACGCTCTCACCTCCGCAGGCACCAGTCAGGGGCGGCATGAGGTATGTCTGGATGAAGGCAGTGTAATCGCCCTCAAGCCTGAAAAAGTCGGTGTCTTAACCTCTAGTGAAATCGATCATCTCCTGCATGGTGTACCTCTCTGTGATTCTCATATATGTGGGAGGTAGCATCGGAACTACCGGCTCAGGCAAGCCGAGGGTCTGGCGTAGGAATCGCTACCCTAAGAACCACACCCGACAAATCGGGCCCTCGAGCTAGATCCAGAATCGAGAAGCCTTCCGAGTGCCGGCAAACTGATCTCTGACCCCGTCAGGCATCATTGTCCACGGCTGCCAAGTGATCTGTAAATAGTGAATATACAGATTGTTAGCTTCCATTAGAGATGCAATATGAAGTAGAGCTAAAATGACTATAAGGTTTGAGTTACCTCTGCTGCGGTCATGATGTCGAAGAATCGACGGAAAAATGAGAATGACTCTCGGGGCCTCCACTGGCATCTCCTTTCGTACCTGTGCGAGTACGGCATAATAGGTGGCTTCTCCACCTCTAGCTCTGAGGCGAGCCTCGAAAAATAGGCGTACACCCATAGCTGCAGAATGCGAAAGGATAACAGTGAGTATATATTAGATGAATATAGAGAATGTAATGTAGAAAGTAGACAGTGTGTGCAGTGTACAGAGAATGTAATGCAGAAAGCAGAGAGTGTATGCAATGTACAGATAATATAAAAGCAGAAAGAAAACAGTGTGTGCAGTGTATAGATAATGTAATGCAGAAAGTAGACAGTGTGTGCGGTGTACAGATAATGTAAAGCAGAATGCAAATTGTGTGCAGTGCAATGTACGGTATGTGTAGTATACGGGAAATGCGAAGCAAAAATGTAAAGCAGAAGGGTAGGATGTACCTCCTAGGCCCTCCAATAGCCTGCTAGCAGATGCCTGCTCCGGTGTGAGATGGAGCTCTTGTACCCGTATAGTGTGGCCAAGCATGCGCCACCCCAGTCATAGAATCGGACACGAGACAGGTCCACCAGGGCACTTATGAGGTAGAGCCTGATGGTGTTCACCCGGTCGGCGAATAGAGTAGTCCCAAATAGAAACATGAGGAAACCCTAGGCATAGTACTCAGTCTCCTCGCGGGTCATCGGCATCGTTTCTCTAAAATGATCAGTGAACCGTGTATATCGCACCATCCCTGATTGGGAGATGGGTGGGTGAATCCCCAGCAGGTAGATCTGAGCGGCCTCTCACTCGCCCATGTATGTGTCGTAAGAAATCAGATGACCCCATACCGCTATGCCGACGAGCATAGAGAAGTCAAAGGGAGTTAGCGTCATCTCCCCTGCTGTAAGGAAGTGGAGGGAATTGGTGGTATCCCACCACCTCTCTACTAAAGCACCCAGTAGAGGTTGACTCATAATGAGTCGTGAGAGCCCCATGAAAAATGCGCCGAAGCCGGCCTCATCAATGATGTGACGGATGGCGTCAGGAAGCTCCATATACCGCTTCCTCGCAGAGGTGGTCCCATGTCCACGAATGACATGTGAATCCCCCTATTCAGGACAAGCAGATGCAAGGCAGTGTAAGAAATACAGTGCAAGGGTATGTTCAGGACAAGCCGATGCAAGGCAATATAAGAAATACAGTGCATGGGTATGTTCAAGACAAGCAGATGCAAGGCAGTGTAAGAAATATAGTGCAAGAATGTGTTTAGGATGAACAGATGAAAAGCAGTGTGAGCTATACAAGAAATACAACCTACATTGCAAAAAATAAAGAAAAATGTATACCTCAGAGGCACCATGGGATAAATGTGACCTCGGCTCGCGCAGCAGGAGGTCCTCCGGTGCACCTCGCGCAAACCCTCTGAACTGGCTGATGCTATCAGGAGGTAGCACGTGTACCTCAGGATGATACGTCAGTGGGTCGAACGGTTGAATACTGAACGGCAACGGCTCGAACTCTAGATCCAGCTCCATCCCCGGAGGAGCTCCATCATGTGGAATGTCGTCCACCATCTCGAAGAAAGATGAGAGAATGGTCGAAAATGGGCGAGGAATGCCAAAAGTCAACAAAAAGTCAACTCTAAGAGAGGAAAAATGGAAGAAAAGGTCAAGGCTCGAAAAAGGGCACTGAAATCAAGGGTAACTAGAGGGAAACAAACCCCGAGTAATGGAAGTCTTGAAGGAAGCACCGAAATCACTTTTTAATCGGTTCAAAATGGAGTGTGCAGAGAGGTTTTAGCGAATCGAACGTTCATGGAATGTTTGAAAATGCATATAAAGTGTGGATCGGAAGGAGAAAATGGTCTAGCGCAAGAGGAGAAGGATTTTCGATTTTGAGGTAGTGTAGGGTTTGAAGCCCTATATTTAAAGACCCACGGTGAAATGCCAAAAATACCCCAAATCTGTCATCAGTGGCTGACCGGCCACTAGTGGGACGTGTATCCGACGCTTATACCACCTTGCTTTGGTTAGAAACATTGGGACGTGTGCCCGATGTTTATACCACTCCCCAGTTATAAGCATTTGGGATGTGTGTCCGACGCTTATACCACCTTGCTTTGATTAGAAACATTGGGACGTGTGCCTGATGTTTATACCACTACCTAGTTAGAAGCGTTTGGGACGTGTGTCCGATGCTTATACCACCTTGCTTTGGTTAGAAACATGGGGACGTGTGCCCGATGTTTATACCACTCCCCGATTAGAAACATTGGGACGTGCGCCTGATGTTTATACCACTCCCCGGTTAGAAGCGTTTGGGACGTGTGTCCAACGCTTATACCACCTTGCTTTGGTTAGAAACATTAGGACGTGTGCCCAATGTTTATACCACTCCTCGGTTAGAAGCGTTTGGACCGTGTCCCGACACTTATACCTCTTAGCTTTGGATAGAAACATTGGAACGCGCTCTGATGTTTATACCAGCCTCTGGTGATTGCACCGCTCTCTTTTCCCTCTCGCGCACGGCGCGTTTGGACATTTTAGTTAAATGCATCTGGATGGATTCCAATGCCTATACCGCTCTTTGTTTCGGTTGCATAATAGTTGGATGCGTTTCATTTGTTATCACTGTTCTCTATGGTTCGGAACCATAGGATGTGTCCCTTGTTTCACACCATCTCGCTCCTCACGTGTGCCACGCGTTGGGATCTTGTTTTCCGCCTCGAGTGCGCCCGACGGTTGCAGTTCTTTACCTTTCCTGCGTGATGCGTAGTTAAGATTGCATAATTTTCTTACATCATTTCCGCATAAAATGTGGTTTGGTTCGTAATTCCCCTGCATAACATGTTTGCTTACTTGCTTATGTACGAGTTTGCTGCAGCGTTTCTTTGCATAACATTTGCATCTAGATGTTTCGTTACAGTCTCATTGCCTGATAATAAGTTATGTTCTGCATCGTGCATATCATTTGCATCTTGCTCCAGAACTACGCTGGTCTGATTCCTTGCAAAGGGATACATAGGCAACCTGTGGGCACAACCGTTCTTTGTTTTGATTGTTTGTTTGTCTAAGTCTTCGGCCTTGTCAAAAATGGGTTATCTCTGGGCTTTGACATTCACTCCCGTCATTTCATGGCTTCCGAGTTCTGTCAAAGAGGGGCAACTGTAGACACCCCATTTTTTACCGTCCTCAAGACTTAGACATTATTGTTTGAACACTCGATGATTGTGCTCACTCGTGTTCGCTTTGAGTCCCTGAAGGTCTCGGCTGAGCACCTTGCCTTGGAGCCTCTAATCATGTCTGTTTTGTGCTTGGTTGTCAGCCAAGAGCTTGTTGCTTCACTTCTGAAGGAGAGGGTGACCTGTCGGCCATCCCCCTAGCCTACCGGCCATGACTTGTGCCTACAGGCCACTAGTGGTGGCCGGTCAGTTATGTTGATGGCCGGTCAGCTACATTGATGGCCGATCGGCCACTGATGATGGCCAATGATCATTTTTCTCCTTTTTCAGATATTTCTTTGCCAGCTATGCCAATTGTTTTTCACTGATGCTCATCTCCATACACGTGAATGGAGGGATGAATACAAGCCTTTAGCTTGATTTTCTATATAAGGGGAGGTCTCTCTCCCATTTTGAGAGGTTACACAATTTGGAACAAATTTCTCTCTCTCTAGAATTCTTTCTTTCTCTTCTTGTTTTATGCATGAAAGTGAGAATTCTCTACACTTTTGCACTAAAGCCCTTAACCAAACACCTTCATCTTGGAGATGAGGTCCTTTAAGGCTTGGTTTGAGCTTCTAAGAGTGGTTTAAGCTCAGAATTGTCGCTGTTTAGTGCTGTACTTCAAAGGTATAACGCTTACCTCATTTAAGCTTTGTTTTAGTTGCTTGCTTTGCCATCTTTTTACATTGTTTTGACCTGGTTTTTCAACCATAAAAAAACTCCGTTTTTAAGGTTTCAAAATGGTGATTTGAGTTTTGGTGAGTTAGGAGGTTGTCTCCTCTTTTTGCTCTTTGGCTTGTGAAGCCTTTTGTGCCATTTCTTACCACCTTTAAATCAAAATTTTTGGGCCTTTAAACCACTAAAATTCAAAGTTAAGTGGTAAAAAGTATGTTTTGAAGTCCAAAAATAAAGGGGTTAGCCTTCCCTCCTTGTGTCTTGCTTCCATGCCTAGTTAGCTTCACATATTAGCTTTGTTTTGTAGCTTGTGTTAGCTTAGTTCAAGCATGTTTTAGGCTCTATTTTTTCATGTTTCAATTCTGCTTTGGGTTGGTTGGAGCATTTGTGGCTTGCTTTTTGTACTTGTAGTGCAATTGTGCTTACTAGTCTAACATGCCTAATGGTTTAGCCTATTTTTGTAGCTTGTGTTAGCTTAACTTCAGGTTGTTTTAGCTACTATTTTGGCCTACTTTAACTCTGCTTTGGGCTGGTTAAGTCCTTCGAGGCTTGTTTTGCATGGCTATAGTGTAATGGTCTTCACTAGCTCATTGTTTTGAGGCTTTAAGCATGAAATGTTTGAATAGTTTGCATGTTATAGCATCATTTTACATATGATTTCAGTGTATATAGCTCTATCACACTCTCACTTATTTCACTCTTTCATTTTGAGAGTTGTGTTTTGAGTCTTGTTTGCAAGCTAACATGTGAGCATGTTTTTCTAGCCTTTTGTGCATCAATTCAACATGTTTTAGCCACTGTTTTGGCATGTTTTAACTCTGTCCAGAGCTGATTTGGTCAGTTGAGCTTTGCGTTGCATGCTTATAGTGTTGTGATCTTCACTAGCTTAATGTTTTAGGCTCTTAGCATGTCTTGCATGTGTTGCTAGCATGATTTAGTGTCTTTTTGCATGCCATTTCAGCACTAAAATATCTGCAACCTCCCTCAATTCTTCACTTTTTACTTTGTTTAGAAAGTGGTCTTCAGCCCCTTGTTGGTTTGAGTGCGAAATTGAGGCTCTCATGCCTAATGGTTTTAATCCTCTCTTGAGGGTTTCTACTAACCAACAGCATGAGGCCTCTTTCATGCTCAAGGAACTTGTGGCTTAAGCCCTCTTTCCAATTAGAGGACTTTCATTTTGGACTTAATCGGTTAAAGGACTAATCAACAATGTAAAAAGTGTAAATAAAATGAACCAAGTAAAACTTGAGCAAGATAAGAATGTTGTATTGCATTGCATGTGTTCGAATCGGACGTTGATCCAAACACAAGAAAAATGGGCCGTTTCATACTCAAAGTGACGAAACGTGCCACTTTTCTTGGTCACCATCACCCTTGATCATGCGTGATAGGGTGGTGGTCCTTCGAGTCTTGTTTGCGCATTCATTGACCTAGTACAAGCTTGGTTCTTTGGCCATCATGCATTGAAAATGATTGGTTGATGGCTTGAGAGCCAAGAGCTACACTCCTTTGAGCTTGAGAAATGATAAGGAGTGTAGCAGTACACATATTGCTTGAAAATGCTTTGTTTTGCCTCTGTTTCTCTCTGTTGCAGCAAAAGTAGAAGTCCAGAAAATGGGGGTGGCCGAACGGCCACTTGCAGTAGCCGACCGGCCAGTTGAGGTGGCCGACAACCACTTTTTGTAGCCGACCGGCCACCAGTGAATTTTTGTGCAAGTGTGTTCCTGTGTTGGAGCAGAGGCAATCTGGAAGTTGGTGCAATTTTCCAAGATCAAATGATTGCAAACAAAGGTATCCGATGGCAAGACAAGAGCATTTTCGGGAGGAAGCAACTGAGCATGCATGCATTCCTCGTCCCTCGAGGCCATTTAAATTGCGTTACTAGTTAGGTAGTGTAGCTAATCATTCAATTCGTTTTGTAATATTTTAATTAGTTTAACATTGCTAGTTATTCAATTATGTTGTAATAATTAATTAGTTAGAATAGTTAATTAGTTTGTTTTTTAATAATTAGCTTAGCTTAGCTTAGTCTAGCTTAGCTTATTTATTCAGACCCTCCTTTGCGAGGGCGTAATGTTGTAATAAGTGTGCGTGCGTATGTGTATGTCTTCCAACCCCACGTCTTTCTCCCTTTTATTTATCCGCTTTTGATGGTTAGTTTAGGGTCATGTTTCGATTAGCATACTTATGCTTGCATGTTTGCATCCATTCATTTGTCTTGCATGCACCGTGGCTCGGCGCATCATTCAAATTGCATCGCCATTTCAATATTTTCTTTGAATACGTGTTTATCGCATGTTGTTCAAATTGTATCATATGACATAATAGTAGCCGAGCCTATTAATTGCATTATTGCATGTGTTACATTAGGCATCTTCGCATAGTTAGGATCATGCATATTTCTAACTAGCTTTTGTTTTCACTTGGAGTATTCAGTGAGTTTTATGCTTTAGCATGCTTGCATGAGTGTGAGTGTTGCCATGATAGCATGCTTGCCATGAGGCTATTTGCTTAAGTGATTAACTGCATGAATGCCTGTGGACTAAGGCTTTGTTGCTTGAATTGGAACAATTTGATGATTATGAGTTTTAAGCCCACTTTGTGAAGTGGCAAATCATATTTTAAGCCCCCTTGAGGGTGGCAACTTCAAACCATTTTTGAAAACAAACATGACTTAATTTGTTCCAATTCTCGCAATTTAGTCTATACTTATATGTGTGCATCACGTAGTAAAGTTAGCTAAATAATCCGAACAAGAACACGTGTTTATAAAACAACATATCATGCTTAGTAGAGGTCGATCCTTTGATCGGGCAAGTGGGGGTGCTCATTTCATGACCTTCCCCTCTCGTACCCAAGTTCCCGAGCCGAGGCAACTTTGGTGATGATGGACACGTGGCCTTTGGCACGAGTCAGGGTTTCCTAAATTTCCCAAAAATAAAATATTTAGGTGACGACTCTTTAATCTGGAAAAGCAGTCAAGTTTTGGCATTATTTGATTCAAAATCTGATTTTCCAAAATGATTTGTTGGATTGGACTCTTTGGTGTTTATCAGTTTCACATTGTACTTTGTGAGATTAGATTCGAAACCATGACAAGAGTTCGAACTGTAAGACCAATTCAAGCTCTTCGAAAGGGGGCACGAAGAAAGTCGAGCCCACAGTGGCCTTTGGCACGAGTCATTGGTTTCCTAAATTTTCCAAAAAATATTTAGGTGGTGACTCTATATCTGGTAAAGCAATCCATTTTTGATATTTTGATTCAAAATTGATTTTCCAAAAGATTTGCCGGATTTGGACTCTTTGGTGTTGATCTATTTCACATTGCACTTGTGAGATTAGATTCAGAACTGCATGAGTCCGAACTGTAAGGCTAGTTGTATCCGAAAGGAGCACGAAAAGTCGAGCTACACTATCACCCTCGCACACATGCAATGGCTCCTAGTGGTATGGGGGCGCGCCTGAGGATTTTCTCTTAAGGAAGTGTGCATCACATCTCTCCCATGATGCCTCTAAGGTAAGAATTTTTAGGCTTTCATGCACTTTGCTTTCTCAGTACATTTTTTTATCTACCATACATTTAACAAATTCTTCTTTTAACACAGGGTGATGCTTTTTCTTGGAGAAACTACGGGGCTATGACTGTGAAAGACTGGTACTAGGAACTCCCCACTCAAGTCAGAGAGTTGGTTGACGAGGCAGGCTTCGGCCTATTTTGCTTGGGGCTCGCACGATTACAGGCTAGTCGGTCGCTACTTGGTGCTTTGGTGGAGAGGTGGTGGGACACCACCAACTTCTTCCACTTCTCCTCGACAGGGGAGATGACGATGACCCCATATGATTTCACCATTCTTACGGGCTGAGAGTAGGGGGTGATCCGATCACCTTCGACATCGACATGGGCCAATGGGAGGCGGCTTGGATTTTCTGCTTGGAGCACGCCCTTCCTTAGGCAAGCCAATCATGGTCAGATATAGCTAGTTCTACGACCACTTCCATAGGAGTTAGCCAGAGACTCAGGAGCAAGTCAAGCAGTACGCCCAGGACTTCCTGATATATCTCTTCAGTTCCACCTTGTTTGCGAATAGGTGGAATACCATAGGTTTGTATCTGCTTAGTGCTTTGGTGGTGTTGCCTCGGGTGCGGTTATACGACTAGGGTAGTGCTGGCCTTGCCACTTTGTGCGACTATATGAGCTCCGGTTCTTGCAAGAAGGGGAACAAGGTCGAAGGCTACTGGAGAGCCTGGGAGGTACACACTGGACTTTCTGTTTCCATTTCTGTTTGTACATTATGCTTTCTACTTTGCACTTTCTATCTTTATTTCTGTTTATCCTTTCTGCCTATATTTCTATCTCTGCCTATTTGATTCATAAACTGATCTTTTCTTATAGCTTTGGGTATATGCCTACTTTCCCGCCCTTGTCTCGGCTCCACAAGATGAGGTGGAAGCAGTAGTCCCCTAATCCAGACGATACGACGACAAGTGCTATCCTCGACACCGCAGTGTCACCACCTTCGCCTACTATAGCTGTTTCTTCGATACAGTGACAACACGCGATGTAATCTGAAACTTATGTCCATTCCATTTCATTGCTACTACTTCTATTCCATACTCTAACAATTGAGAACTATAAATTCTCTGTTTGCAGGTGACGTGGCAGCCATAGATGGCGATGTCGGCCGAGACAAGGGATGAGTATGCCGGGTCTTGGGATACCTCCAGGCTACGGATCTTGCTGAAGGGTACTTTCTGCAGGACCTAGTACCTAGGGAAGAGGTTCGTACGCTAGACCCTAGGGTCACCAGATCCCGTTCTTCCTACTCCTCCACCATCCATGAGGATTGCTAATAGCCTACCAATTGAGGCTATTGTGTAGTATATGGCGGGACAGGACGCCGATCTCTTCCGCAGGGTTGGGGAGTACACCGAGTTCATCCAGACCCACCTCATGTTGCCTCTGACCAGAGCTCACGCAAGAGGCGTTGCAAGTATTCCTGCTACCAGAGGTGTTGTTCTTGTACCTGAGCATCACGCTGGAGGGGCTGCCCCCGCTGTACATGTTACTGGTTTGCCTAAGATCCCAGCCACGATCACATATTGGCAGTTGAGTGGAATGGCCCACCAGATCCTAGTTGAGTACCCGAAGGAGCGCAAGCACGTAGAGACCTTGATGTACAGCAGGTATGTATTTTGTCTTGCAGTTTATGTTTCACATTTCCTTTTCTGTATACTGATGTTCGAACTCACTTGTAGGTGCCGGTGGAGTATATGGATAGCCTTCTTTAGTTTGTTGACTCTTTGTTCCAGATGGTATAGAGGAGAGAGGCCCTATTCACCTACCACGGTCATCAGGCACTCTGTTTTTCTCATTCATCTGATTGCTATGATTCTCTTCTTGCCATATTCATACTATTCTTGCACCAAACTATACTGATACTCTGTTTCTTGCTTTCAACCTTCGCCTACACTTGCGGCACCGATGGCACTAGCGACACCTCCTCCGACTGCACGGAGGAGAGGTAGATAGGCTCCTGTACGTGGTAGGGGTGAAGCTAGAAGTCAAGGAAAAGGTAGGGGTGCCCGGAGTCAGAGTAAAGAGTCTCAGGCGCAGGATACTTCCTCATCTTCAGAGCCAATTTTGAGTGGAGATGATGCTGAGACCAGCGGCACAGAGGGGAAGATGAGTGAGCACTCTGGGTCTAGGATTGGAGAGGATGAAACTGGTTCTGGGTCAGAGAGCTGAGAGGATGATGCTAGCTCTTAGTCACACTCCTCTGACGACAGCAGTGCTGATAGTGACAATGATCCTAAGTCCCCTCCTCAGAAGAAGACGAAGAAGGCCGCTCGACGCACCAACTGACACCGATTTTTGTACTCATTTTACTCTTTTCTTTTGCTTCGTAGTACAAAATTTATATAGCTTCAGATAGGCCTTTACTTTTTTTCCTTTGAAAACTTATATTTTCTCTTTTGTAAAAACTATGATCGGGATCAAACCTTGCAATTTTATAAAAGAAGAAGTTTTGCTTTGCACAGCACCTCGAGAATGGCACTACACTTGCATAAAATTGATTGTAATTGAATGGAAAATGAGACTGATCACATTTGAGCAAGTTCGTAATTGGATATTCAGCCTACAATTGACCAAAATATAAAATACAACTCAATCAAAGAAAGAAAAGAAAAAAGTAAAAACAACCTAAACACACCTATTTACACTTACTAGAAACAAAAAACTCAAAACAAGACTCAAAAGCAAAAAGAGCCAACATAACACTGCTGCCCAGCTGCCTAGCCAGCATACTGGGTTGACCAGCTAACAAAATGGACAGCCGGCTAGTGAAGTGGACGGCTGGCCAAGACTTGTGGTTGGACAGTTGGCAACAGTTGTCAACCACTCACACACCCTTATCTTCTATAAAGGTCTTTTCTCGCTCTTTCTTTCACAGAATATCATCTTTTCTGCTACTTTCTTTGAAAATAGAGACTTTTCTTATAGAGAGGCTCAAGGATTGGACGGCCACTTTGGACCGCACGAAAAAGGTAAATTTCAATGGTTTTGGCATAAACTCTCTTTTTTCCTTAGGCAACACTTCGCTTTGTTTTCCGTTCCTTCATGCCGCTGCTCGATACTAGGACCCACTCACTCGTGTGTTTTGCTTTGAATCACAAGAGCTATGTCCTACTCTTAAAGAGCTTCAAGCGTTAATGGAGTCCCGGCGCCATAAGGAGATTATGCCCCAACCCCGTTTTGACCGTGCACGGGCTCTTAAATGGATATATGGGCTTACTTTTATACTAGGTTTATATATATATATATATATTTTTTTTTTTTTTTAAACTTAAGCAAATTTGACATTTTTTGTTACTTTCTAAACACTTTTTTTTTTTTTTAGAAGAGTTATAAATTAAATTACAAGATATACAATTCATGATCATAATAAATAGTCCACATGTTAGATAAGATGATATGGAACCATACTTGAGGATAGTGGATTAATCTTCCTCCTTAGCTTGCAAAAACAAATCCTTAAAAGTCAAACTAGTAACACTAATTTAAATATGCAAAAACAAACTCTTAAAAGTCAAACTAGTAACACTAATTTTAATAGTGGATTAATCTTCACTATTTAGTTTTTAATATGCAATAATGTGATAATAGAATGACAATTCAAAATATCATATTTAACTGTGTCTACTAGACTAATGGAATATAATGATTTTATATATATATATATATAAATAAAAGTCAAACTAGTAACACTAATTTAAATATCATTAGATTATTATAATGTATATAAGTACCCATATAATAAATTTTACTTTCATCCAAAATGTAAAAATAAAAATAATAACTAGTTATCTCCATCTATCCAAAATGCAAAAAATAATAATAATAACTAGTTATTTTTTCTTTTAAAAAAATGGGTTGGTTGCCTAACCCTACTTTATACGAAGGTCAGTCCTTGGCTCATGACGAGGAGGTGGATATACCTAGCTTGATTCATCAATTTTCTGATATTGGAGACAAAAGTGACCTTCTTTAGCGAGGTTATCGTCAGCACGCTCTCTGCTTATGTTTACTCACAAACTTCCTACTTGCCCCTAGTTGCAGCGAAACTAGCATTAGGTTGATCAAAGTGGCCCAACGTCTAAAGTAGGGTTAGAGTTGCATAGGTTTGGCATTGACCAAAACTTTGATGGGTTTGGATGCCTTCTATCGGTGGGAGACTTTTCGGTTTGTGGGGAGTCCACTGCTTCTCGAGGTATTGTTTCCCACCCTCTCTTATTTATGATTTCTCATATCACTTTGGCAGTCATTCTCTATTTTCTCTCAAAGCCCTTTCCTTACTTTTTCCTCTCAATGCACATCTCTCTATTCTTTAATCTTTCTTCTTTTTATCCCTTCCCAAGTATGGTTGATGGATAAGTTGAAGGTCATGGACCCCTGCCCCAAGTATTCGGCGCGATCATACTTCTTCCACCCGCGGCTAGTGAACTTTTAGCAGATCTGCAGCTGACATCGCTTGGCATTGCCCCTTGCTTAATTTAACCGAGATAAGCTGCAACATGTCTCACCAACAGGGTATACAATTGATCGGCCGTACACACTGCGTGTTCTGCTTCTCATTCAGGTTCAGGCGCCAGTTTGGACATGATCAAACCTACCTAGATGAGGGGGTTGAATACCCTACTCCATTGTAAGTTTGTGCTTCGCACTTGGCTTTGTACCTCGTTTTTTAGAGGATGAGAGAGTTTCCGACCCTTGCTACTAGCTTCAATTATATCATTTTTGGTGAGTGGTTGGCTTCACTTGAGGACGAGACACAGGTTGGGCCATCCTTGGCTACAGAGACTTCCGAGAGCGCGAGCATGAGGCAAAGGATGATCACTTGACTTATTTGTGCCCCTAGTTTATTGCTTTGACTTTTCTTTTCAAGTTTTTATGATGTAAAAGCAACTTTGATTTAATCTGTGAGTTTGAGGGTGTACTTGTGTTGAATCATGTAATTAAAGTTGTGAGTAGTGAAAATTTATCCTTTTTGGTCCAAAGAATGGTCTGTGTTGCAAAGTAAAACTTTGAGAAAATCAACTTCATTAAAACCTTTCAAAACAATTTTTGCAAACGGTCATTACCTGACACACATAGAATCAATCCTCAAGACATACAGCCTTGAACCAAAAAGATCATAACTGCCACAAATATTCACTTTCACTGCCATTTTGCCCTTGCAACTGACCCTTCTGCCAAATGGAAGGAGAATAATCAAATTAGGGAATAGGTGTTCTACTGCTTCATCTCCTTCCATGGTATGGTCTCCTAGAAATTCCGCTACTGCTCTCCCTTTGACTGACTTGCCAGTAACGTACTTGAGGTCAAATTCGGAGAGAAGAAGCAACCAACGAGCTAGCCTACCCATAAGTGCTGGTTTCTCAAAGAGATATTTGATGGGATCCAATCTCGAAACCAGGAGTACAGAATGAGCTAACAGGTAGTGTCTCAACTTCCTAGTAGCCCAGACCAAAGCTAAGCAAGCTTTCTCCAGAGGAGTGTAGCGGGTCTCGTAATCCAACATCTTTTTGCTCAAATAATAAACGGCCTTTTTCACCTTGGTTTCTGATTCTTATGCTAGCATGCACCCCATGGTTGACTCTGTCACTGACAAATACATGATCAGTGGCTTCTCTGGCTCTGACGGCGACAATACAGGTGGATTTTGAAGGTACTACTTGACCTGTTCGAAAGCAAACTGACATTGATCATCCCATCGGAAATTCTTTCCCATTTTCAAGAGACCAAATAGTGGTTCATAAGTCAAGGTTAATTTGGAGGTAAACCGTCTTATAAATTGCACTTTTCCCAGAAAGTCGCACACCTCTTTTTCAGTTCTTGGTGGTGGCATTTCTAAGATGGCCCTAATCTTGGATGGATCTACTTCAATTTCACTCTGCATAATCAAAAAACCCAACATTTTCCCTGTAGTCACCCCAAAAATGCATTTTTGCAGATTCAACCTCAACTTGTACTCTCTAATCCGTTCGAAGAACTTTTCCAATGTGACGTAGTGGTTTTCTCACTCTTGGTACTTTATAATCATGTCATCCACATACACCTCAACTTCCTTTTGGATCATGTCATGCAAGATTTTGGTTATAGCTCTCCGATATATAGCCCCGACGTTCTTCAACCTGAATGGCATGACTCTGTAGCAGTAGGTACCCCAAGGCCTGGTGAATGCAGTCTTCTCTCTGTCCTCAGGCACCATCAAGATCAGGTTATACCCCGAAAACCCATCCATGAATGATAACAAGGCATGGCCGGCTGTGAAATCTACCAATTCATCGATGTACGGTAGTAGAAAGTCGTCCTTAGGGCTGGCCTTATTCAAATCCCTAAAATCGACACAAACTCTAATTTTGCCATCCTTCTTCGAAACCAGAACAATGTTGGCCAACCAAGTCGGATATTTAGATACCATCAAAAATCTGATGTCAATTTGCTTAGTAACCTCCATTTTAATTTTCAGTGCCCAATCTGGACGGATTCTACGAAGTTTTTGCTTGACTGGTCGGGCCTCAAGATCAAGAGGGATCTGGTGATATACAATCTTAGGATCGATTCTAGGCATGTCTTTGTAGGACCATGCAAAAACATCTTTGAAATCTTTAAATAAAGTGATTAAAACCTCGTGTTCCTTCGAAGACAACGTGGACCTAATCTAGACTAAACATGGATCACTCTCAGTACCCACATTAATTGCAACGATTTCATCTATGCAAGGCTTAGCAAGCCCCTCCTCCTCTTGGTCAATCAAGTTTTTCAAAACCCAAGGAATTTCTTCTTCTTCGTTTTCATTAAAATGTTGAAAATCTTGGTCAATGCAATGAATTAATGGCATAGAAAAGTAAACGGAATCCACAACATTCTCATTTAGAAGTTTTGGCTCCTCGGTTACAGCAGACTTAAAGGAAAATACAAAAGAGGACCTAGACAGGACCTTGGCACCCGGGTAACCACCCTTGGAAGTGCCATACTCAAACTCCTCAAATGGACTCAAATCTGATTCCCACTCAACAAACTCGGTGGAATCAAATCTAGGCTCATTATCCGATTCAGAACTATCAATAGAGCCTCTCTCTAGTTGCCAAGCTAGGCGCAGAGCCTTGGCTGCGTCTATAATAAGATTGGAGTAATCTACGGCTGGTCCATCCCCAATCATAGAGATAGTAACACTATCTCCCAAGTTAACGGGCTCTGCCCCGACATTAGAGTTCGTCAGTAGGTCAGCTAGTGCCATCCCCAACAGTCCCTCTTCATCACTATCCGACCTTGCATTTCTTTCTTGCCTTGTACCGATGCTTGGGTCAATCCTCTCCTCTTCATTGTCTGACAACTAGTGATCGAAAAAGATCTCAAAACCAGGATATCTCTTCTTTGTTTTCCTTTCAACCCACGGCTCTGGGAATCCGCAGAAAGGGAAGTCTTCTCCTTGGCGAATGAAGCGTCCATTTAGGGTTCCCCAAATCGGCTTGTGGATTAGCTCAAATTGCCTCCTGGCTTTCTTTGCTTTAATTCTCTCCTTCAATTCGTTTCCCTTCCTCTTCCAATCTTCTCCAGCCGGCTCATATCCCAATCCAAAAGCATGGGGGTTATGGCTTACTTTTTTGGCAACAGTGTTTCCCTGTCTTCTATTTCTACCCAATCCCAATCTGGGAAGGTGTCCTTGTTCGTTCATTATATATATAGATTGGGCACTCACATAGCCCTCTCTATTCTCTGCCATGATAGACTGCACCAACCTGGTTTCTACTGAGGTGAATCTGGAGAGGAACACATCCTCTTCCCCATGTAGTATTTCTAACAAGGGTGTGGTGGTTCTTGAGAGAGGGTGGATCGAAGAATTGCCATAAACAATCGCAATCCCCTTTTTGAACAGATACTTCATCAGTTGGTACATCGTTAAAGAAACCGCCTTTATTTGATACAGCCGTGGTCTGCCCAAGAGTAGATTGAAGGTTGCTGGCACATCCATCACATGGAATTCAAACTCCTGCTTGGATGGACCAATCAGTATCTGACTCTTAAAGGTTCCCATGACATCGCGGGTGGTATTGTTGTAAGCTCGAACAGCTTGAGTCGTAGGCATGAAGTCAGTTGACTTCAAGCCTATGGTATAAATAGTCCTCGCCAAACATACGTTGATTGCGAGTTGGTGTCCACCAACACTACTGGGATCCACTTCTTTTGGCTTTCCAAGGTTACATACAGAGGTTTGTTATGGTTGCCCTCTCGGGTGGCAGCTTTTTGTCTGTGAAAGACAACAATGGAGTAACATCCCCAGATGTGACCAAAGAAACCAGTTGGTCTGTCGTGATGTCTATAGGCAGCTTGGTCTTGTTCAGTGCCTCCAACAATGCTTGCCTGTGTTCCCGGGAAGCCATCAATAGCCCCCAAATTAAAATCTCTACCTGGATTTTCTTAAGTTGCCTCAACACCAAATCTTTTTCTATCTCATTCTCTTTCATCTTCTCAGTCTCTTTCCCGGAGGGCCTGCTTAGTCTAGGGATGGGGGTTTGAAATAGTGACCACTTCTTGTCATGTGGTTGATCTCTTCTGTGTACCATGTATTGTCAAGGGTAATGGTCCTCTACCCTTCATCGGTGTAAGCAAGGCTTAGATCACTGTCCTCTAACCATTCTCCCACAGTCATTGTTGGACCATTATCGGGCTCTATCCGAATCATGTTGACAATGCGTTTTCCGTTGACACGTCGCTCTTCCATTGCGGTTGACTCAATTTTTGCCTCTCAATACTATCTAAGTTTTGTTGGCATCTTTTTCTTGTCACTGAATTTCTATTCAAGCTTTTCTATAATTTGGACATCGTTCGTCCTTGACTTGACGTCTTCTTTTCTTTTCCCTTTCACTTGCTTCCGGGCTAGTTTTCTCTGTACTTCCTCTATTCTCTCTCTTTGAAATTGTTTTAATGCTCGCTCCCTTTCGGCGATAGTCATGTCTTCATTGCTATTCTCATCAATTTCCTCTTTCTTCTTCATTTGTCCCTCCATGCCAGATTCCTCTCTGCTACTTAACCACTCATGGTTAGATTCAAGCAGGCTCGGATCCCACCATCCGATCTGAACACTCCCATATCCTCTTCCTCAAAGAAATAGAGGTTCTCTAAGTCTTTCTCTATCTCTACTAGGTCATTAAGACCTTGTTCAGGCCAGTCATCCATATTTTGTCCAAGCCCATTTTCTCCAATGGCATTAATGCAAAGCGAGTCTAGTAGTATGATTGTTGGCTTTAGTTAGTCAGAAGCCATAATTTATTGACTAGGATCATACTCTTCCATGGGTGATGGCCTCTTCTCCACAATTTGGGTATCAGACAACCCTTCTTTAGGTGAATTTCCCTTTTTTTCAACTACCACCACCACAGGCTTTGGTTGGGTTTCGGGTGTTATATTTATCATGCACAAATCTCTGCCTCTAGGAATAACCATCTTGAGTTTAGGCAAATGGGATGGGGTGATATATATGCTAGGGTTGAAAGTAGGCAGTAGTGTATGGATGAGGTTGATATTTCTGGGTGGGGGGACTTAGTTGTGGATGATGAGTGGGTTAGTGGTCACATTTGGCTTTAAAAGTGGAGCTATGATCTTATTTTTGATGAGATCCTGGATCTCATGACGAAGGCGAAAGCAACGGTCAATGGGATGGCTGTGCTGTTGGTGAAAGACACAATATTTGGTGGGATCGTGTTTGGTTGGAAGTGGGTCAATGAGAGGTCTAGGGTCAAGGGGCTTAAGATGCCCTTTTTTTCCTAGAAGTTTGAGAGCACGAGTCGGACTCATGTGAAGAGGGGTGAAGGTTCTGTATTGGTTTGGAGCTGGGTGAGTGGGTTGTGTGGTTGCACCGGTGAATGGATCAGCTATCTTGGCTGCTGTGGTAACAATACTGATCTTAGCAGGCCTAGGAATAGTGCTATTGCTAGCATTAGTACCCCTAGTAAACGGCCTCTTTGTCGGTTCACTTGTTCTCTAGATAATTCCCTTATTAAAAGCACTCTCAATTTGAACTCACAATTCATGCAAAACAGCAAATGTAGATAGTGGCACAACTATCATCCTCTATAACATATCTGGTTCAAGGTTTTGAACTACCAACCAAACCTATTCCCTCTCTGAAGGCCTGTTTGTCATTCGGGCTGCCTTTGCCCTCCATCTTGCAACAAAGTCGATAAAGGGTTCCTTGGGATTTTGAGTGGTTGCCTCTAGTTCACTGATCGTTCCCTCTATCTGAGTATTATAGGAATATTGATTAACAAATCCCTCAGATAGTTCTTCCAAGTTCCGTTTGGTCAAGTCCTCCAGTCTGGCATACCAAATAGCTGCCACGTCTGATAAGGTTTTTTTCAAATAATGACAATTTCTGAGCCCACGTTAAGTTCATTGGTTTCAAGACATCCAAGAAGAGACGGACGTAGACGATAGGATCTCTGCTTCCATCAAATCTATCAATGTGAGGCATTTTGAACTTTTTTGGCAATCTTTCATAGGCCTCGATATAACTGTCTTCAATATCCGAGATGAAATTGAAGCCTTGAGATTTCTTAAGTGCCTTCTCCAGCCTAGCGATTTTTATTATAGCAACATCGATGTCATTGATATCGAAAGGAAGAAGTCCCCCATGCAGCTATGCCAGAGGCCTTGAAAGCTTGAGCTTGTGGTACCATCTCTTGGGTATTCGGGACTTGAAGGTTTTCAGCTAGTGGAGGTGGACTAGGGTTCGGCTGGGCAGCCTGGACCAAATGTACAGTTGATGACGATGCCCCAGATGGGCGTTGCATTTCAGCAATAGTCTCATCTTGAGCGGCAATTCTTTGATTCAATGTATCCATGGTTTTTTGAAAAGCTGTCATCATAGCAGCAACCTCCCATGGACTACTTTGTGCCATTGCGAGTTTAGGAGGGTAGCTATTGGCGAGCTGAGTGGGTGACAATGGACAGGTGACTGCTGAGTGCTATGTGCTAGCACAAACTACCTGGTTCTTCTCCTCTGAACAACTGGTGGAAGAGAGACTAACACTAACTGACCATCAATTAAATCTCGAATTTTGTAAAGCCTACCAGAGCAAGTCCACAAAACTTGGGGAATATCAGGTCTTTCTAAAGCTCTGATTGCAAGAATATCTAACAAGAGAAATAAAGAAAAAGAAAAACAATAATCAAAAATCGGATAGCACCTCGGTCTAGATTTGCAACATATATGATCACAGCTGAAAGACTGTGTCTCCCACTGAATTCTGCCCCCACAAAGTGATATCAACTTGTACCACTGATATGAAGCACCCCTGTACAGTTTCACTGTAGAGCACATACCAGATAAAGAGAGCCAAAACACCCCTATGAGGGGGTAGGGTTACCCTATCCTAGTTTTGACATGATCTAGGGTTTCACTACTTCAAGCAAGTAGTTCCACAAAATGTTGTATAAGGGTGAGCATCATGTCCTATGTTGAGATAGTTACTAGAGCTTTACTATACGCACTAGGCCAATTGGTCAAAATGGTACCTCGGCAAGATTACCTAATATACCACTCGCACCTAAGACCAAGAAGTAAAAAGAGGATCAAGCGGTACAGCGGTAATCCAGATCCAAGGGATCCAAGGGATATGTTTTCAACATGGCAGAGCCCACAACCAACCAGCCTTTTGGCAAGCTTTTTAGGCAAGCTGTCTAGGAATAGCAGATGGAAAACATAGTGACTTAAAAGCACCATGCAAATGCAATGCAGAGAACATATATATGTAGATAAAATTTCACATCATGAAGTCCAAGTCAAGTTCTCTGAATCCCCAGCAGAGTCGCCAGAAATTGTAGCTTGTTTTTCGTGCTCCTTAGAGGGGTTTAGTCTCCTAAGATACGATAGCCCTATAGTTCGGACTCTTGTGGTTCTAAATCTAGTTTCACAAGTGCAATGTAAAACAGAACAAACACAAATGAGAGTCAAAATCTGGCAAATCTTAGAAAATCCATTTATCATCAGAGATGCCAAAAATGGACTGCATTGCCAGATTTCAAAGTCGCCACCTAAATATTTTTGAAAAATTTCGGAACCTGTGACTCATGCTAAAGGTCACTTGTCCGTCATAACCAAAGTGTCGTGGTTCGGGAACTTAGGTATGAGAGGGGAAGATCATGAATTGAGCGCCCCACTCACCTGATCAAAGATTGACCTCTAGTAATCATGATGTGATTCTTATCAACACTATATCCTCTTGTTCTGATTACTAATGTTACCTTTACTAAGTGAGGCACACAAGTATAGACTATTTCGTCCACTTTGGAATGCTTTGATTTCATATTTGTTTGAAAAGATTTTTGAATATGTGCTACTTGAATGAAAAGTAAGCTCATATGTACATTAATCAAAATCATTCCAACTTAAGTGAAGTAACCTTCATCTACAGGCATTCAAGAGGTATTTCAAATAAGCACTTAGCCTCATGGTAGTATTCTAAGCATGGCAACACAAACACTTATGTAATATGCTAAAGCAAAAATTGCTCACTTAGTACTCAACCGAGACAAGCCAAAGGAAAGAAAATAATTAGAAAAAAAAAATGCATGTTCTAATATGTAAAGTGACTAATGCAACACATACAAAATGCAACTACTAGATTCAGCTTTTTTATCATATCATATGGATCATCTCAAAACATGCGGTAACACACGTATTCAAGTAAATAGGAAAATAACAATGATAATGATGTTAGAATGATGAACCGACCCCAATGCATGCCAAAATAGATACAAATCATGGCAATGGTATGAAACGAAAATATGATGTTATCACAATAAGCATATAAATAAAAAGGAGAAAGAAATGGGGTTTGAAAGACATACAAATATTACAAGCTTGCCCTTGCACAAGAAGGTCCAAACAAATGTCCTAATTAAGCTAATTATTAGAAACTCAAATGAATAAATAAATTAATTAACTATTACAAGTCCGAATGAAAGTAAAGCAACTAATTAATTACAACATTGAATCTAAAGTCTACAAGCTAATGGACTTGAACGAGAGATGAAGAACCATATGCGTACAACCGAGAACATCCTCCGGAAACCTCTCTGTTTGCTGCCAGAATCTACTCTATTTGCAGTTAGAAAATTATTCTGTTTTGGCCTCAGACTTTGCTCTGTTCTGCTACAAATGCCATTGCCTGTACAAAATGGATTGCCAGCCGGCCTTAAAAAATGGTCGACCATACAGAATTGTGGCCAATTAGCCACTATTTTTAGGGAATACCCTGCTGCAATAGAGCTGAAACAGAGCAAAAACATAGTGTTTCCAGGAGATGTTTATCCTCTATGTCCTTCCCTCTCATGAAGATGATCAAGGGAGGAGTATATCCAATTCTCAAATCATCAATTATTGCAAATTTGTTGTGTGATGATCTTAGAAGCGAAAAGATAAGAGCTCAAAAAAAAAAAACAAACAAACAAACAAACAAACAACACCTCCTCCCTATCATGGAGTTACCTTAAATGAGGGGGTAGACTTGCTTCATGAATCACCGAACATCACTAGAAGTAGTATGCGATGATTCCAGATGCAATAGGCTCGGTATAACATCCGACCGAACCTAACCAAATTTTATTATCTTTTTACCTCTTTTACTCTAATTTTGTTAGCCCTTTTTACATTACCTTTCCATTTTCTTATATTTTCTTCCTTTTTGTCCAAATGTGATGATTACGTCCACTAAATCCAAAAGCAATAAAGGATAGCAAGCATGACTTGACCCGAGAAATGAGCTTTTCAAGCCCTTTTCTACGAGGGGAAATGGCAAAGAAATGATCAAACTCATTTACAAGCGATAATGACTCCAAATCCAAACTTGATAATAAGTTGTAATGAACCTTTCCTTTGTGATTTCTAAGAATCTAACTAGAAAGTTAGTCCCTTAGAAGTGATACACCGACAATAAAGAGAAGTATCAAACAAGAGATCACGCCTAGCATAAGAAAGATGTAATGCCTTGGTAATGAACCTCTGAAGAGATTAAACCATTTAGCATGAGAGGTCTCTTTCTTATGCCTTGAGCGGTAATCTTTTATTTGATACAACTCTTAATCAAAGAAACAAATAAATGAGGGAGGTTGCAGAGTGCTATTGAAAAGTGGGTGATTACAATGATGTGAAAATATATGAAAGTTATAAAAAAAAATAATAAAATAAAATAAATAAAATAAAAGACTATAAACTCAAATGGATTGGAAGCCAAAGCCTATACACCAATCCATAAGGACTTACAACAACACATCTACAATATTCAAAGCATAATTTGACACCCTAAAAAGCTCTGAAATAGCACAAAAATAGTGCTGAAAATTAGGTTTTTGAAGTGGAAAAATTGAGCAAAAATGTGATAAAGCCAAGAGGTTTCAACCAACCAACAAGCCTAAAGAAGGGTGGTTAACCCCTCCACTTTTTTTGTGACTTAAAATCACATATTTCAGGCCTCAAAACACTCTAAAAGTAGTATGAAAAAGCAAAGAAAAGAAAGAGAAAAGATTGTACAAAAGCTCAAGGATTATTCCTTTAAAGAGAGGAAGAGCTTCTAGTTCACAAACCACAAGTTGAACACCCTCAAGAGGCTAAAATCTCAGCAAAGGTCCCAAGTTCCATCTTGTAAGGTGTATGTAAATTGCAAGATGAGAGAGAAGTGTGTTGGACAAGTTATAGCTTTTGGCCAAAATTTTCTAACCCCAAACCATAAAGTGGGGGCTTGTATTTATAGAAAAACATATTTTCACATCAGAAATATCTATAAAGAGATAGCTGGTGCAAGGCATGCATATGGGGACAACTGGCTATCTCAAAATATCTATTGTCGCTAAACATGGCTGGTCAACCATGAAAGGGGACAGCCGGCCAATCAAAAATGGCTTGCTGGCCACTTGTTGGCCAACTCTTCTCTGAGTTGTTAGGCTAGAAAAAGAAAAATAAGGTTTTGGTTCAAAAGGGGTGCAAGGTATAGGTTTTAAAACTTGAAACCGAAGCCTTTTGCTGAAGAAATCAAACGATTGCACAGCGTAACATTTCATCATTGAGTGTTCAAAGTAAGGTGCCCAAGTTTGAAAGGCAGTCAAAATGGAGTGTCTACACTATGTTACTTGTTGCACAATGAAATTGAAGTTTATAAGAATTGAAGTTCGTTGAATTTTGTTGTTTGAGGTATTCTGCAATGTAATGTGCAAGTAAGTGAAACTAATGATTGATCTATGGCCCCATTTTTGTTTTTTTATAGGTCCCAATTCAAGTCAAGACGCACAAAAGTAGACGAGGGGCCCTACATATGTGCATGGTCCATGGGGTACTAGTGAAGATGGCGTTTTAAAAGTTGTTTCAAATGAATTGAATCAAATAGTTGAATGGTACACATCCCTTGCTTCACATTTGGGCATTTTTGGCATGAGATGGGAGTCTTGCACCACTCACTTTTATGACTTGGCATTATGTCCCAGAACAAAACAAAGATAACATATGGAGGGAGATAAAGGTAAATACGGATATAGAACTTTTGTACTTAATTAAATTATTACTAGGAACTAGAAAGAGTATATATCCAGACCCATCCACTTTTTTTCTTGAAATTAATTACAAGTGCGTATAATTATAATGCAGGCTCATACGGATGTAGATGAATCCATGAAGAGAACAATAATGGCTTCATTTGGGAAGAAATTGAGAGATTAGAAAAGTCGAGTGAAAAAAATGGGTTACAAACTCTTCAAGAATGATGCAAATAGGTTGGCTCATCGACTAGACAGAATACATGAGGATCAGTGTTGGGCCTTGGTCAACTATTGAGGCACTCAAAGTGAATCGATACAATTTTATTTATATAAAAAAATGTTTATATATGATAATTTTTATAATATCTTAAATGAATTTCATATTTAACAGAAATCAAGCAAGAACAATAGAAAAATCTGGAAGAAAAAGACATTACATCATAGAACAGGCCAAAAGCCTTTCTCAGTAATTCGAGTGGAGGTATAATTAGATTTTTTCCACTTCACTTTTTCTTTCTCTTTCTTTGAAAATATTTGTCTAATTCATGCATACATTTTGTACTCTAAGTTTTTTCATGGTTTTATCCCTATAATTTTGCACTTCACTACTTGTTTTAGGCAATTACTGATATTCATCAGAATCTTCTGCAAAATGATTCCTTCATTCCTTTTAGTTTTTAACTGTCAACAGTAAAGAGCTGTGGAAGTGTTTCAAAGAGTTGCATGACCTGTTTTGTTCTTAAGAATTCTGGGTGGGATTCCTAAATTCTTACCTTAGTGAATTAATTACTTTACGCAATTCTTCATGATTTCGTGTTTGATATTCCCTAGACATGGTTTGGTCAGTGAGTCTACATATGAGTTTTGGTAATTTAGCATATGGAATGATTACATATCTTGATAATTGACAAGGTTGGAGAAAGGATGCAATGGGTTACAGTGGAGGTTTCAAAGTGACATGAATGAGTGTTTTATTTTAGTTTTGGTAGTATCTACTGCATTTATTTTTGGATTTTACACCTTAATTCAATGTTTTATTTCCCCTAGTGTTTTATTTTACTCTAATGTCTTGTTTTATCTATCTTTTTTTCACATAAGACAAAAAAGAACAATGGGGTTCCTGCTAGTCGACCACAAGTGCGGATGGCCGCATACATGAAAGATGGGATATCAAATAGTGATTCAGTTAATGAAGTTATGGTATGTGATACTACTTTACTGGACTTTTAATATGATTTATATTGGATGCTAATTATTGAATTCAAAACTGTAGACTCAAATGAATGAGCTAACGGAGCACATAGAGGGATCTTCTACTGACCTTGCTGCATTAAATGAGCAGATTTTCACATAAGTTATGGGGCCAAAGCGACCTGGTCGTGTTCAAACGTTTGGATTGGGACCGTCCCCCATTGATGTCTTTGGAGGTAGATATAAGCAGTCACAAGAGCATAACCGTATCTTCCAAACTCGAATTCAAGAACAAGTTGACTAGCAACTTCAATGGTATCAAATGCAATTAGAGTCGAAGATGAATGACGTAATGGAGAAACAAATTTAGGCTATACACTTAGATTTTCAGTCACAAATTGAGTTTTTGGAATCTCAATTGCAAGCTGCAAGCATGCCCATTGCACCAGCTGTTACACCCTCGAACCCATTACATAAGCAATAGATATTTTAATTATTTTTACTAGTTAATACTTTAAATTGCCTAGAGCTACTATACAACTTAAGCCTCTTATTGAATGATAGGTTGTTGATTCACTTAGTAGTCATCCCACTATTCGGCCAATGCTACATCAACAATAATCTCATACATTTTCATCCCAAGAGGTGAGCAATTATTTAATCAAAGCCTTTTTGACACTACAAGACCTTATTAATTAAAATACTTGTTCTTATTAGATGTAGGTTCACCTTTTAAAGAAAGAGAAGAAGAAGAAGAAGAAGAAGAAGATCTAACAAGGTAAAAGTACCATTGGAAAAATAAATAAATAAATAAAAAAGAGGACAATAAGGACAATTTATATCCAAGTTTGTGATCTAGGAATTTGATTGTTCTAACATTGGCTTCTTTTTAATTTTTAAATTTTTTTTCATTGTAGTTAAAAGACTTTTATCTCCATTGAAAAGGACAATAGAAAGTAGCCTTCATTAAATACCTAACAAGTTGTATATATCGAAGTTTGTGATCTAGGAACCTGGTTTGGAAGATTGCTTTCACTCCCTCTGTAATGCCTTCAATTATCAACAATAATGCGTATGGTTATAGTGTTAGTGGTTGGTGACAGTGCTGTGATGACGGGACAGTTGGGTGGGGATAGAAGATAAGGGAAGGACTTGTGAAAAAATCTATCAACACATAAAAGAAAACCCAAAATTTATCATCTTGACCTTAGATTGTATATTCTGGATAATTTTTTAATTTCTTTTTCTGTGTATCTATCTAGACATGCTTTTAACAACATCTTGATAATGTATGCATTTTTTATTTATTACCTCATTCATTGATGACACTGAATTTTAACACTCTTAGATGTTAATAAAATCTCAAAAATTAATTGCTACAATTATTATTTTGGTTGTCTTGTAATCTTGATTTTTACTTGTATAATGTTGGATGACTTGATTGTTGAACTATTCTGTAATGCCTCAGAATAATTTCTATAATCCATACTCAACATCAAGAAGTGCTCACAATGATAAAGTAATTATATTTCATTGATTTACAATTAAGCTTTACAAAAGAGTGATCTAATGAAAAGGCAAGATAAAAGTTAGACAAATAAGAAATGCCCTAAAGGCTTACATCTTTCCAAGACGATGCTTGGTTACAACAAAAGTGGACTTAAAGTCCAATACAGTTAAAGCTCTTGGCTTGTACAAAAGTAAATACAGTAAATACACAAATGAAGCTCTCACTCCAAGTCCTCCCAAGCTATTGCCTTGGCGGAGGCATATCATCAGCACTTGAAATGTTTTTCCTACATAAGGTAAGCTGAAGCCCAGTAGAAATAATCCAACACACTACATGAATCTTAACAAAGCTATAAGGTGAATACATATGCAATGCTCGTGCCAAAACATTTTACGTCTATTTCCAAAACCATGCAATGCCAAGTTAATATCATGGTTCATAAATCATTTCCTTTACAATAGAAAATAGGGCAGTGAATCACACTCTAGGAATTTCAAACAATACAATCTTTTTCGAAAATTTTGTCCGAAGGAAACAGTAAATTGGGACCCATGAAAACATAGGCTATACAAGCACTACTATTGTCATTTCACGGAAATTTCATCTGCGGGATTGGCACCCATGTATACGCGCGATTTTCGAAACTTTTACCCTAGACACATAGGCTAACTTATTTGATGTAACAGCAACTCTTTCCTAGATTCACCCATTTTCTCAAAACAGTAACATTTCCAATGAATAAATGTGAGATAATGCTCAATGCAAATGAATGAGAAAATAGTTTCAATTCTCCTAATTCACATGCAATTTCTACAACACTCATAGCTATCTTTTACCGATAGCCCAATATAGATATTTTTAAACAGATAGACAATTATCAATAAAGATAAACTCTCCAAATTTTCAAGAGGTAAGTGATAATATATTTCTAACTCCACCATCCTCATCAACATCAATCCAATTTCACAATTTCAATATCAATCTTATAATTTATATAAAATCAATATTTGAGGCATTTAGGGAAAAATCCCTTTTCTTCCCAAAAATCAATCCCAACATTCAAATTTAACAATTTATTCTCAACTCAACATTATCTTCCATATCAAAATCATTTTCAATGATCCATTTAAAAAAAAACCCTCTTTTGATTTTTACCCAAAACCAGAGATTGTTCCAAATCTTCCAAAAATCTCAATATTGTTGAGAAATAACAAATAACTAAGTTAAAACTCATAAAAAAAAAGTGGAGATATCCCCACCTCAAGCTTAGAAGATGATTGAAGGAGGGATGGAAACTGAAAGATGTTGAAATTCAACTTTGCTTCGATTAAAACGAAGCCTTCGTCAAACTCTACCTTTGTAACGAAGAGAGACAGGAAAAAAGATTGATGGATCTACGTGTATTCAAGGGAAATAGATGAGTTTTAGAGAGACAGAAAGTGAGAAATATTAGGCTTTCGAAATGTTTAGAGAGAGAGGGGTGAAAAAGTGAATCAAAAGTGGCTTTTTGCGAACTGATATATACAGAGATCGCTCGAGCAACCAAACATAATAAGTTGTTCCGCTTGAGCGCAGAATACAATCTCTCGCTAGTTTGGCAGACAGAAAACCGTCGCTTGAGCGCAAAAAGCTTCGCTCAAGCGAAAAATACACATTCCTAGTATTTTTGGAGACCTGCAAAAGTACTGGAGGTTCACAAAGACCGCTTAAGAGCAAGAAGTGTCACTCGAGCAAAGGAACAAAATTCTGGGCATCAACAATTTAAAGAGGAAAAAAAAAAGCTACCAACCTGTTCCAAACATAACCAACACGTTCCGAAATCCAAACTCAAAGAGATATGAAGGGGAAACAAGACATAGATAACTATGTAAGACAATGAAACTCGGATCCAAGACATCAAATGGGTCGAGTCTAAACTAGAATCGCTATATATTCTATGTTTGTATTCATTACTGTTTCATTTCAAAATTTGATGGTTTTAAATATTACAAGTGATGATTTCCCTTGGTTTGATGTTCCCCGATCAAATATTAAAACATATATTTACATGATTCAATGCTATACGTAGTCTTCTTCTTTTTTAAAAAAATATTACAAGTGATGATTTCCCTTGGTTTTGTTTGCTTACCTCTGGATGATGTGCAACTGTGCAGGGATATACAATTTATACAAGAAATCATTTGATTTTTTTTTTTTTTCATTTTCAGGGAAGCTGTAAGCTACCAGTATTGCAAAGGTAAATGCTTTTTTGGTTTATGCTCTCAGGGATAATTTTTTTTCCTTTGGTTTATGCTCTCAGATTTGGATTACCCTTATCATACTATGGATTTTTTGCATTAATTTTTCTTATGGTCCTTGATACTTTTAGGACAGATATTGATGATCTAGGGTTCTACACAAGTCTTGCATACTCTGATTGGTAGGCTACTCATGAAGGTTGTGATTGTTAAAATAGCTTGTGGGGTTCTATGCAAATTTTTTGGCAAATCACCTCTTGTAAATGTTGTTCATCTCAAACTGATGAGAGCTACTCTTGAAGTTTAAGTAATTTGACTTCTTCTTGACCATTTTGATTCAAACTGATGTGTTTTAAGTCTGAACATGAATTGTTTCTATTCTTGGGTATGCAATGTATTGTTTCTTATTTTTAATTTTGTTTCCAAGCTTAGTGTAGACTAGTTTTCGGTTTTAGAGCCTTGGATGTATGCCTTGTCCGTTCTCCTTTTGGCCTAGTTTGACCACACCTTGTTGCCTTGGTCTAGAACTCTTATCTTGCATCCTTTTTGGTTTGTTTTAGCACAAACTTTGTTTGAGGGTGGAATGAGGCTTGGTCTTTGGACCACCAAAAAACCACCTCCCACCACTTTCTTTACCACTTTAAGTGGTCTAAAAGCTTGGAAATTTTGCTTGGAGTGATACATACATCTCCCTCTCTATATTCTTCTCTCTCTCTATATTTTGTGCCTTAAAGAGTGTTGTTCCTTCACTTTTGCACTACATCCCCTTAGCCAAACCTCTTAACCTTGGAGCTGACATGCCATAGGACTTGTTTAGGCTTCCTAAAGTTGGTTTTGGCTCAGAGAAGCTGCTGGTTTTATTGTTCTACAAGGGTGAGGCCTTTGGCTTCTTTTAAGCTTTGCTTTGGTTATTCATTTAGCCATCTTTGCATGCTCATTTTGGCTTGACTCTCAACTATTAAAACCTTCATTTTCAAGTGTTAGTAATGTTTGTTTAAGGCTTCTTTGGTGTTAGGGGTGATCTACTCCCTTGCATGCCTTGTTTGGCTTTGTTTTACACCATCATTTTAGGCCCTTGAGATCACTTTCTCTTGGCCTTTTAACCACTAAAATCCAGTGGATCTTTAGTGGTAAAACTTATGTTTTGAGGTCTCAAATAGGAGAGGGTCACCCCCCTCTCCTTATATCTTGAATGCTTGTGTTGATGGTTCATAAAGTAGCATGTTTACTAAGCTTGTTTTGGCTCCATCTTAGCATGTATTAGGCCTTATCTCTTGGTCACTTCATGCATGCTTTATACACTTGTAGTGTAAATTTTGTAAACTAGTCTTGTATGCTTCATGTTTGAGCATGTCTTTCTAGCATGTTTTGGCCATATCTCAGCATGATTTTGGTGTTGTTTTTCCATGCCTTAGGTCTATTTTGGGTTGGCTTGATAGCCCTTTGCATGCTCCTTACACTTGTAGTGCAATCCCCCTTGCTAGCCTAACATACACCTTGCTTTTGGACCATCATTCTAACATATTTTGGCTCTACTCCATGAAGCTTTTGTCCATGTGTTAGCATACTTAAGCTCTAATTTGTGTTGTCTTGGTCATGCATGCCTCGCTTTGTATAGCCTTAGTGCATTTTTGCTCACTAGCTTTGAGTTTCATGGTCCCCAACATGGCTTACTTGAGTTGTTTGCATGTTTTGGCCTCATCTCTAACATGATTTCAGTGTGTCTAATGTGGCCATACTCTCTCATGTTTCACTATTTCAACACTTTTGATGAGTTGTGCTTTATGCCTTAAAAGTGAGCCATCATGTATGCATGTTTGCCTAAGCTCTTGAGCTCCATTTCAGCATGTTGTTGACCCTTAACTTGGCATTGTTAAGCTCTATCCAGAGTTGGTTTGGTGGTTTAAGCCTAGTATTGCATGCTCCTTGTGTATTGCTCTGGACTAGTCTTATACTCTAGGCCTTCTTGCATGCCTCATTTGTGTTGTTAGGGTGATTTGGCATCATTTAACACTTCATTTCAAAGCATGTAGCACTGCCATATTCTCATGTGTGTCACTCTTCAATGTGTTTGAAAGTTGTGCCTTTATGCCTTACTTACGAGCCATAAGTTGAATGTGCGTTCCTTGCTCTTTGGGCCTAAGTTTTGTTGAGTTTTGGCCACTGTTTTGGGCATGATTGAGGTCTGTCCATATTCAATTTAAGTCCATTTTGCATGTTGTTGCATGCTTGTTGCATTGCATGTTGTTGCATGCTTGTTGCACTCCATGATATTTGCATTCTTGTCGAATTGCATTGTATGTGCATACCTTGCATTACATTGTGTTTGGATTGGGTGTTAATCCAAACACGAGAAACGAGGGACATTTCATACTTAAAGTGATGAAACATGCCTCATTTCTCGGTCGCTGACCCTCTTGATCAATCATGATAGAGTTTAAGGCATTTATGTGTTATTTGTGCATTCATTCACATTGATTATGCAATCTTGGCATCTCAGCCATCATGCATTGAGATGCATGATTGGTGGCCTGAGAGTCGAGAACTACACTCCCTTGAACTCATGAAATGATAGGGAGAGTGGTTATGCACACATATCTTGCAAATACACTGCCATGCCCCTTCTTGTTCTACCACTTTAACAACTTGTGGTCTCCCACATCAACAGGTGGAGTAAAGCTTTGTGCAAAGTTCTAAGAATAAATGCAAACAGAGGCAAGTTGGGGTATCGCGATGGATTTCTGCACGAGGCGACCGAGCATGCATCCTTTATCATTCAAGGCAGAGCTGAGGGGGCCTACTTCATATAGTTTACATGCTTACTTAATTGCTAACTTAGTTAATTTGTTAATTAGTTAAAGTTGTGTAATAATTAGTTGTAACTTGTTATTCATTTTGTTGTGTAATAATTAGTTTAATTAGCTTAGATTAGCTACTTAGCTATGATGCATGTCTTCCAACCCCATTTCTTTCTCCCTTTTACTTACCGATGGTTAGTTTTAAGACATGTTTCAATTAGCATCCTTATGCTTGCATCATCCATTCATATTGTATTTCAATACACTTACTTGAATACGTGTTCAATAGCATGTTATCAAGTTGCATTCACATGACATCTTAGAATAGTCGAGCCTATTTTAGTCTCATTTTTGCATGTGTTGCATTAGCCATCTTCACATGAACTAGGATCATGCATGATTTCTAACTAGTTCTCTGTTTTGGCTCGGAGTACACTGCGAGTATTTGTGCTTTAGCATCCCTGAATGCGTGTAAGTGTTGCCATTTTAGCATACTTGCCATGAGGCTATGGTTTTAAGCCCGGCAAAATCATGTTTTCTTAAGCTCACTTGAGGGTGGAAAAACCGCGTCCAAGCCTACTTGCAAGTAGCACCTTCAAACCACTTTCAAAAACAAACATGAGTTGTTTTGTTCCAATCCGCGTGATTGAGTCTATACTTGTATGTTGTGCGCATCACATAGTAAGCTAGCTAATAAACTGAAATAACAACACATGTGTTTTCAAAAACAACATATCTTGTTAGTAAAGGCCGATCTTTGATCGGGCAAATGGGGGTGCTCATTGCATGACCTTCCCCTCTTGTACCCAAGTTATTTCTAAATTTTCCCAAAATAAAACATTTAGGTGGCGACCCATGTTTGGCACTTCTTTATAAATATCGATTTTCCAAATTGGACTCTTTGGTGATTTAGTTTATTTCTTATTTTAATAAACATCAATTATTAGTTCTTAATAATTGTTTATGACAGGTATTTTTTTAGTTCAACCATATAAAATTAGCACAATTTAAAAAAACAAAACAAAAAGGCTATAACAGTGCTTTTTAAACATCACTATATCCCAACGGCTAGATTTTTAAAACGTACAAATGTCTATGAAGGCATTTTCAAACATTGCTAAAATATCATATGATGTCATCTTTATTGTTATGTAGAATATTTAGCGACATTTCTAAAAACGCCGCTTATAGTAATATAACGACGTTTCTAAATCGCCATAAGGTTATAGCGACGGTCGCGTCATCAACGTTTGGTGCTAAACATCACAAAAGGAATTGTCGGCGTTTTTGAGACCTATAGCAGCGTTTTTTAAACGCCTCTAAAACCCGTTCCAACAATGCTAATAATAAAATAAAATTTTATTTTATTTTTCATTGGTCATGAAAAACATTTCAATGATTTTTGTTTTTTGTTATATCAGACACTAAAAATATACAAAATATTTTCTGTCAAAATAAACAAACAACAAATAAATAAATTATAACTCACCAAACTAAAATGATACAATACTTACTTTATGACCATATATACATTTTAACACTAGAAAAAAACAATAATTGATTAGTGAGAGAAGAGAACAAAATTTAATAAGTCAGTACTTTTACACTTCAAAACAAAATAAAACAAAATAAAAATAAAATTTACAAATATAGTGGTTGGTTGGTATGATGGTAATGGGATTAATAAATTAAATTACAACAGAAGGTCGGTACACACTTTATAAACTTAAATCCTAAACCTCTCCCTTTCTTTAGAGTGTAAAAATGGTCCGCGGTCCGTGGGTAGTCCAAAATCCACCTGTAGCCTGGGGTAGGCCAGGTCCGGTTAGGCCCAAACTCGAGCCAAACCTGTGACCTTGGGCCTGGGCCGTCATTTTGAAGCCCAGCCCGCCTAGGCCAGCCTGTGGCCTAACCCATTGGCCCATTCAAAGCCCACTCAAAACCCAACCTGTCTGAGGCCTAGTGTCATTTTTAGTAAAAAATAATAAAATTTTGATAGGAAAAATTTTATAAAAAAAAATGTTCAGGCCCACCAAAGCCCACCGAACCGGCTTACCCAAGGCCTAAATACCCCCTGGGCCTAGATCTAATTTTCTGGCCCATGGGCCAAGCCTGCCTGACTCGAATTTTGGCAAGAGCCAGCAAGGCCCGACATGGGCCGACCCGAGCCCAGGCTCGGGTGGGCTGGGCTGGGCTGGGCCAAATTTACACCCCTACGTTTCTTACTATTTCAAAGGAAAGCTATCTGGAGCACTAACTAAGACAATTGCCTGTCCTTCCTAGGTCTAGGTTAGCAATAATAGATTGAAAAAATATATTCAAAGTCATGGTAGTCCATCACCATCGGACAATAAAGAAAAAACAAAAGGAAAAGAAATTGAGAAATATAAGAAGAAGAAATTGGTTTCTATTCAAACAGGGTAGTGTTTGAGTGTATAAGGGGTATACCATATGTACTTGCGTAAGTTCTCATAAATATATATAAGTTGTGATTTTTCAAATTTTTATCGGTTAACTTACGTATATTTGTGAAAATTTATGCGATTTTGTGAGATAACTTATGTTTATTTGTGAGAACTTACACAAGTGCATATGGTATATACTTGCACATTAAAAAATTGCCCAAACAATATTTCTATTTCTTTAAACCCATTCTACAATTACCCTTCTCCAAAATTTGAAGTTATTATTTTATCCCATTATACATTTCATGATTCTAAAAATATTTTCATCCCTAACCTTTCATCTCTCGTTACACCCATCTAATTTTTCAAACCTAACACTAAACTTACAACCATCTCTAACCGCCACCTCCTCTCACCACTTCTGACCATCCCAATCCCCTCGCCACCACAACGCAACCTTTGCAACCCCTCTTTACCCCACCAATCTGATCGGCACAACCACCACCTTCTCCCAGCCCGTACCCATTGAGCCTCCATCGTGAACTATGCACTCCTACTAGGGGTGGCTCTAGAATTTTATATAGATGAAGTTATTCCAAAAACTTAAAAGGTTCCGCACATTCTATAAGAAAAATGAAACTAATTAACATTTGAACTTTTTATATTTTAAATAGAATAAACTTCTAATACAATATTTTCTTAACAAAATAAATATATATATACATATGTATAAACTATTTCAATTGCTTTGAATCTATTTTAAATCATATCACCTTTTTATTTTTTCACACGTTTTTTAAAAAAATGTCAAAAATTTTTTTTTTTTTTAAATTCTGCTTTTAACTTACTTCTCAAAACAACCCTAAGTATCATTTTTAATATAAACTTTTACAATTTTATTGGACAAGTTGTTATTTTTTGAAATCAGCATATGATAATCAAAACATCATTTTTTATATATGTGATGAAGCACCGTTCAATCATTGATTTCTCATTCAATTATACAACCCAATCTTTATATATTTCATTGCCACAACTCTTCCTACTGTAACAATTGTAACCGGAAAAAGCAATATGCTAGTTTCACAAGTAAATGATTCCCAAGGGGTTTTGATTTCTAATAAGTGGGCCCTTTGTTTTTTTTTTTTTTTTTTTTTTTTAATGAGGTCAACTAATTATCAAATAAAATTTTTATCAGAATTTTCCTCTTTATAAGAGTTTTTGGCACCATGATGGGTGGATGGGACCATCAATTACACTCTGTTGTCGCCTCTGAGCGTACCATCACGAACTAGATAGAAGACGAAGAAGAAGAAGAAGAAGAAAAGGTGATACATGCAGTGGATCTGGAAGATAGGTTAAAAGGAAGAATAGGAAATAAGTGGCGAAGGAACAAAAGTGGTGGTGGTGGCGGAGAGGGAAAGTTGTTGGCGCCATTGGAGGTGGTGGAAGTAATGGTGTGGGGAAGGGACGAGTGGGTGGAAAAATTAGGGATGAATTGGATGTTTGGTTAGACCAAGACATGGAGGAAGATATCTGACCGTCTAAAATCTAGATTGGAAGGTGCTCTTCTAGCTTATACTACCACCTAACATAGGCTCAATTTTGAAGATTTAAAATATTCATTTTATAAAGTATTTTGTATATTTCATTTATAAAAAAAAATTCAATCCGATCACTGTAATCAGTTTAATTTATTATGTTTATTGTCAAAAAAATATATGATTTTTTTTTTTGGTCATCCGTTTTTTTGTAAAAAAATGCAATAAATTGAATTAATTACAGTTATTGGATAGATCTAATTTTTTTTAAATAAAATACAAGAAATATTCAATAAAATAAATTATTAAAATTATTAAAACAAGATGATAATAAGCTCCATGAATCAGAACAATGTCTTCCAGGCCAAACAGCATCATCCTCATCCTCCTCCTCCTCCTCCTCCTCCTCCTCAATATACTGGGACTTTATCGTTAAGAAAGAGTCACTCATTGAATATATGGACCACATACTTCGAGATAGGGATTGGGCTTACGATAGGTCTACCAATAGAAAGGATCATTGGCCCTGTTTGGTACAGCTTAATTTCAATTTATTTCAGCTTTCAGCTTAATTTAAGTTATTTTTATGTGTTTGATTTAGCTTAACAATAAAGCTTATAACTTTTTATAAGTCAAAAATTAACTTATTCTTTGAGTGGGACAGAAAAAGCTTAATTTATAAGTCAGAAATCAGCTTATGTTTATAATTATAAAATATAAGCTGTTAAGGTATAAACTACAAGCACTTTCCCACAGCTCTACCAAACAAAGTCATTAGAAAAGAGAGTTTCGAAAATTTTTGAATTAGGATATTCAAGATGATAATAAGATTCTAGTGCCTTCCAGTCCAAACGGAATCATCATCCTCCTCCTCCAGATACAGGGACTCTATCATTAAGAAAGTGTCACTCACCGAATATATGGATCACGTACTTCAAGATAGGGATTGGGATTACGATAGGTCTACCAATAGAAAGAATCATTAGAGGAGAGAGTTCTGAAAAATTTTGAAATTAGGATATTTTTGTGTTTTGGTGAGAGATTTAAGAAGGGATTTGAAAAAAAAAAATATGTGTGAAATTATGTGAAATGTATATATATTTTATTCACATTTCACTTACGTTTTCCTTTTTTATTTTTAAATCTCTTTCTAAATTTCTCAACCAAATGCAAACTCAAATAATCTTTTTGTTAGAATAAGATTGAAATTAAAATTAAAAATAAAAATAAAAATAAAAATAATAGGAGTACAAGGATATTTATTTTGTGGTGTAAGTAAAACCTCGCAAGAAGCATATGTCGGTTGCCTAATCAGTTGAAAAATGATTTACATAAATATGGAAGAAACGTAATTATCTATCGGTCTAACAACATTTGACTAATATTATAAATTTATCGTTATCAACTTAGAAATTATTTAAAAATTAATCTCTACCATATTTTATATAGATCTCATATGAATTTTACACTATACAAATTAATATCTACTACACAATCACTCACTCACAAAATTCTGAGTGAGTAAATTTGAATCCATAACTTTTCTGATAACATTTTATTATTTATTCAACATGTTTAGTTTTGGGCACACAATAAAACGTAATAAGCCACTTATAATAATTTTCCGTACTCAAAGACTTACGTTGTGTTTGGTTGAGAAATTTAGAAAAAAAATATATATATATATATATGTGAAATTAAATAAAATTTAAATATATTTTATTTATATTTTACCTACTTTTTTTATTTCTCTTTTTATATCTCTTCTCAAATCTTTCAATCAAACAAAATATTAACGGCCCACAAACAAACATATCATATATGAACGAGTTTTAAGTGTGAGTGCTTAAAGCTTGGAAATTTGAAGACACATGTATGGTAGACCCATGACGGCCACGGCACGGCCCTTTGTTTTCAAGTGGTTTTTTTCTTTTTCTTTTTTATTATTTATTTATCAAACTTTGTTTTCAAGTGGTTGTGACACTGTCTTTGTCGTCCTCTCTACTCTTTTCTCTTTTTTTTTTTCTTTTTTTCTTTTTTTTTTTTTTTTTGTTATTTGTTTTTTTATATGAAGAGTATTTTGGGCCAACGTGCATTAAGTTTTTACAGATGAAATAAATTTTTCCAAACAAGATTTATGCCCCGATGCATGATTTTAAAAAAATTTACTAATGAGAGTCAAATTTCAAATTTTAGTAAAAATAAATCCCCACAAGTCACATGTCTCATCCATCAAGTCAAATCCTTAAGTTAAACTCATGCTCTTCCCACACCATACGGGGTTGTTCAGGGAAGGAAAATGAATGAGAGCACTAATTAGTAATATCACTAATGATGTGATAATGGGTCTTATCATGAATGATTTGATATTTTAGTCTTGGTATTATATTTTTTTTTTTTTTAATTGAGTGTCATTTCATTAGTGATCTTTTTAGAGTTTCAAAATTAGTAGTCTCTATTATTGTTGTTCATGGAAAATGCATGAGACCCAATGGGGGTGCTGGGATCCCTTTTGATTGATCCAAAACAACTTCTTCTTTTTTTTTCTTTTTTTTTTTCATCCATTGGTAGCCCCCCACGTGGAGGTGGAAGGGTGCTGGGGGGTCTTCTCCTGCTAGGGGTCCCCAGCAGGACTGGTTGTTCATGGATTAATTAGTTTGGTTTAATATTGAGTAGGTGTTTGGTATGTACTAAAAAAGTATATTTTTTTTATACATATATTTATTTGGATCACATCCATCAATATCTATCAATATTTCTTTTTTACTTTTTAATCAATTTTTTCTATTTTTCTACACATTTTTTTATAAACAATATCAAAAAGTACACTTTTTTAAAACATCTCAAACCACCTCTAAATTTAAAACCAACCTAATCATGATTGGTTTCAACTCTTTGGACCCAAAATCAAACCAATCATGCACTATAGAACCAACCCAATATGCCTCTGGTTGGTTCGGGTTGAAACCATAGTTCCATTATATTATAAAAAAATATAAATTATAAATACACCTGCTGAGCAAAATACTAATTCCCCCCTCGTCGTTATAGAAATTATATCTCGCCCTCGAAAATTTTTAATTTCATGAAAAATGACTCTTTTTATTAATAATTTATCAAGTTAATTAATAATTTTTAATGATATCATAAATTTGTTCCAATTAATATTCAGGTAATTTTATTATTGTATAGGGAAAACAAAAAAGTTAGAAAATTTATTTTTTTTAGTTAATTCAGTTAAATTAAAAAATCTTGACAAAAAAATATTTATAATTTTTCAGGCCACAAGAGACAATCCATATGTTAAGCAAATCAGAAGAGGTGTATTTGTAATTTATCCTATTAAAAATAAGTAAATCAATCAATCAATAATAAATAATTAAAAGAAATAAGTCTTCAACATTTAAACACAAACAAAGAGCAAAATATTATTTAATATAAATCAATACATATTAAATTCAACTCAAGGTTAAACATAACAAATACAAATTAAATCTATTAATATAATCAATACAAATTAAATCTATTAATATAATCAATACAAATTAAATCAATTGCAAAATCAAACTCATACTTCTAGTATTTCCTTCGTATGTTTGGGAAGTGATTAAACTTAATTTCTTGTATGTGAGAAATTATTAGGTATACTCAAGTTCATTGAAATAGACCAATTACGTAAAGATGTGTCAATATAAATAAAATTATAATATATATATATATATATATGTATTTGATTGTCGAATTGGTTCGGTTTAGTCAAGTCTTAAACCTAATCAACTCAATTCTATCGATTTGATAATTTGAAAAACCTAAAACCAAACCAATGCATTCAAAAATCAAACCAAACCAATCCAAAAATGTCGATTTAATTTGATTCTTCTATTTATCGGGTAATTTGAACACCCCTGCACCATACGCATGAAGATATTTTTCATTGATCCTCCTGTCTATTTCATATATATGACTAGTCCAAAATAAATAACTTATGGACTATTGAATTTTCGACTCACATTATACATGGTCCCCCACATGATATTTTCTCAATTATTTGCATAAAAAATCTACCTGCAAAATAATTAAATCACAAAAATTATTAAGAATGTATATATTAACACAATAAGAGCTAGCAAAAAAAAAAAAAAAAGCACAACATAATAAGATCTATCTCCACAGAGGCGGACCCATGGGGTGGCTAGCTGGGCTATGACCCCTGCAAGGTTCCTGAAAATTTCACTAACAAGTGTTGTTTTTTGGCTTCTTAATATGTAAATTACTTATGGTGGCTCCCTCAAAGCAGTCTCCAATTTTACTATAAGGTTATGATGTATAAATTTTATTTTCTTCAATATAAATTTAGAAATATTTGATTATAACATATAGTGGTGTTAGAGCATCCGCATCAAGATCACTAAAGTAACAAAAAAAACTAAAATATAGAAGCAATGTTCATCAAATTCTCCCTCCATCAGCCTCAGCAAATTTTTTCTAAATTAACATTTTCTTAGATTTGCTACAGTACCTCAACAACTTTGTTGAGGCACTATTCATTCATTATATGATTTTTTATTATATTTTCTGCAGGGAAACGAAGCCAAAAACTGTAAAGCGGTTGTCCATCGGGATGTCCGTGAGTTGCCTGTAGCAAAGAAAGAAAAATGCCAAAAATTAGCCTAACCGGTCAACAACAATTTTTTATTTTTATTTTTTTTAAAGAAGTGTTTGGGTAGCACCTCATCAATTTAATAAAAAAAAGAAAGAATAACAAATATAATAACAAATTAATATTTTAATAAGATTGAGTTAAAATAGAGAGTTTGATGCAATGAATACTAAAAATGTGACTAATTAAGATAGAAAAAATGAATTTTAGATTAAATTAACCTAAATATTTGAAGAGTTTGATCCGAATGCTTTTAGTCTTTGATTATAATCTATGTTGTATTATGTGGTGTCTTTTATAAACTAAATGAACAATTTAAAATCATTACAAAAGAATATATATATATATATATCAGTAGTATGTTGAGGTGCCTATGCTATCCACATTGAAGAATGTGTATAGGGATCTTTTCTCTATAATTCTATCTCTTTAGCCCTTAACTAACTGTTGGCTACATATTTTGTAAAAATCAAATCACAGTTTGACACGTGACAGAATAAGGGTATTATGGAAAGATAATTCAGGTTCTCGATCCTGATCGAACACGTGGCAATGAACATTGGTTCTCACGTGATCTGAGTAGCACTAGATCAGTAAAAAGATACAAAATGACGTGGCTTCAACGGTTACTCATATTCAAATTCAAATACAGGAGGGAAGTTCAACTGCAAGAGATGGCGTAGTGGGACTACTTCTAAGGCAGCATGATCAGCGATCATGAAGGAGTAGTTCGACGGTTTGAAGTGTAGTTCGAAGGTCATCTTTGACAAGTATAAATAGCAGGAAAGCCCTCAGAAAAAACCCCCAGACTCAGATCATACAAACAAGTTTTTACTTCATATTTTCTTTTCCAGTTTTACATTTCTTGTTCTTTAAATACTTGCACTTTAAATATCCGCACTGCACTTCGATTCATAGGAGTAGATTCAAGTAGATTCAAGTAGTATCATTTGTAAACCTCTTGAAATTTGAGTTTGGATTATTGTAAGTGTTCATTTTAATGAAATACTTGATTGTTCTTCATATTAGCATTATTTCTCTTAATTTCTCCTAAGTCAAGCCACGGTAAAAGTCCTCTTCATTGAAATTTGAAAGAACTAAAACACAATCGTCGAATAATTGGTTGGCAATTATAATTTACTGAAGGTGATTGATCCTTCTTTGGCCTTCGCATTTACAAAAATACCCTTGAAAAGCCAAAAAGCCAACATATATTTTTGGCACGCCCGATGGGACTTGTTAAAATGGCTGAAGCGAAGGCGACAAGGAGAAAATGAGCAGCTTGGAAGAAGGCGTAGAAGGAGAGGTAAAATACCTAATCGAGAGGAGAATGTGGTAACACATCTGTGGAGACTCCTATGCTATCGAGAACCTTTGGTCGAGCAGACGATGCTTACGGACAAGAACCATATGTTCATAATATTGGGCGAAACCAAGGAATTGGACCATCCACGTTCCATCTACTCGACCAACAAATCCATGGGATGGCTTGGTAGATGCTATGGGACAACAATTAATGAACACAATGGAAAGGTGGGCAACATCCTTTTTGGATCGAATGAATAACCACCAACCAACAAATACAAGACATACGAGAGGAAATTTTAAATGTCCCTCGGCAAAGATTGGCTAGAGAAAAGCGACCTATGCAAGTTAATGGACAAATTAATGGTGGACTAGTACTCGAACTATGAAAGACCATCGCCTCAGTCTTGGTATGAACCCATTTCAAGGCCTGTAGTAGGCCAAAATGCCTCAGTACTCAACAATGAAGCCACACAAGTTGGTGGATTTGGCCAAGTACAAGAAGCTGGCATAAGAATGGTGGCAAATCCATGTTGAAGCCATACACAGCACTAGGGGTATAATAATCCCTTATTGAATTTATACGGGGTTGGAAGGTTTTCCCACAAATGGAAGGACACAATACTGTTCCAACACCTTTCACAGGTCCTTTCGCGGGGCCAGGCTCAAAGGGTTACCCATACCCCAAGCAAACAACTGCACCACAGGCAACAGGTCCCAAATATACCACCTTTTGGACCAAGAGGACCACAGGCACAAGTTTGTCCACCAAACCTGTGTTTGTCCCTCGATGAGTGGTTGACAAGCCCAAAATATGGTCCCTAGGGACCAAATTCTTGATATTGTTAGGGAGATGTGTGGGCCAGATGGGTCAGGACTCTATATCTGAAAACCATACCCAGTGGGTAGATAGGGTACATGAATACCCAAGAGGATTGAATGCAGATTTTACCCTATTCTATGGGCTGAAATCAATCATGATGAGAGCATATTGCAGATTCAGCTTTCAATGTGGTGAATTCACTAATCATGACTACATAAAAGCGAGATTATTTCCAAACTCTTTAAGCGGGGAGCATTTGTATGGTATATCAACCTTACACTGGCTCCATTCAAACTTGGCAACAAATGGAAGAGGCATTTCATGCCCAATTCTTCAATCGGAGAGAGGTGTCCATGGCGAACTTAGCAAGATTGAGTCAAAGGCACTGAAGAAAAGGCTACTCGGTTCATTGCAGTTAAAAGGGCTCGAAATAAATGTAGAGTCATCCTTCGAGCGAGAATTTGTAAGATTGGCTCAAAAGCGGTTTAGAGTTCGGGCTTGAAAGAAGTTTGACTCAAGCGAATCGAGGATTTGGTCGAATTAACCTATAAGGTGTCTCGATATGAAGCATTACTAGAGGAGGAACAAGATCGAAATAATGCTTCGTATAAGACATACTATAGAGATCCCAATTATGAGATCGATTGGCAGAGATTGTGGGCAAAGAACACATGTCTGTGAAGCATTAATTCATAAGGATACAACCATCGACCAGCGGTTTAAAAGAAAGACTTTCACGAGAAAGTACTCTTTCGATTTAACAAAAGCAGATGACATTTTTGATCATTTGCTTATGACCAATTTCCTTAAGTTACCAAAAGGGTAAAATTGCCATCTCGATGAACTTAAAGGAAAAGTATCTTGTAAATGGCATAATTCTTGGTCTCACTCGACTAAAAAGCGCATTGTTTTTGAGGCAGGATCGAAGACAAATCCGGAAAGGAAGTTTGAAGTTCCCAAAGCGAGAAAAAGCCATGGGAATTGTGCGTAACTCCGTTTCGAAAGTTGGAGAAAGCGGCTAATGTGGTTGTACCAAACTTTCAGAATCTATCTCTGCGAATTGGAAGAGGTCAATGTGCAAATGCATATTGCCAACGGTATTGCCAAGAAGGAGACTAGAAACCGCCCGGTTATTGGACAAGGTTTCTCACATCGGAAGAACACTCTGATGAAGAAATACTGGATGACGATTCCTTGGAAGCAGCTATAATGCAGAGGATGTGTCTCAGATGTAGACTAAGCTACAAATGGTTGAAGGGGCTTCCAATTGATGGGAAGCAATACTATAAGGATGTTCAGAGACGTCCTAAATCAACCAACGCTTACAACAAAAGGCCGTACCCGGCTAGTGATAGGCAGCGACCATTAGTGGTTAAGCCTGCAGTTGACAGAATAAATGCTAAAGGCAAAAGGCCTTGTATGAGTCTAGGCCACTTAACTACTACAGAATGGAGAGCAAACATTCTGAAAGAAGATTGGAGAGGAGTTCAGGTTATGGGACTAAAGCCAGAGATTGGCCCCCCAGACCAACCTCACACAGAACAGAAAATGGCCACCTCCATCAAAGGCCAGAATCAAGCTCGAAGCATGAGACCAGAACCAAGCACTTACCTCCACGGCCAGTTTCGAAGATGGCTTCGAAGGTGGAAAAAGGTGATTCAACATCTGAATCAGTAAGCTCTTGGGTACCTGGAGTTCCAGATTGGTTTGTAATGCAAAACAAACCTAGGGAATTGTCTGCCAGGAGAGATGTTGGAATCACAGGCAGGATGGTCAAGCCTCCTTTGGTGGCTCCGAACAACTGGGTATTGCTGAAACACCCAAAGACAAAGGAACCAAATATGGTTCCAGTTATTTCCAGATCACAAAGGAGGAAGATTCAGCGCAGGTACACCCAGTACCAGCAAGATCTGAAAGAAAGTGGAGAGAGTTCTTCACAGGTCAAGACAGAAGGAAAGAAAACTTCGAAGTCAGACCATGCTCCAAAACCGACTCTACAAAGTAAAGTGGTTTGTAGCAGAGAACAATTGGCCCAAGTTCATTCTGAACTAAAGGCCAGGAAGAAGTCTAGTTTGGCGGATTTGGAGAAGGCTCGATGGAAAGTGATAAGCGAAAGCGGAAGAAGAGATTGGCATGAGCCAAAAGAAAGAAATGGCGAGAAGAAGAAATGTTGAAGCCTTCATGGTGAACAAACATTTGTTGAAGAACCGATTGAGAAGGATCCTTGAAGGATCGATTATCAATGAAATACGAATGACATGGAGGATCTTCTTTGAAGACAATGAGCAAAGGTAGCCAAGAGGGAAGAAAGTCTGACCACCATCCATCGGTTTGGCTCATTTCCCCTATGTCGATCAACATGGTACACATACTACCTCATGAATTCGAGTGAAAATGAGGATCGGGGTGACCAAGACATGGATCAATTCTGTCTCTAGCGAGGAGTCACAAGTGAGTATAGTGCAGGATGCTCTGAAATGGCTACTCAATGGAAGCGAGTGTGAAAGCGAGGAAGAGGTGAGCATCAACCTCTCATATCCTTTTGAATACCCCTCGAATTCCATGACCCAACATGTCAAGCCTTTGTACATCAAGGCTTTCTTTGATGGGATCTGACTAAGCCGAGTCCTAATAGACAATGGGGCAGTGGTAAACTTATTACGAAATCTTCTTTGAAGAAACTAGGGAAGAAAGAATCGAGTTGATCCCAACCGCACAACCATTCTTGGCTTCTTTGGAGATAAGCAGATGGCTCAAGGGATTACGCCTATTAATTTGAGTGTGGGAACCGGGGGTATGACATTCTTCATGTCGGCAGCAATGCTAAATATAATGCCTTACTTGGGAGATTGGATCCACACTAACAAATGTGTGCCTTCCTCTTTGCATCGAGAAGATCATGATGGCCTGGGCAATGGAGAGCAGAGGAGATTGATCAGATCCTCAACCCTTCATGCTTTGTCTTGAGACTTTGCGGAGGCCAAGTTGTATATTGAGGAGTGACACCACTCGATTATCTTGAGGAAAAGTGATGGCTCGGCCGAAGTAATGGTGATGAGGAAGTAACACACGAAGCACTTAGTCCAAGAAAGTCTTGATGAAGAGGTTGTCGTGAAAGATGACAATGATGCTGGTTATAGGCAAAGAAGTGAAGAACGAAGCCAAGTCCTTGGCTTTGATTAAATTCTCATCATTGGACGTAAAAGCAATAGTCGAGAAAGTCTGAAGCAAGAGAGAGGCCATGATAATTGGTACGTAAACAAGAGCGACAACAGTCGAAGTTTGACCCTTGGGAAATCTTGTGCATTGGACATTGAAACAAAAGTCCGGGAGATCTGAAGAAGGCGCCTTATGGATGATTTTGTCTATGAGGAAGAGGGAAGATGTCGAATTAAAGAACCTAGGAAGCGAGAACAAAGGCGAAAAGGTTGCTTGAAGGTTGAAGAAACCAAAGAAGAAGCGATGAGTTCTCGGACACAAGACCCTTAGAAGAAGTGAATTTAGGGAAGGTTACGTGCGTGACCCACCTATATAAGTACTTGCTTGAATGTTCTAGACAGAGACCAGTTATTGGTTGTTCTAAAGAAATACAAAGATTGCTTTGTATGGTCTTATAATGAACTACCAGGATTGGATAGATCATTGGTGGAACATAGGCTCCCTATGAAGCCTAATTTCAAGCCATACAAGCAGAAACCAAGAAGGATGAGTCCAGAAGTAATTCAGAAGGTTAAGGAAGAAATTCTTAGACTACTCAAGGCAGACTTTATTAGGACAGCCAGGTATGTTGAATGGCTATCTAATATTGTAACTGTAGTTAAGAAGAATGGAAAAATGAGGGTATGCATCGATTTCAGAAACTTAAATCTAGCAACTCCTAAAGATGAGTACCCTATGCCTATAGTGGATCTATTTGGTAGGCGATTCGGCGAGGCATCAAGTTTTATCGATGATGGATGGCCACTCTGGTTATAACCAAATATGCATTGCAGAGGAAGATATCCACAAAACTGACATTCGGATGTCACAGGAATATTGGCACCTTGAATGGGTTAAAATGCCATTTGTGCCTAGAAGAATCTTTGGGGCTTCATATCAGAGGGCTATGAACACTATCTTTCATGATCTCATTGGAGGTTATCTAGAATGTTATATTGATGACATTGTGGTGAAATCGATCCATGGAGGAGCATTTGTTTCATTTAGAAGCGACTTTTCGAAAGAATGAGGAAGTTCAAGTTGAAACTTAATCCTCTTAAGTGTGCTTTTGGTGTATCATCTGGAAACTTCTTGGGTTATGTAGTGCACAAGAAAGGAATCTGATTGATCGAGAATAAAGCTAAAGCCATCATTGAAGCTAGGCCTCCATCAAGTAAGAAAGAATTACAAAGGTTCTGGGGCGAGTTAACTTTCTTGAAGGTTTATTTCTAACACTGCGAGGAAAACTAAAGTATTTTCTTCCTTGTTAAAATTTGAAAGATGAAGAGGAATTTGTGTGGACAATGAGCATCAAAGTGCTTTTCGAAGGTATCAAAGCCTACTTGGCCAAACCTCGATCTTGATGCCACCAAAGGAACAAGCCTTTGAAGTTGTACATAGTTGCGGAGAAGATTCATTGGGAGCTTTCTTAGCCCAAGACAACGAAGAAGGCAAAGAGCAAGCTATTTATTACCTTAGTAGGTTTTAAATCCTTGTGAATGTAAATATTAATTTGTTGAAAAATGTGTCTTGCTTTGTATTTTCTTTGCAATGAAATTAAGATATTATCTTTTACCTACAACTATCTTAGTAATTGCAACCACAGATTTGGTTAAATACATGTTGTCTAGACCTATGTTGAGGGGAAGAATTGGCAAGTGGATACTAGCCTTATCGGAATTTCATTTAGAATATGTCCCTCAAAAAGCAATGAAAGGGCAAGTTTTAGCCAATTTTCTGGCAGATCATCCATCTCAAACAGAAAGCCAAGAGATAATGGAGCTTGGTATGGCTAATGTTGAGCCATGGCAGATGTGGTTTGATGGATCGAAAGCCAATGGCTTAATTGGAATTGGTGTTGTGATTAAATCTCCACAAGGGGTAGAAACCACACATGGTTTCAGAGTGGATGAAGCCACTTGTTCCAATAACCAGGCCGAATATGAAGCCTTAATAGTAGGACTAGAAATCCTCATTGGATTACAAGTACATGCAGTTGACATATTTGGGGACTCTCAATTGGTGGTTAACCAAGTGAAAGGGATTTTCAAGTGTCAAAGCATAAGCATCCTACCATATTATGTTGTTGCATTACATCTGCTTTCTCAGTTTCAAATAGCAAATGTAACCCATGTTCCAAGATTCTTGAATAATAGAGCTAATGATGTGGCTCAAAAAGCTTCGAACTTCAAGAGAAGGGATAATACCCAAAGGGACATAAGCCAAACAACATATCAGAGATTAATACAACCTTTGAATAAAAGGAATGTGATCTTGGAAGTCAATCATAATGACTTACAAGAACAAGATTGGAGACATCCAATAATGCGATATTTTTTGGTCCATCTTGAAGGCCGAGAAGGTCAAGTGCAATCCATGCAATATATGGTATATGGTAATGCTCTCTATAAAAGGGGAGATGGCTTATTCTTTGGAATGTTTAGGCCCAAAAGAAGCATTATGACTATGGTGAGGTTCATGAAGGCATTTGTGGTGCTCATCAACTGGTGTGAAGATGAGATGGTTGCTTGAAGGCATTCCTACTATTGGCCAACTATCATAAAGATTGCATAGAATATGCAAGGGTTGCGGGCATGTCAAAAGCATGGTACAATAAGGCATGTGCCCATAATGACCTACATGCGATAGTGAAACCTTGGCCATTCAGAGGGTGGGCCATGGATATGATGGGAAAAATACACCCACCTTCTTCGAAGCATCATTGTTTCATTCTAGTGGCCACTGACTACTTCACTAAGTGGGTCGAAGCCAAACCATATAAGGCTGTAGACCAAACAGAAGTCATTAGGTTCATTAAAGACTTGATCCATAGATTTGGCATCCCACAAACCATTACTGTAGATAATAGGACTGTGTTCGATGGGAGAATGGTGAAGTCCTTTGTGGCAGAATTTGGAATTAGCCTTGTTAATTCCACACCCTATTATGCACAAGCCAATGGTCAAGCTGAATCATCCAATAAATCCTTGAAAAAAGGTATACAAAAGGTTGTGGAGGATAATCCTAGGGATTGGCATAACCTTTTGTTGGATGTTTTGTGGGTTTACAGAACCTCCCCAAGGTCAAGCACAGGAGTTACTCCTTATGCCTTAGTATATGGGCATGATGCAGTTCTACCTGTGGAAATTAATGTTAAATCTTTGAGGGTAAGATGCCAAGATCAGTTAGATTCTGAGCAATACCATCAAAGTATGTGCTTGGAGTTAGAAGACATAGATGAAGCGGGATATTGGCATTAAATAGCATTCTTTTCAAAAGAAGAAAGCGACTAAAATTACAACAAGAAAGTCAAACACATTGGCTTTGATGAAGGTGATTTGGTATGGAAGACAATACTCCCAATAGGAATTAAAAGTCATAAGTTTGGCAAATGGTCACCTAACTGGGAAGGACCATATCAAATTCATAGAGTTCTGCCTTTTGAAGCATACCATTTGAGAAATTTGAATGGGTATGTACATCCCAAAAAGATTAATGGCAGATATTTAAAGCCTTATTTTCCAACCATTTGGGAAACACAAGGAATAAAATAAACATTAAGCACAAAACATAAAACTGCTCAAATGATAGACAAAATTTGTTCTTTTATAAAGAATTAAATACATTGTGCCATAGATTGGCCCAAAAATCATTACAATGTCTTAATTTGATTTTGTATAGTGGATTTCCTATTACTAAGTGATGGAAACAATTGAATAGCTGCAGCCATGTCTTCTTTTCGATCAGCCAGCTCTTGGTTGGTGATGTGTAATTTGGTATCAGTTCTAACCAAGGCTTGGTTTCTGCGGACTCCTCTTCAAGCTGAGCTTCCTTCTCCAAGAGTTGGACTCGAAAGTGAGAGGCAGAAGAGTGTTGTTCCTTAAGTGTTGATACCTCGGTGTGCACTTGGGAGACAAAACTCTGGTCCCTAGCTAGTCTCTCATCCATGATCTTAGCGACATGACAAATGTTGAGATAGAAATCAATAGTAGGCTGACACAGGATAGATGACTTGAGACATTCATGCGGTGCTCGGCAATGTTCTGACATTGAAGGAACCCATTCCTGATGATAGGCCTTTGTAGAGCCTCGAAGGGGATCCTCGAAAAAGAAGTCAGCAGTTCCAGGCATACGTCCAGATCTATTGAAGGTGTAGAAGGCTTGCTACTGGAGGAAGGAAGACTCTCAAAAATTTCCAGTAAGAAGTCAGCCAAAATTAATGGCTTAGCTTCAGCACTAAATGTTGGAGAGGTAGAAGGTATGTCGAAGAGACTTGCTAGTCTTCCTTCGAAGATGTCTACCTCATCACTGGACATGAAGGGCATAGAGAGTGTTGTGGTGGAAGACACAGGGGATTGCATGGGGATGGGAGAAATGGATGGAGCATCTTTGGCAGCCTCTATGGTCTTAGCCACCAACGAATCAAGTGAAGAGGGGCTAGAAGTAGGCATAGGTGATAAACCATGGATTGGAGAACTACCAGCACCCTCTATGGAAGAATCAACTGCCATTGGGATTGGAGTAGCAGTTGGAGTTTCTGTGAAGGAAGGAGGAAGAGCAAGGCTCGAAGGAAAAGTGGACTGAGGTAGGTCAAAGGCCAAAAAAGGGAGATATGGCTCTAAGCCAAGGAAAAGAGATGCAGGGATGCTTGGACTCAAAGAAGGTGTATCGAATATAGGCTTGGAGAGTGGGAGTATGATTTGGATAGTTTTCACATGTTGCATCGATCAACTTCAAGCAAAGCTGGAATAGGCCTCATGGGGAAGATAATTGTTCTTTGCAAAAGGAAGAAATGCGAGCAATGTCAAACTTCAATACAAAAAGGCGTGAAGGAAAAATAGCGAAATATGAAAGAAATTACTTGTTTGAAGTGTTGGCACTGATGGGAGAACTGCGAAGGGTATAATGCTCGATAGTTTGGTGTCTTAGTGCAGCTTCTCTTTGTAATGCATCAGTAGCAGCAGCTTCATCCCTCAGAAATTGTTGATGCCGTCTCTTCTCAGCCCTCTCAAAAACGATTATTGCCTTGGAATGTTTCTGTTCTACTGTTGTGACAGCTGCTTCATGAAGCGGGTCCTCACCCAAGTCAGCAGCAAAAACAGTCACCTTCTTCCTCTTTCTCCCTGGTGGTGATACTACTGGTTCTTTTTCGATCTCCCTCTCTTCAATTTGGGGTTCAGATTTTTCAGAGGTTAGCTCTTTCTCCATTACTATAGTGGTTGCCTCGAGAAAAGGATGCTCAATTGTATCGAAGGAGGCGACCACCTTTTGTCTCTTTGTTCTTTGTAAGGGTCCTTCTTGCTCTTGTTCAACCTCTTTTTCTCCTAAAGATTCAGATTCCTCAGAAGGGAGGATCAGCTTCCTTTTTTGTTTATGTTGTTGTTTCTTTTTTAGAGTAGCTAAAGTTTGACTCTCTTAGGAGATTCTTCTTCTTGGGGACCTGCACCAAAGAACATAAGTATAAAGGAAACAAACAAAAGATTCAAAAGAAAAAAAGAGAGAGAATCTGAAAGTATTTACCCTTCTTCGAAGCAGCTGTGGTAACTCTAGCTGGAGGGTGAAGGCTGAGTAATTATGGCTTAGGAAGAGGGGAATGTTCCTATTTGTCATTGACTTAGCCTTTGAAGGCACTCCCAATCCTACCAACAAGTCATGGGGGTGTCTGAGATAGGCGCACTTCCATATTGTATCCATTAGTTAAATCTTTTCAAGACCAAGCCATACGGAAGAAAGGGACAAATTGGAACTCATTCAAGTCCTTGACGGTTGAGAATTGCCGTCTCTAGTCTGGATTTGGGTATTTTCAAATCTCTGGCGATGAGGTGGACATTCGAGAGGCGCAAAGAGGAAGCTGGTATCCCTTGAGTGAGTCCAAATTATGCGCAAATTGAGAAGGGCGATACACCTCGAAATGCATTTGTAGGCTCGAGGGTTTAAGCGCCAATGAACAATTCTCTTGGTAGTAGTATAGAGGCCCACATATCTTTACGAGGAGAAGTGGAGCATTCTTTATCGGCCATAAAAGTTTATAGCCAGTTTGGTCCTTTATTGGCTTTGAAAGGACAGAAGAAGGAGGTAGATGGAGAGATAGGGAGTTGGTAAAAGAAGGTAAAGTAGTAAGCGAAGGAAGCGGGATAAAGGGTAATCCTAGCATACTTTTCCCCGTAAGTACCAGGATCCTGAACTAGGAATCTTAGACACTTGGGATGTAGGTCAGTGAAATAGGCGAAGAGCCAGAGTTGAAGCACCCAGAGGGGACCTCCTTGGTTGGCATCAAGAGGTTTTTCGCAAAATTGGGAACAGGCTCTGTAGATATGACCTAAAAGATAGGGAGCAAGAGCTATGTGTTTTTTCATGACAAGTGCCTTCGCAAGAGGAGCAAACTCAGGCATAATCCTCTGAGATGAAGTGCAAAAGAGGAATTTGCATAACCAGTATAAGATAAAGGAAAATAATTCTCTGTCCCCCACGGGACCTTCCTTTTTATTTTCAGCCTTTACGAAGTCACTATAAGAGGAATTTAGGGCTGGAAGAGAAAATTTGACGGGGAGGTCCGGGTAGTTGGGAGTAAAAGGGGAACCATGGGGTGAAAGCCCTAAGAGATGGCAAATATCAAGAACGGTGGGGGCCATCATGCCACACCGAAATTGGAAGAAATTAAAAGCCATATTCCAGAAGCATAAAGCAGCAGGAATCAAAAAAGGGTCTTCAGGAATAATGAACTTGGAAAGACGAAGGGCATCGAGGATACAGAGCTCTTGCAGGTCATCTTCTCTCACAGGTACTACTCTGTCATACCATTTTTCCCATTCAGTCCTCAATGTCGGCCAGCAGCGGTGAGGGCGATTCACTCTCGATTCGCCAATCAAGCCCTCCTTCATAGAAGGAAATGGTCCTCAAGCGAGGATATAGAGCTGCGAGTTCGATAGGAGCTTCGAAAAATAGGACCAGAACATACTCTTGCTTGTTCTTTGTGGCGAGAGCGAAGAGCGCCCATCTATGTTGCTTGGTCCACCGGTTGTGAGTTTGGCAATTTCTTCATCAATACATTTCTTGAGCCATGGTAGAAATTTGAGATGACCGCCAACGAGCACTTTCAGTGAGGAAGGATCCATTAATAGCAAGTAGAGAGGATTAACAGAAGATTGGTAGGGTTTGTGTGTTGAAAGAGCAAGTGATTTCAGAACACGAAACAAAGGGGTTTTTAAGAAAAAAAAGCTTTGTGTGCGAAAAAATATATTACGCGTAAGTCGTTAAGTACTAAAAGTACGAATCTGAAGAGTTTCTTTCAATATTGATACTTTTGGAGGAAAGAACACTGCCCAAATACTAAAGTCAACTTGAAAGTTAAACATTTGGCTTGAAGCCAAATTTAGCGCCAAAAGCCAAGGACAACGGCTTGAAATACATAAGTCGACTGAAGCGTACTATATGCTTAAAATGCTAGAATGCTCGAATATTGGTCTACTTCAAAGAGTTTAAAGACACATTTGAGGGTTATTAATCAAAGTAACGACCTTTGGAGCAACTCCTTGGATCCTTTAAGGATGAGTCTTGTTAAAGCATTAAAACCAATCGTTGGTTTTTATATATATAAGAAGGAATTGCTTTTGAACCAAAAGCAGTATGGATTACTCTTGAAGCAAAATGGTCAATTTGAAATTGATTGGCTATATTAACCATGACCATATATTGGTTATAGTTAGTTTTGAGGGTAATGTTGTTAAAATTCAAAGCATTAATTCGGATGATATCGGCGAAATTGTCAACTATACTCCATAAATTGGAAAAAGACATGTTGGTTCTTTTAGCGTTTCATTAAACAATTGAGTCAGATTGAAGGATGAGATTGTTCAATTGAAGCTATGAGTTGGCTTTTAAAGACAAAAGGAAACAAAGTCAAACAATGTCAAATCTGAGAAGGACTTTGTTTATATTAAAGCCAAGACAATTACATTAAGTAACCCTATTTGGGTACAAATTCAAGCTCATAAAAATAAGGAATAGAATAAATAACAAGATCATGGAACTTTGTCCAACAATGATCAATGAATATTTGTTCTTTCTTTATTATATCTTCTATCTCCTCTAATGTTGGCTGCATAAGTTGGTGTGCTCTCACTTCATAGTAGAGCTCCTCAGCCTTTGTTTCGAAAGCCTCTTCCCTCAATTTTTGTTCCAACTCATCTATAACCAAATCATCCCAATACGCAGAATCTTTATTTTTGAAGTCATCAAAATCTTGATGAAGTTTTACTTCGTCTTGGGCATGAATTCGAGAGATGAAAGTTGATCCAAAGATTGGATGGTGACCTTGGAATTCGATGCCGGTGGAGAATCTTGGAAGTTGGTCCAAGAACATGTGAAGTTACGCTTGGGCAATGGGATTAAGGACATGGCCCTAGTCAAAATATCACAAGCCCATCGAAAGTTCTTGAGGGATGTCATCCTCAAGAACATTGAAGGGCAAGTGAGAGAAAGCCGCAAGCAGAAGTTGAGCTTGTTTCCGCTCAGTTGAAGTTGGGGATGATGAAGGTTTGTAAGGTGGAAAGATTTTGTCCATGGGAAGGGCAAGCCTTAATTTCTCTGTCTAGGAAAGAGTGGGAGGAGAAGAAGGAGTAGATGGTTACGCTTGAGAAGATGGAGAAGGTGTGGATGCTTCTATTCCGGAAGATGGAGAAGAAGAAGTGGATGCTTCATTAGGGGAGATGTACGGGAGGCGGAAGGAACAAAGGCATTAATGTAGTCAAGCGGTCGGAAGAGCAAATCTTCGCCTTCTTGGCTAAAAATGAAGGGGTATACCCTTGTGATTCTTCCAGACACCAGGCAGTGTGCATTATCCTTGTGGGCATAGAGGATGTGTACCAAGCCACAAGCAAATTCTCCTCCAAACTGCGTCGAAGGTCAATGGGCACATAAGGATAGACCACCGAGCTTCGAGCGTAAGAAGGAAAATCTAAAGGGTCAGTGAACTCAACAAAATGGTGATTAATTCGTTCCCTCAAGTCCCAGGACTCAGGTGCTGACCAGTTCGTCCATCCGGAAACCCCAGAAGATGAAGAAGTTGTAGCTTCATCCCAAGCAGAAGTTTGTGAAGAAGAACTTCCCAAGTCCATATTTGCAACTTGTTGAAGCAAAGGCTTGAGAGTAGTTCGTTCAAAGTACAAGGGGAGTTTAGAGGAAGAACTTCTTGTATCTGTAAATTTGTAAACCAAAGGATTAAGGGCAATGTGTTCGTAGTCCAAAGGTTGATAATCTGCGAAAGCCTCCATGACCTAAATATAGAAGGGCGGGTAAAGGTGGCTAATGAATGCGTGGAGATTCTTTCGAGGGGAAATAGCATTACTCAATGGCTCTTCGTATGCTTGATCAATAGAGTGAGAAGTTGATTGAGCCATAGTCCGTTCGAATGCTGAAGATATTGGAATGTTCAAAACAAGTTGAGAGTTAATGCAAATGATCACCAAATAGGTGACGGTTATGCTTCCTGAAGATGGATTCCTTGCACGTTCCAAAAGCGCGGGAAAAGCTTTTGATCCACTAATATCTCCAAGTATTGGGTATATTAGTGCGGGGGGTAATGTTGGCTACATATTTTGTAAAAGCCAAATCACAGTTTGACACGTGGCAGAATAAGGATATTGTCACGACCCAAACCCGCCCCTAAAAGTTTGGGCATGACCCATTCAAAAACAGACACTAAACCTGTTATACATATCATACGGGGCCTGAACGGAAGCATTCAATAATATAAAATACTTAGAATAACATCCATTGAGCTATTTCTAACATGCCAGGATCTCAGTAACACACCAAGTAAATATTATACAGAAAGTTTACTCATATATGCCTTGACTCAACCCCACAAATAACAAAAATAATAATGAAGGAGGAATTATATACAATCAACCATGAATAGACGTTCAAAGCATAAATCAAAACTCCTCAAAACTTTACAAAGTGCACGGCTTCAGGTGGTGCCTGGACGCATCAAAGGTAATAAGAGAGACACAAGCCTTGAAGGTTATGACTGAACTCCCGGATGGTTACCTACAGAAATAGACAGACAAAATACAGAATGAGCGAACTCAGTGAATAATAGTACATAAACAATGTAATAATTAACCTGAATAATTATTCATATACTGTAGATACAGATGATTAACTACACTCTGTGATTATTTCCAAAACAGCCATGGGTCCACTTTTTCGTAATGTAATGGCCGAATCCCAAGATATACGTAATGACCATAGGCCTACAGATGCGTAACGACCATAGGTCCGAAATATCGCAATGTAAATAATGAAATAATGTAAGCGACCATAGGTACAGAACGCATAAAGCGTGGGTACAGAACGCATAAAGCGTGGGTAACAGAACGCATAAGCGTGGGTACAGAAGGTACAGAAGGTACAGAACGCATAAAGCGTGGGTACAGAAGGTACAGAACGCATAAAGCGTGGGTACAAAACGCATAAAGCGTGGAAGCAGTGCGTAACGCATAAAGCGTGGGTACGTAACGCAGAGCGTGGTACGAATAGGTACAGAAATAACAAATGTATGGACTCAAGAGGTGGCTCGTACGGATTCCAGAGGTGGCTCCCACCAAGGTGTAGCACTGCCGTTCGTCATGACACCTTGTTCCATACCAGAAAACATCAGAATAGATTAATACAGATAAACATATTCTTCCCATTAATCACATAACGAACAGACATATTATAAGTTTAACAGAACGTTACTGATGTTTATTAGCAAATGGTAAACATATTTCACAGATTGAACACCTTCAGAAATACGTAGGTACCATAGTTCTATACCTTAAATCAATAGATCTCGGGATACATAAGCATCATTGTTCCATTTATTCACCATGAATTATTAAGGTTAATCTACGGATAACAGAATGTTAATAATGTTCTTTAACGGTAACTTAAACACAATACTATATAGCTTATAGCACATTACCGATAACCATTAATCGTGGCGAGAATCTGAGAATAGTTTCAGAGTCATCTCAATGGGTGCCAAATCCTTCTATATTCACACCAATTCTCAAATACAACCATGTTAGCATAATTGCCATGGAAAAACAGAATGTGAATAATAACAATAATTATCAATGGTAATTGACGTACATATGTAGTACTATTACTCACATAGTTACAATGGAGCGATTGTCCTCCCGGAGTGCGTTCTGCACACAATCATAACTTACAAATTAACTCTCTTTCCCTCTTAAATCATTAAGAAATTCTTTCTTGAGCCATTACATTCGTATGAATTTATAATCATCTTAAAGTCATCAGAAAGTTATTCTAAAAATACCAGAGGACTGAGCATTCAAAACTGAACAAACAATAATTTTGCCTGAAAATGGGTTCCCGCCGAGCGCCACTTTGGCCGAGCGATCGCATAAAATACAAAAATTTGGGAGGTCGTTTTTTCAAAGCGGACTTTCGCGCTCAAGCGTTCGTGCAAATTTCTGAAAAATCTGGATTTCCAATTTGAGTTCCAACTTTACATTCAAACCTTCAACCTTACTTTTGCAAAACAACTTAATCAAAACAAATCTACATGTAATATACATTCCTTCAACATTTCAATCATCAATGTCATACTTAAAACAACCATAACCTTCCAAAATCCCCATTGTTCAAATCCGAAATTCCCAAAATCTCTTAATTCCTTCTATATACTTCAAATATATAAAATTTGCACAATTAAACAATGGAAATAACTCAAATCTGTCTATGGATTTAAATATTGATGAGTATTAAACTCTTACCTCAATAATCAAGCAAAAGGGTGAGCTTGAGAAGGAGCCTTCACAAATCCAAGTTCTAATCGGGTAAAAACATTGATCCGCCCTTATTCTCCCTCCTTGATGCCAAAAACCATGGTGGATCATGATCAAAGTAAAAGGATTCAAGAGTTTGGGGCTAGGGTTTCGGACTAGGAAGAAGAGAAAAGAATAGGGGAAAAGAAAATATCAAGAAATGACCCAAAATCATGATTTTAAAGCTGTTGTCCCGAAAACCCCGCTCGAGCGGATCTATTCCCGCTCGAGCGGACCTACTCACAGCACAGATTCCAAAACTTCAAACAGGTGTAACTCTTCCATCCGGACTCCGTTTTAGGTCATTCTTGTGTCCAAATTGAAGCCCCGGAAATAAGCTTTCCAATGGTTCTAACCTCATATCCAAATTCAAAGTGTGGACAAAGAAAAGGGCAAAAGAGTGGCAGCTGTTCATAAAATAACTATCCGAATTAAATTATTTGGTTCAATCTTACTTTACTATCATTTTACCACCTCAATCCAAATCCCCAAGTCCAAAAATAAAACATGAGATCCTCCATAAACATTCACCAAACCTTTAACAACTTTCCATTACACCTAGCTTCAATTCCAATAGATATAGTTGAATCTACGCATATTGGGGTCATTACAGGTATTATGGGAAGATAATTCAGGTCATCGATCCTGATCGAACACGTGGCAATGAACATTAGTTCTCACGTGATCTGAGTAGCACTAGATCAGTAAAGAGATACAAAATGACGTGATTTCAACGGTTACTCATATTCAAATTCAAATACATGAGGGAAATTCAACTGCAAGAGATGGCGTAGTGGGACTACTTTTAAGGCAGCATGATCAGCGATCATAAAGGAGTAGTTCGACGGTTTGAAGTGCAGTTCGAAGGTCATCTTTGACAAGTATAAATAGCAGGGAAGCCCTCAGAAAAGACCCCCAGACTCAAATCATACAAACCAGTTTTTACTTCATATTTTCCTTTCCAGTTTTACATTTCTTGTTCTTTAAATACTTGCACTTTAAATATCCGCACTGCACTTCGATTCATAGGAGTAGATTCAAGTAGATTCAGGTAGACTGTCGCTGTAAACCTCTTCGAGGCTGAGTTTGGATTATTGTAAGTGTTCATTTTAATGAAATACTTCGATTGTTCTTCATATTAACTGTTATTTCTCTTAATTTCTCCTAAGTCAAGCCACCAATAAAAGCCCTCTTCATTGAGGCTAAAAGAACTAAAACACAATCGTCTGATAATTGGTTGGCAATTATAATTTCTGTAAGGACTGATTGATCCTTACTGGCACGCTCGCATTTACAAAAATACCCTTCGAAAAGCCAAAAAGCCAACACTAACATTATGTTCAGTATAATATGAAAAAAATAAATAAATAAATAAATTATATAATCTTTTTTGTTTTGTATGTCTATTAATTGAAAATGTAATAAATTTTTAAAATTTTTGTACCTATAAAAGTATATATGTTAGTAATAAGTTACATATAATATATGGATGAAATAATTAAAAAACAATTTGTCAATTATAAAAACATATAACTTGGCCCCCTCCTCATATAATTCCTGCGTCCGTCACTGTCTCCAGTTAAAATAACAACGTCATCAATGACAGGTTCAGTATAGTTGGATTTTCATAATTTGGTGGAAAATTAAAAAGAATAATAAGTTTGATAAAAAAATTATTTTAAAAATTTTAAAAATATATTTTTTGTTTTTATTATTAAGGTAAATTATACTTACCTCCTTTAAAATTTAGAACAAATACAATAAAACTAACTGAGAGGGTAATTTATATTCATAAATTGGGCCGAGCTAGATGTTGGGCCGAGGTAGGCCCAAGAACGGCAGATAGTAAATACATCGGTCGCAGTGGAGTAGCACGGTTAGTTCGGTTACAAAATGGACATCCGTAGCTCGGTTGCGGCAAATTATCAAGTTAGTCCGGTCTGCGGAGCTAGGTCAGTCGAGAGACATTCGAGGCCCGGCGGTGTGAGATTGATCCCGGTTCGGACCCGGTAGTCCGGTTGGGTCGCGCCCTGGTCCGGTTGAGCTCTCTTATGGTTAGCTCGGTTGTGTATGCGAAACCGAGGAAAGAGAAGTAAATGCGAAGTCCGGATTATGGGTTACTTCGGCTGTAATGGAGTCCGGCCATAATGAAGCCATCTCACTTGGCTTATGCAGTGAGGGGGGTGTTGAAGATAAGCATTATCTTCGGAGGAGTATGAATCCTAGAAGGACTCTCGCATGGAGGAATAAGAGTCCTAGGAGGACTCTTCGCGAGGAAGTTAGAGTCCTACTAGGATTGTGCCCTGTGAAACCTATATAAAGCTCACCAATATCACCTTTGGGAGGTAATACAATTTTGCTCCTGAATACATTGAGCTTTTGCCTATTTGTCTTGCTTACTGACTTAGGCATCGGAGAGGTTTCCGGCACGCACCCGCCGGCTAGCTCACGTTGATATTTTCAGGTGGTGGAACCACATCGTACAGAGGAACGAAGACTTGGTCAACAGGATTATACGAGAAGGTGTATTTCTTTCCCGTACAATTGGCGCCGTCTGTGGGAAACAAAAGACAAGAACAACCTCTTGATCAAGCTTTCTCTTAAACATCAATGGCGAACAACGAAGAACTACCTCGATCCGCGTTGGCGGACTAACTCGAAGGAGGTGCAAGCGCGAAGGCCTACCTTTGGTCCCTCCATGGCGAGCACTGGAACCACAAAGCGAAATTCGGGAGGGATGCGAGGGGCGAAGGAGGAATGGCAGCCCTCATCCTCTCGTTCATAAAGCCCGGAAAGACAAAAGCGCGAGTTGATCCTCAAATTACGGAGGATCGCGTCGAGAGCAAAACGAATGATCAAGTAAGATGGCGGCGGACATGGAGTCTCTGAAGCGCCAGATGAAAGGAAAAGAAGTGGCGACAGGAGTGGGGCGCAACAACAAGGCGCCCCCTCGCCACTCCGAGGGTCGTGGTAGGAATTCTACACCCTCTCAACCAGACGAAGCCTCGGGACGAGGCGACCGCGATCCGTATCTTCGGGACTCGTCACTCCAGTCTGAAGGGGCCGAGGCTGAGAGGTCGCCTTTGAGGAGTACCTATTGGCCCTCACATACGCATCATACGAGGTCGAGACGAGCGGAATTACCTAGGTCGTCCGACCTAAGGTCCATGTTGGAAGAAAAGGCGCGATGGAAGGAGGGCGCTTGAGCCGCGATCCCTGAGGTTCTGCCTTGCGGCGATTGGCTCCTCGGACGCATGGAAGCGTCGAGGTTGGAATGCCAGGCCGCGCCAGCATCTGAACCGGCGGATAAGGCATTGGCGAGGCTGCAGACCTCACCATTCGTCCCGAGATTGAAACGCGCCCCTTCCGTCGGGCTTCCTACAACCCAAGTTCACGGCGTATGAAGGAAAAGCGGACCCTTACACCCACTTGAGCCACTTCGCGAGTTATGGCTGTATATCGGCGGAATGAGGCGTTGATGTGTATCTTATTCCCCTCAAGCCTCGGCGACCTAGGCTTAACCTGGTTTGAGAAGCTTCCAGAGGGCAGCATAGCCTCCTGGGCGCAGTTAGCAGAGGCGTTTGTAACTCGGTTCAGAACAAACACAAAGACTCCGGTGGAGATCGACCAGTTGCTCTCCATCGACATGGGAGACAAGGAGACTCTGAGGTCGTATAACAGTCGCTACTGGGAGACATTCAACCAGATTGGGGACTGCCCAACCAACCTCGCCATTGCGCAATACAAAAGAGGTCTTCCGATCGAGAACGGTGAGGACTCTATCACCATGACCCCACCCCTCACCATGGAACCCCTGATGGAAAGAGTGCACCAGCACACCAGGGTGGAAGAGGATGGCGCTCGTGCCAAAGGAAAAACTGGTGCGACCGCAACACCAGAGAAGAAGACCTCAGCAAAGGTCAATACGGTGAGGCATGAAACCAAAACAAGCAGGCGAGGCGAGACAATGATGAAGACCAAGACAAGAGATGGTTGAGAGTCCGAGCGCCATAACCACGGTGTTCAAAAAGCCGATCTACCGTATACTCGGTGAGATTCGAGGCGAGCCTTTCGTCAAGTGGCACCAAGTTAGGCGAGGCCGGAAGGATTATGATGGCAGATCCGGATGCACCTTCCACAAAGAAAAAGGGGCACCCGCCCGTTGATTGAGGCAACATCTGGAAGAATTGGTGGCGTGAGCCACTGGATAAATACATAGAAGGAGGCGCGACCAGCCCCAAGACCACAACCTCCCCAATGGAATGCCGATCGGCGCCCGCCACAAGGCACCATCAACGTAATCCATGGAGTCTTTGAACGAGCGAGTATCACGAGCTCGGAGGTTCAATCAAAAAGCGAAACACTTGAAAGAGGTGCTAAGTGCCCAACCGGTCGTCAAAGGGAGGGCGAAGCCACAAACATCATGTCCTTTTAGGATAAAGACTTGGGCCAGAATATATTGCCCACACAGCGATGCCTTGGTGCGTCACTCTCGAGTCAAGGATTTTGGCGTCAAGCGGATTCGATTGACCAAGGTAGCTTGTGCGAAATCATGTACTATGAAATCTTCAAGCAACTAAAGCTGCAAGATAAAGACTTGGCCCGGTAGTATCCTTTGATTGGATTCAACTCTATGCTAGGAGTGGCGATCGGCAAAATCATCCTTCGGTCGAGGCGGGAAGTGTGCGAAGCAAGTAGAGTTACAGGTCTTTGAAGGTCCCTCCACCTACAACATCATCTTAGGCGAACATGGGCTGCATGCCATGCTTCGGTGGCATCCTCCTACCACCAAGTGATGAGGTTCCCAGCGACAGGAGTAATAGAAGAGGTTTATGGGGACGGATAATGTCCAAGCGATGCCGTGCATAGCGAATGGTAGCCTTATTGCCAAAGGATATGTTCATTCGGTTGAAGAACCAGGAGTAATGAACTATTAGCGGATGTTGGCAAAGCGGTGATCAAAAGCGATGAGGACTGGTAGAAGTCGAGAATAGATGAGAAGAACGGAAAAGTTCTTCCTTCTTGGATCGTCGTTGTCCGGCCTTGAGAGATTGGAAGTCTTGGAATTTCGACCTCCAACATCGAAGTGTTACTTTGGACCCCATCGACATGCGGGCATTGATCCCAACTTCATTTGCCATCAACTCAATGTCCACCCTACGCTAGACCGGTCATCCAACGCCTTGCGGATCGGCACTCCACCACGCCGAGATAGTGGCAGAAGAGGTGGGTAACTTGTTAGAAGCAGGGGCGATTAGAGAGGTGCACTACCCCAGGTGGATCTCTAACACAGTAGTAGTGCCAAAAAGAATGGGAAGTGGCGCGTCTGCGTCGACTATAAAACTGTCAACAAAGCATGTCGAAAAGACAGTTTCCCCCTGCCAAGGATAGATCAATTGGTGGACCTAACGGCGGACACATGAGCTTAGCTTCCTTGGCGCATCTGAGAGGCTACCATCGGATAGCCATGCACGAACGGATCGAGGAAATGCGTCCTTCACCACTCCAAGAGGACTATATTGTTACAAGGTCATGCCCTTTGGCCTAAAAACGCGAGGCGACATTCGAGAATGGTCACCAAGATGTTTGAGCCATTGTTAGGCAAAACAATGGAGGCTTACATCGATGATATGGTGGTCAAGAGCAAGAGTGAGAATGACCATCTCAAGGACCTAAGCGAGATGTTCGAGATCTGAAAAAGCATAAGTTCATACGCTTAAGCGTCGAAGTGTGCTTTGGATTGGGATCGAGCAAATTCCTAGGCTTCTTGGTGTTCAATTGAGGTATAGAGCCAGATCCTTCTCAGATCAAAGCAATTCAAGAGTTAGAGAGGCCTAACTCAGTGAAAGAAGTGCAGCATCTCACCGGCATGGCGGCACTTAACCGATTCATCAGTCGGTCTTCAGACAGGTTGCGCCCATTCTTTCAGTCATTAAAAGCTAAGTTTGAGTGGGACGAAGAATGCGACAAAGCTCTGGCCAGTCTGAAGGAGTACCTGTCTTCCCCAGCATTACTCGTTACCCCATACAGGGAAGAACTCTTCCTCTATTTGGCGATCTCTCGGCCTTGATGAAGTGCGGTGTTGGTTCGGCGAAGGAATCCAACACTGCCTATCTTCTATGTCGACAAGACATTCTTGGGAGCGAAACAAGGTACTTGCCTCTAGAAGTTAGCAGCCTTAATGATGGCCTCCGAAATTGGCGCACTACTTTCACGCCCACACCATTGTCGTCCTCACGGCCTTTCCACTAAAAGCTTTGTTTGAGAGGGCAAACTTTTAGGCGGATTTTGAAGTGGGCGGTGGAGTTGGGACAATATGATGTGAAGTTCCAACCCGAGAACCGCATGATAAAGGCCCAATCTTTGGCGAGACTTCGTCATGAGTTCACTCTGGAAGCCACCAAGTGCCTAATCGACTGGTGACACAACCAAACTAGGGATGGAGGTTGGCCAGAATAAGCGCAACCCCTAGTACAAGCTACTCGGTCGAGCCCAAAGGCGAGAATAGAGAAGGCAAAAGCAGACCTTGCTACACCAAGTCAAAACTTCGCCAACAATGCGAGGACTTGAGCCCATCGGAAGACAAGGCGCGCAACTTTGGACTCTGAAGAAGACATTAGCAACTGGAAGACCCCAAGGCATCATCGATCCCTCCACATCTTTGGAAGTTGTTTGTTGGGGAGATGTGGAAGCTCTTTGTGGATGGGGCATCCAACCGACATGGCGAGGACTTGGCATAGTCCTCATCTCTCGAGACGGTCTAGTAGTGGAACAAGCGATCAACCTTGGCTGACATCAAACAATGAAGCCCAGTCTGAAGCGCTTCTTGCGGGACTCAAGTCGGCCTACATGAAGGCCACCGAACTCATGGTCTCTGATGACTCACAGTTGGTGGTGAATCAAATTTCTGGCGACTATGAAGCAAGGATGAAAAGAATGGCTAAGTACCAAGACTTAGTCGGGGCAGAGATCAAGAAGTTTGAAGTCGTCGAGAATAGAACAGTTGGCGGGGAGGAGAATAGTAGAGCGGAGCGAACTAGCGAGCCGCCTCAATGGCGAATACCTCCATCCCACATCCTCTCTTGATCGACTACTGCCCGGACCAAGTATTGAAGACCCGAAATGAAGAGGTATGTTGTGCGGAGTTAGGTCCTTCTTGGATGGATCCCATCATCTTGTTCTAAAAAGGCGGCACTCTACGGAAGAAAAGAAAGAAAAGCCAACAAAATCGAGAGCCAAGTCATAGCGATTTTGGCTCTCTCCATCCTTGGCTTTATACAAGAAGTCGTTCTCGGGACCTTACTTAAAATGTGTCCACCCAAGGTAGAAGCATTCTTGTTGAAATACATGAAGGGGTTTGTGGCGACCATCAAGGAGGAAGATCATTGGCATCTAGAGCTATTTCACAAGGGTATTGGTGGCCATACATGCAAGCGGATTGAGAGAAGTATGTCAAAAATCACGAAAAGTGTCAGAAGTTTGCACATCAAATACATCAACCTGCCAGAGAACTCCTACCTCTCACTAGTCCGTGGCCTTTCGCAATGTGGGGCTTAGACATAGTGGGACCACTCCCAATAGCACCGGGCAACAGGAAGTTCTTTCTTGCGACAGCAGACTACTTCACAAAGTGGGTGGAAGCGAGGCCTTGGCGTCAATCAAGGAGAAAGATGTGAAGAAGTTTATGCAGCAAAACAGCATTACTCGCTTTGGCATACCAAAAGCACTGATTTCAGACAACGGCACTCAGTTTGATGGCAGAATTTTCAGAAGCTTTTGTGAAGAATACAAGATAGAGTTCTACAACTCCACACCGGCATATCCCCAAGCAAATGGACAGGCAGAGGCGTCAAACAAGGTAGTCTTGGGCGGATTGAAGAAAAGGTTGGAAAAAGCCAAAGGCAAGTGGGCAGAAGAGCTCCCTCATGTTTTATGGGCTTATCGCACCACGCCACGGCGATCAACAGGAGAAACACTGTTCTCCCTAGCATATGGCATGGAAGCAGTCATCCCACTAGAAGTTGGCCTTCCTACAATTCGGGCGAAATTTTGATCCGGACCTAAATGGCGAAGCAATAGCATTGGAACTTGACCTTGCGGAAGAAAAGAAGAAAAGGCATTGGTTCACATCGCTTCCTACCGGCAAAATTGTCGGAAATACAACAAAAGTGTTCATCCAAGACAATTCAAGATCGGCGATTGGGTGCCATAAAGTTATGGGCAACACATTGGTCGAGGAGATGGCAAGTTAGGTCCCTAGCTGGGAAGGACCTTACAAAGTGGTTGGATTAGCGGGCAAAGGGCATACCACTTGGAAGATAAGGGCAAAAGCAATTCCTAGGCCATGGAATACTGCCAATCTCAAGATATTTTACTTTTAGCTTTTTTCTTTTTTAAGTATGTGTAATTTTCAACTTTCTCAATAAAACAAGTCGATTCTTTTCAGTATATTTGTTTTCCATAGATAGTAGTTTTAGCAGGTTAGTAGCATTGTAAACATAGTTGGCCGGAATAACCAACTATTGACCCTCCTAAACCCAGGATCAGGATCCAGGCTGCAGGACGTTTGGTCGGAATAACCAAACATTCTATTCTAAGCTGGCTGGAAAAACCAACTTAGAGGTTGGCTGGATTAAACCAACATTCAGCCAAAGTATGGGAATGGCTATATAGAGGTTGGCTGGATTAAACCAACACTTTGTACTCTTCAGCCGAAGTAAGTTATACCGGCTGAAGAGTGGTTGGCTGGATTAAACCAACTCTTTGTACTCTTCAGCCGAAGTAAGTTATCTGCATTTGAAGAGTGGTTAATTTGGATTAAACCAACTCTTTGTACTCTTGACCGAAGTAAGTTATATCGGATTTGAAGAGTGGTTGGCTGGATTAAACCAACTCTTTGTACTCTTGGTAGAAGTAAGTTATCATTGGTGAAGAGTGGTTGGATTAAACCAACTCTTTGTACTCTTGACGAAGTAAGTTATCTCATTTGAAGAGTGGTTCACTGGATTAAACCAACTCTTTGTACTCCTCAGCCGAAGTAAGTTATACCCGCTGAAGAGTGGTTGGCTGGATTAAACCAACTCTTTGTACTCTTTTGCCGAAGTAAGTTATAAATTTGAAGAGTGGTTGGCTGAATAAACCAACTCTTTGTACTCTTGACGAAGTAAGTTATATCGGCTGAAGAGTGGTTGGCTAGTGAGTTATATAGTCAAGCGAGATCACAGTTGTGTAATCAAGTTCATGGAAAAGTAAACATACAAGCAGGCAAGTACACAACCGGAATGAAAGTTCACAATTTTTCATTGAGACAAAAGGAAGTACATTTGAGGGTCATAGCGATTCTGAGCATCAAAACCGAAGTATGAAAAAGAAATAAATAAACAAAAAAAGTCATCCAAGGAGCGCATCGAGTTCGGCGTCAAGCTCGCTTGGCGACACAGAGACCCGGTTTGAGGAAGGAGCTCGGTTTGGACCGTAGTGTCCGTTGGTGGAGACGAGTCAGCTGGTACCTCGCGTGATAAATCAACTGTTGGCTGCAACCGAGTTGCCTGATTGCCTTGTTGATCGGTGGCAACCGGGGTCAGAGTTGGCTCCCCCTCTTCATCATCATCATCATCTTCTTCGCCCCCAGACCCTTCTAGGAATGCTTTTTGGAGATCGTCTGCGTATTGCATGAGTGAAGCCGGAATAGAGTACGGAGGGCGTTATAAACATCGGTGTCGAGTGCAACCGAGCTTCTCCACCGCACTCCGCCAACCGCACTTGAAGAAAGATCCTTGGCCGCGCCGCATTGGAGCATGTATCGTCTTGACCTCCTTGAAGCCTTGCTTTTGGCCTTCTTCACTTGGCCTTGATTGGTCTATCTCGGCGTTTTCTTTGTCTCAATCTGGGCCATCTCCATAGGTAATAATCTTTCACCTCGGTCACGGCCTTTTGTTTATCACTTTCGGTAGAGGTAACGGTCCGTGAGACGTGATACCTCGGCCTCGATTCGACGCCTTGTTTTGGGCTTGTGTTAGTTCGGTTGCTTTGGCCTGGCGTCTTTCATAGCTGCTGGCGGTCTTCTGAGTTCCATCACTTGCGGTGTGCAAGTGTGGTTTCTGAAGAGCCTGCAAAAAGTATGGTAAGTTTTTCAGTTGTTGACCGAACTGGAAGTTGGACAAATTTTAGAGACAGAAAGGACCGTATTGCTTACCACGATCATGGACTTCGAAGCAGACCGGAGTGACTTTACTTCGGTGTTGAGCTTCTTGGAATGGTGCTCCATGTCTTTTGGAAGGCACACACCTCTGGCCAAATTGAAGGCCAGAAGGTGGTCCTTATCCGAGACAACGGAGTCATCCTCGTTGATAGCCCGGTTGTTGAAGACTAGAGGAGCCTTGGGGGTCTCGAGACGGTTTGAGGACTCGGTGGGGGTTAATTTGGTAGCTTCTTTGGTGGGTTTGGTGGCAGAACATTCTCATCTTCATCAACAAGTTGTGGCCCGGTTTGTTCAGTCAAGACACGCTTGTTCAGCGGAGGCGAAGGCTGCTGCGATGGAAGAAACCACCACGGCTGGGTTGATTGGCGGCTGTGGTACCTCGGTTGGCCTTGTTTCGGTGAGCATTGCCCTCTGTCTGTATTTCTTCGCCATCTCTTGTTACGGGTTAGTCGCACAAGGCGATTTGAACAAAGTTGGGTCCGGTTCAGTGGGTCTTCGAGGAGAAAATCGGTTACTCTTGCTTTTAAATCGGCCGAGTATCTGTAGGTCGGCTCGAAGTCAAGTTTTGCCCAACTCCTTTCTTTCACGGAATGCGGCCTTGAGTACTGAGATGTTGGGGTGGTTGTAGTTGAAGATGAATTGGGACTTATCTGCAAAAAAATAGATGACGTGTTAGTTCGGTTAGAGAAAGGAAAACCGAAATGAACAATGGTAAAGAATGCAACGAAGTATGAATCTAGGGCTCTCCTTTCTTCGGTTTATTCTTTGGCACAGGATGTGGGCTTGAGGTCTTCAAAATTGCGAAACCGAAGAAGTCGTCATCATTAACGTCTTTATCCGGTGTGTGCTTTATTATCTTTTCTTTACCTCGGCGCACTCTCAAATAGTAGCACCAACCTTGGTTTTGGATCCTATTGAATATTGATGTAGTATCTCGGCGGACCTAGGTTGAACCGGTTTGTTGGTTTAGAGCATCTATGCCCATTATAATTCGGTATGTATTGGTGGATAGTTGAGTTGGGCTGATGCAGTGCGCCTAAGGAATTCGCATATTAGTGGTTTGAATTTGGGAATCTGAGTCGGTTTCTACTATGGATTGGAGGGTGAATGGGACAAAGCCTTCTTAGTCCCATGAGTCGACTCCTTGTTCGGCTAGTTCTAGATTTACATAATTTGGAATGTTGTCTTGTTCTCGGAAATCGGCTAGGCACTTTGGGGTTTCTACCAAATGTCTGTACTTCCCATTTATTCTATAAGTTATGAAATAATTTATCTCGGTTGAAAGCGTGCTTTCGATGGTCGGTCGGACGCCTGAGAGGAGTGCACGGCAACCTAAGTGCGCAAAAGTAGGAAAACAAGGAGTTAAGCACGGATCATAGACCGTGCTATGGCTCATGAGAAAAAAATGGTCTTATTTCGGCTCTCTGAGGTTATTCGGTTTCTACCTCGGTTTACGATAAGTTCTTGTTATCTCGGTTGTTGCACTTTTGGTCTTTATTACTTGGTTAGGCTACAAGGGCGACTTTACGAAGTTCGGTTTTAGAACATAGAATCTTTGGCTTAGCCCCCAAAGCTTAGCTTCGGTCAAGGGTTTAGGAGCTTCTAGTTCGGTGGGTTCTCGTTTGGCTAGTGTGAATCGGTTGATCTCTTGGAGTTCTTGTGCTTTGCACAAGTTCTAGTTCGGTTATATCTGAGATAAGATCTACATATAGCACAAACACCATCCTAGTTCGGTTGGGGCATGTGCCAAGATCAAAAAGGTGTTCTGCGTGCTGTTTCGTTATGTTCATAGTGTTCTTGTGACTGGTTTTTTCAGAAAGTATAAAATGGAAACATGCTTTGCAAATACACAAAACAGAAAGCCATGGATTAAACTGAAAGCAAAAAACAGTTAAATGAAAGTAGGTTCGTGCACTTACCAGGAGGAAGGAGAGTGGGATGGAGGCGGAGGCAGTTGTAAACAAGAGCACGAGCTTGAGGCAATAGAGAGAGGAGATGAGCAGAGAATAGTGTGATTCAAAACTAAGAGGTTCTTTTGGTGAAAATGACCAAATGGAGAGGCTATTTAATTTTTTGAATCTGAGGGCGTAGCGACAGTTGTGGAGAGCGATCGAGCACTGCCATGTGTCATGGAATCTTGAGCGATTGATTTACGAAGAGTGAAGAGGCGTTTTGGCGGGCGTGCAGACGGCCTAAGCCTACTTCGGTTGGACAAAGTAAAAGGTCTTAGCTCATTTGGAATGGCTATGAGGATTTTAGCTCATTTGGAGAGGTTAAGACTAGTTCGGTTGAAAGCGGTAATCCCAATCATGCTTTGCGGATGGGATTAAGGGCAATTGAGAGGGTAATTTATATTCATAAATTGGGCGAGCTAGATGTTGGGCGAGGTAGGCCCAAGAACGGCATATAGTAAATACATCGATCATGATGGAGTAGCAGTTAGTTCGGTTACAAAATGGGCATCCGTAGCTCGGTTGCGGCAAATTATCAAGTTAGTCGGTCTGCATGAGCTAGGTCGGTCGAGAGACATTTGAGGCGGTGTGAGATTGATCTGGTTCGGACTCGGTAGTCCGGTTGGGTCGCGCCCTAGTCGGTTGAGCTCTCTTATGGTTAGCTCGGTTGTGTATCGAAACCGAGGTAAGAGAAATAAGCGAAGTCGGATTATGGGTTACTTGGTTGTAATGGAGTTCGCCATAATGAAGCCATCTCACTTGGCCTATGCGGTGAGGGTGTTGAAGATAAGCATTATCTTCGGTAGGAGTATGAATCCTAGAAGGACTCTCGCATGGAGGAATAAGAGTCCTAGGAGGACTCTTCGTGAGGAGAAGTTAGAGTCCTACGGGGCTGTGCCACCTTGAAACCTATATAAAGCTCACTAATATCACCTTTGGGAGGTAATACAACTTTGCTCCCTGGATATACAGAGCTTTTGCTTATTTGTCTTGCTTACTGACTTAGGCATCGGAGAGGTTTCCGGCACGCACCCGCCGGCTAGCTCACGTTGATATTTTCAGGTGGTGGAACGACATCGTACAGAGAAACGAAGACTTGGTCAACAGGATTATACGAGAAGGTGTATTTCTTTCCCGTACACTAACAAAATTTTGAATTGAATTCTCAATATATTGATTTGTTTACATTCACCACTACTTTATACAAGATGGACTTTATACAAGATGGTTAGAGTTGTTATAACAAACTCTAACTTCCTCTAAACAAACTCTAACTAACTTTTAGTTACATGAGTGAACTAACTTTCAGTTATATCTCATCTTGACTAAATGTCTTCATTTGTTGATTACTGAAGCAGAGTCACTTGAATTGATTACTGAAGCAGAGTCACTAAGCAGTGAGCTTATCATCCCCCGGCAAACTGATGGGACTAGGGAGGACCAGCAGTTTGTCCTTGAGATAATGAAACCAGGAAGAAGATAAGGGTTTGGTGAAAATGTCAGCTATTTGGTCAGAAGTGGGAATATAAGAGAGAGCTATTTGTTTAGAGGCAACACGTTCTCGAATAAAATGACAATCGACTTCGATGTGTTTAGAGCGAGAATGGAAAACAGGGTTGGAAGCTAGAGCCATGGCAGAAAGGTTGTCACACCAGAGAACTGGAGAAGAGGTGCAGGAAATGGACAAGTCTTTGAGAAGCTGTTGTACCCAAACCAGTTCAGCAGTGGTATTAGCCATGGACCTATACTCAGCTTCAGTAGATGATCGGGAGACTGTGGGTTGCTTCTTGGCAGACCAAGAGATTAAATTTGGACCCAAGAAGACACAGAAACCAGAGGTAGAACGTCGATCACAGGAATCACCAGCCTAATTTGAATCAGAAAATGCATGAAGAGTAAAGGGACCAGGACTGAAATTGAGACCATGATGAAGTGTACCCTTAACATATCTGAGGAGCCTTTTAACCATGGTAAAGTGAGCTTGAGTAGGAGCGTGCATATGTTGACAAGCTTGGTTAACTGCCAAAGCTAAATCAGGCTAAACACATCGAAGTCGATTGTCATTTTATTCGAGAACGTGTTGCCTCTAAACAAATAGCTCTCTCTTATATTCCCACTTCTGACCAAATAGCTGACATTTTCACCAAACCCTTATCTTCTTCCCGGTTTCATTATCTCAAGGACAAATTGCTGGTCCTCCCTAGTCCCATCAGTTTGCCGGGGGATGATAAGCTCACTGCTTAGTGACTCACTGCTTAGTGACTCTGTGTTGATCCAATCTTTACTTCATCAGATGCACACTGTTTTTTCCATAAAAGAACTCGGTGATATTTCTTACTTTCTGGGCATTTCCGTTCATTCTCATGCTCATGGCTATTTTCTTTCTCAGCAGAAGTATGCTATTGATTTGCTTCACCGCGCTGGTATGACTGAGTGTAAGCCTTGTTCTACACCTTTGGCTATTCACTCCTCTGTCTCTCCTTCAGATTCTCTGCCTTATTCTAATCCTTCTTTTTATCGAAGTGTGGTGGGGGCTCTCCAATATTTGACCATTACTCGGCTTGATTTAGCTTTGTTTTCAACATGTATGGCCTCTGAACAGAGAAGAGAACACAGATCTTCCATAGAAATTGATTCCACACGAGCTCGTATAGCAGTTTTGAGAGCATCATACTCTTCAGGTAATCCATTCAAAGTGAGGAGTACCAGATCCTCATCATCAACCATTGAAGAAGCAAGACGAAGTTGATTTATGATCTCTTTGATCTGAGTCAGATATTTCTCCATTGACGAACCTCTTTTTGTAATTGATTGTAACTGATTTTTCAATTGATGAATATGTGAGCGAGAAAGTGAAGTATATTTCTTCTCTAAAGCACTCCATACCTGAAAACAATGGTGATGATGAAGGACTGAAGAAAACACAGAAGGGGAGAGTGTTGTAGTAATGCAAGTCAGAAGATGTGCATCTATAGTTTTCCATTGAAGAAATTCTGGATTTGGTACTGTTTTTCCAAAGGAATCAAGAATCTCAGAGACGGGACAAGGTACCAAACCAGTGACAAAGTCAAGGAAGTCTGTGGCTCGAAGAACATTTTGAAGTTGGCTTTTCCAAATCAAAAAATTTGTAGAATCAAGTTTGACAGTAATCAAGGAACTGAAATTTGAAACTAGAAGACTAAGATTTGATGGTATAGATTGAGAATTGGATGATGAAGAATGAGAAATCACCATTGTTGGATCTTGCTCGTAAGAGCTTCTATCTGCTCTGATACCATAACAAAATTTTGAATTGAATTCTCAATATATTGATTTGTTTACATTCACCACTACTTTATACAAGATGGACTTTATACAAGATGGTTAGAGTTGTTATAACAAACTCTAACTTCCTCTAAACAAACTCTAACTAACTTTTAGTTACATGAGTGAACTAACTTTCAGTTATATCTCATCTTGACTAAATGTCTTCATTTGTTGATTGCTGAAGCAGAGTCACTTGAATTGATTACTGAAGCAGAGTCACTAAGCAGTGAGTCACTAAGCAGTGAGCTTATCAAAAACGTACAATTTTAATATAATCAAATTGACTTCCATTTTAGTAAGCTTAAATGGGCCAATTTCAAGGCAGGTGTTACAAAAATATAAAAAATAAACAACGTAAAGTATATATTTTCATGTAAAAGATATGATAACATCATTTTTTCATATATAACTAACAAATTATTAATGAAAAGTGGCTAACTGTTATATAAATTAAAATTAGAAAAGAGCTCAATATAATTATGTTTAAACTATGGGGCTCAATGTATTTTCTCCAAGCCTTAAGGGAGGTCAACATAATTCACCTTTATTTTTATCTAAATAATTTTTAAATTTTCAAAACAATTGAAAAAATAAATTTTGAAAACTCGAATTTTCTTTTTATTACATTGACATATTGAAAATTCATCTCTGTATTATATTGACATGCATATTTTAAATATTTTTGAACAAAATTCATTTTATCCCTCATAATAATGACTCAATAGCACTTTGCCCCATATCTTTGAAAAATAACCACGTACTTTCTATGTGATTTTGAACTAAAAATGTTACAATTGCATTTAAAAATAACCATGTACTTTTTATATGATTTTAAACTAAAAATACTATAGTTGCATTTTCTTTTATCTAAACTAACGAAGAGTGGGTCTCAAATACCTATTTTGAGAGTGGGGAAAGAACAAAAAAAAAAAAAAAAAAATTAATCAAAGTTAAATTTTTAATATAAAAAAGATGAAATTAACATTGTTTTACCTTTTTATTTTTTATTTTCTACCTACCTTAAAGTCCTAACCTAAACCGAAACCCACCCCTTCTTAGCACACACTGTATATATAAAATTATATACGCACTATAATTTATCATCAAAAAAATTGTCTATCTAATTTTAAATTTTAACACAATTTCTCATTTAATAGCATTTTAAATTAAACATACATGTTATATCTATATATGTAACATCATAAGGGAAGTGAGTTGACTTTTTAATTTTTTAATTTTTTTAACTATTTTAGCCTGGGCTTAAAAGTTTGGTTTGAGAAGGCTTTTTGACTTTTTTGAGTTTTTTTGTGAGAGAAGAACGTAATGATTATGGGTTGGATGTGATGTATTGTTTGTTATGGCTAAAAAAGCCTATTTTGTTTTTTGTGGCTAAAATAGCCAAAAAAGTCTGCAAACCCACTTGTCAAACACAGAGGTTGGAGAAAACAAAGGGTAATTTTAATTTCTCACTCACGAAAGAAAATAGAAGTGACAGACCGCGACAGTTGATAAAGTTATTTTGAAAATTAACTATTATAATTAATTTTTTGACTTTTCACAAAAAAGACTTATAAAAAAATTATTAGTGAAAATATCAGAAAAAATTATATTTTATTTATAAATAATGCAAAAAAAAATGAGATACAAATAGATCAAGCTAAGGTCCGGATATCTCGTTTTCTTTAAAGAGATCAATCCCACTGCAGTAGGAATAACCCAAATACCGATGCAGCAGTCACAAAACTATGATTTGTCCCCTCCAGGATACAACAAGCCGACCACTTGTCGTATGGTTCAAGCCAACTCTGCACAAGATGGTGAACCCAAAGCTCCACAAAAAAAAAAAAAAAAGAACACCTTTTTTTGCTAGTAATCTCTCTTGTATAGAAAATAGTTTGTGTGTTAGTGTAGAAAAGAGTAGAAGAGAAGAATTATTTATAGGCCATTAAGACATTACAAAATACATCAAAAAATAATAATGACCATGAACCTAGAGAAAATGGAGAGTGTATCCAAATATTAATTCACCACCAAGTTCATGAAATCTAATTAATCTCCATTCATGAGCCAGACAAAAGGACACCAAAGCAATAATCTCCATTCATGAACAAGATGAAATTCATGAATAAGACAAAAGAAGATTCATAAACAATATAAATAAATAAATAAATAAAAGATATTAAAATGGTCCAACAATCCCCCACTCATTTTAATATCAACAAGGACAAGAGAAATTACCAAACAAAGATAGACTAGTATGCATCATGAAGGTGTGATCTGCATTGAACCTTAATTAGTGAAACAGTAACCTCTACTATAGAGTCAGTAATGATCTCAGACTTGAACTATGACTGCTTAGGGGAAATAAAGTATTATTACTCACACATAATAATCTACGTGTTGACAAGAGCTTTTAATAGCCAGTACATTATGGCATTGTGCTTATTCTAGTTTTCATGAGCATATTTGAGAATAAGCCTTATTCTCATAGAAAGCAGCCCCACTTTCATTCTCACATAGGTGAAATCTGTCAAGGATATTCATGTAATTTACACACCCCACTCAACAAGAGCTACAGAATTTCATTAAAAGTATAAAAACTCAATCCTCCAATATTACAAGACAAATGCACTTACATCATAGGGATGGATAACAAAATATTAAAGAGTGCATTTTTACAACCACCATATGATTCGTTCTTTCCATTGAACCTAGTTACAGGATCTCTGATCCCTAGGTTGGGTATCCTCATACATGGTTTATGATTGTATAGGTTTCAAACCCATCCCCCTCGATGTATTCCAAACTCTATCTCTCGCCAAGGCCTTGGTTAGCGGATCCGCAAGATTATCACAAGATCTTACATAATTTACAGTTATGACGCCATTACTCAAATAGGATCTCACATTACTGTATTTTCTTCGAATAGGTTTGGATTTACCATTATAAAAATAATTGTTCACTCTACCAATAGCAGTAGTGTTATCACAACGAATTAACACAGGAGGAATTGGTTTTTCCCAAAAAGAAATTTCATGTAACGAATCTCTCAACAAATTTGCTTCCTCACATGCTGCAGCTAACACTATAAGCTCAACTTCCATAATAGAATTAACAATTATAGTTTGCTTTTTAGACTTCCAACATATAACACCACCACTCAAGGTAAAAATAAAGCCCGAGGTAAAGAGAGAATCATCTGACAAAGTGTTTCAATCGGCATCACTATATCCCCTAAGTACCGCAGGATACTTGTTATAAAACAAACCATAATTTTTAGTACTAGATAAATATCTCATAATTCTTCCCATGGCTAGTCAATGATCTCAACTTGACTTCTTAGTAAACCTGCTAAGTACTCCAACAGCATATGCAATGTCAGATATAATACAGTCAGTAGCATATCTCAAACTACCAATCATGCTAGCATATTTCTTTTGATTAATCACTTCTTTTTCATTTGTTACAACAGATAAATATATACTTGTATCAAAATGAGTAGCAACATGTTTACAGTCTAGAAAATTATATTTATTTAAAATTTTCTCAACATAATGCGACTGATCAAGAAAAATACCAGCATTAGTCTCGGTAATTTTAATTCTCAAAGTAAAATTGGTTTCACCAAAATCTTTCATATCAAAGTGGCTATTAAGCATATTTTTAGTCTTATTTATAATATGCAAATTAGAGCAAAAAATAAGTAGATCATCCACATATAGACTAACAATCACATGTACATTCTCACAAGTTTTATAATATATATACTTATCATATTCATTAGTCTTATAGTCATTCTCAAGCATGCAAGAATCAAATTTCTTATGCCACTATTTAAGAGCTTGTTTTAAACTATAAAGGGATTTAGTTAGCTTACACACCTTGCTTTCTTGGCCAGACTCCACAAAACCTTCGGGTTGGTCTATGTAAATCTCCTCATCTAGATCTCCATTTAAAAATGCTATTTTCATATCCATTTGATGAATTTTTAAATCATGAATTGCAAGCACTGCTATCAACAATCTAATGGATGTAATTCTAGTAACTGGAGAAAAAGTATCAAAGAAATCAAGATCAACTTGTTGCTTAAAACCTTTAGCGACAAGCCTCGTTTTATATTTATCTATAGTTCCATCGGGTTTAAATTTTTTACGAATGACCCATTTATACCCTATAGTTTTACAACCTGGAGGTAAATCCACTTGCTTCTATGTTTTATTTGAAAGTAGTGAATCTATCTCATCATTTACAGCCTCTCTCTAGAAAATAGCATCAGGTGATGATAAAGCTTCTTGCACCGTAAGAGGAACTTCTTTCACATTGTATAGATAATAGTCAGGGCCAAAATTTTTTTCAACTCTAACTCGTTTACTTCTCCTTGGTTGGATTTAAAAAATTTCTTGTTCTTGAAAAACTTGAGAAGGAGTAGAAGAGATAGGCACGGATAAAATATTTTTAGAAATTATTTGACCCCCACTATTTCTAGATTTGAAAGTAAATTTATTTTCATGAAAAATAGCATCACCTGATTCAAAAATAATATTATTTTCCATATCAAAAAATCTATAAGTTGTACTATGCAACGCATACCCAAGAAAAGCACAAGTGGTAGCTTGTTCACCCAATTTAAGTCGTTTAGGATTTGCAAGCCTCACAAAAGCTAAACAACTCCAAACCCTCAAATAACTTAGATTTGGTTTATACCCCCACCACAACTCAGAAGGTACAATTTTAGTATTTTGTGTGGCACTTTATTTATCACATGACAGGCTGTCAAAATAGTCTCGCCCCAAAGATTTAAGGGAGCACCTGAAAGATTTAAGAGGGCAGGCTGTCAAAATAGCCTCGCCCCAAAGATTTAAGGGAGCACCTGAATCAATAAGTATAGCATTCGTAAAGTCAATTAACGTTCTATTTTTTCTTTCAGTTACGCCATTTGATGAAGGTGAATATGGTGGAGTAGTTTCATGAATAATTCCCAATGACTGAACAAAAGAGTTAAATCCAAGAGATTTATACTATCAGCTTCTATCACTTATAATTCTCTTAATCTTTTTACCGAATTGATTTTCCACTTCAAGAAGGAATTCTTTAAATTTCTCAAAAGCATCACTTTTATTTTTAATAAGTTTTAATAAATATACGTTTGTGTATTTCGAAAAATCATCAATAAAAGTGATAAAATATCGGCTACCACCCTGAGTTAAAATTCCTTCAAATTCACACAAATCAGTATGAAATAATTCTAGCAATTTGGTATTTTTTTCAACACTTTTATGAGACCTCTTGGTAATTTTTGCTTTACTGCAAACTTCACATTTCTCAAAATTTTTTGTCACTTTAGGAATTAATCCTAAACTACTCATGATTCCCACATATTTACTGTTAATATGACACAAGCGAGCATGCCAAAAATTAATAGAAGACAAATTGTAAGTGGTGTCATAGTAATAATCATAAAATTAATCAGCAAGAAAATTTAAGAGATAAAAATGACATTTATACGCATCTATATTGTAGGAAGCTACTTTTGCTTCATGTGGCTCGCAGTCTTCATTATTCATCTCCTCGGTTGGGATTTTGTTTGTATTCTTCTCGGTAAGAACATATACAACTTTCAAAAGATTAAGGTAAAAAAGAACTTTTCCTTTTCACCTCTTAAAATGAACTCCCTTGAACTTGAAAAGCTTGTTGAGATCTCCAATTCTATCATTAATTTTTTCTCGTACTTGATCCATGGTTGATCTCCTTAAAATTATTGGTGAAAATACCCACACCAAAAAAAAAAAAAAAAAAATCATATTTTATTGATAACTAATGCAATGAGATACAAATAGATCAAGTTCAGGCCTGGATATCTCGTTTTCTTTAAAGAGATCAAGCCTACTACGGTAGGAAGAACCCAAATACCGATGCAACAGTCACAAAACTATGATTTGTCCCCTCCAGGATACAACAGCTCGATCACTTGTCGTATGGTTCAAGCCAACTCTGCACAAGATAGTGAACCCAAAGCTTCACCAAGAAAAATACCATTCTTTACTAGTAATCTCTCTTGTATAGAAAATAGTTGATGTGCTAGTGTAGAAAAGAATAGAAGAAAAGAATTATTTATAGGCCACCAGGACAATATAAAATATATCAAAAAATAATAAAGACCATGAACCTAGAGAAAAGGGAGAGTGTATCCAAATATTAATTCACCACCAAGTTTATGAAATCTAATTAATCTCCATTCATGAACAAAACAAAAGGACACCAAAGTAATGAATCTCCATTCATGAACAAAATGAAATTCATAAATAAGACAAAAGAAGAATCATCAACAATATAAATAAATAAATAAATAAAAAATATTAAAATGGTCCAACAAAAATAAAGAGAATAGTTGACTTTTTTTTACTATTTTAACTAGTTGCCAAACTTGCCTTACGGTAATTATTTTCTAAATTTATAAACTTTATGGCCATGTTTGGTTTGTTTTTAGGAAAAAAATTTAGACTTTTTTTTAGAAATAGAAACTAATTTAATTAAAATAAATATCAAAAGATATTTTAAAATTTTTAAAAATTATTTATGACATCTCAAAAGATAAAATTAAACAAAAATAATTACTTTTTATTTCTTTATTTATTTCATCAAATTAATTTTTAATTTTTTAGGAAAAAAAATCTAAAACAAGTTTATGAAGATCAAACCAAATAAATCTTTAAATTTGGATGCCTCAGTTAAATTAAAAAGAAAAAATAAAATTTTTCTCTTTCTTTTCAAATTCACTACTGAAGTTGAAATCTCAAATTTAACAAATTCAAATTCCAAAAAACATGAGTGGTGACATGGTCCTCTCGTCAGCTCTTCTATTATTAGGACAGTTTCGGATGCGAGTTTGGGGTTAAAATAATTAATAAAGATAAAATTAAAAAAAAAGTTAAAATAATTAATAAAGATAAAATTAAAAAAAAAGTTAAAATAATTAATAAAATAAAATGTTAAATTTAAATTATAATTATTTTTTTTTTCACAACCATCAAATTAAATATAAATAAAAAAAAAAGTCAACTATTATTTCAAAACATACTTTTTTTTTAACCAATCTAAAATAATAAAAAAAAAACTAAATAAAATAGCCAAATTCCCTAACGAGCTCAATATATTTCCAATCAATAATAATTCCCACACATTCATTTATTAATGGATTTTGTTAACATGTTAAGGCACATAAAAAGTTTAAAAGATCATACATTTTATATGAAAGTGTATGTAATAAATATATATATATATATATAATATTTTTTAAGTATTTTTAATATCCATCATTAAGAATTAAATAATGTTAAAAAAAGTTAGAATTTTAATACTTATTTTTTTTTTTTTAATTTACATGTTTTAACAGTAGATAAATTACACCGACTTCCTTTGAGATTTAAAAAAATTATAATAAATTTCATAATTTTGATATAATTGTATTGACATTTCTTTTAGTAAAAATGAATGAACCAAAACTAATCTAGATGGTGCGAAAATACAAAAATAAACAATATAAAATATATATTTTCATGTAAAAGATATGACAATATTATTTTTTTATTTTTTTTATCTATATAACTAAAAAATTATTGATGAAAGGATGGTAAGTATTATATGAATTAAAATCTCAGGGGAGCTTATGTATTTACATCAAAACTATGATACTTACAGTATTTTCTCTAAATTTTAAGTGGGGTTATAGTAATTTACCCTATTTATTATTTCCTTTTAGGATAAATTACACTGACCTTCCTTAGAGTTTGGAGAAAATACAAACCACATAGTTTTGACACTTCAAAAAAAGTGTATTGGAAAAGCAAACTCTTATCTGTATTTTTTTACGTATCATTTTGTAAAAATTCAAAAAACTAATTAAATAAAAAAATGCTATGGTATACACCTTTCAAAAAGTGTGCACCATATACACCGTTATTACATATTTTTGCAGTGCATTATGTATTTTTGTGATAAATGTTGCGTATTATTTTGTAGCAAAGTTGCAACAATTTGTGATTCATAAATGAGATTACTCATGTTGTGGTAATGTTACATATTTTTCTGTTCAAAAATATTTGGATAAAAAAATTATGTAACATTACCACAAAATACGTAATATGATTTTTTAAATATAAATTATCGTAACTTTACCAAAAACTCATGTAACATTTATTATAAAAATATGTAATGTTCACCCACAAAAAAACATAATAGAGTGCATATGGTAGACACATTTTGAGGGAGGTGTACCATAACATTTCTCATTAACTAAAATATCTACTTTCCAAAATAACCTAACTTCTCTTTTAATAAGGTTAAAGAGTCCAAAACTAATATTTATGATACAAAGATACACAAGGTAATATATATACATTTTAATGTGAGTGAGATAATAAAATTATTTTTTCATTCATATGACTAACAACTTTCTAATAAAAATGTGTCAAGTGTTATATGAATTAAAACTTTAAAAGAGGCTAGTGTAAATATGTCAAATTTATGGGACTTATTATATTTTCTTTAAACTTTAGGAAAAGTCTGTGTTATTTATCATTCTTTTTATATATGCTAGTGGTGTTTGTACACCCGATGGTTAAAAGGGACACGCGCAATGCGTATGCAATTTAAGTAAAATGATAAGAGACTTGTTTATCAAATTGAAGGTCTTGGTTTCAAATCATCCTTTTTTTTATATATAATTTTTTTTTAAAAAAAATATAGAAGATAGGGATATTTTAAAAAAACTTAAAATATGAGACATAAATACCATATAATATAGATAGATCGATAAATATTAATGTGCTCACCCGATGGGTATATTATAAAATTTTTGAAAAAATAAATTTTGACTTTGATTTAAAAAAATATATATTGTTTATTGCTCAAGTAATAAAATTATGATTTTCAGATCAGATGTTTTGGGTGGGATAGATACTTTAAAAAAGTTAGAAGGGTTAGATAGATAGATACTTTTACGAATAAAGGTACGTAACCCACTAAAACTAGATAGTGTTGACATATTTGTTGCAAATCCTTACAAGTGTTTTTTTTTTTTTTTTTTTTTTTAAAAATGGTTTAACATTGAAATTTAAATAGAGTCTTTTTTTTTTTTTTTTTTTTTTTGGAGATAAAAAGAGTTTTAAAATAGTAAGAAATTTAAAAGGTTTTGAATGTAGTAAAAAATGGTTTAAAATTAGTATTAAAATGTCACGTGTTCTTGATTATTTTTAATCTTTTTTATCTTAGAACACTTGTTAACTTGATTCATATTTGATTATAAAAAGATTGGTGACATTATTATTGTATAATAATGCTATAATAGCTCATTTGTGTATTACAAAGTGTTAACAATCTCATTTTTTAGAGTTAATTACATTAATAGTCCTCATAGTTTGGGATTTGTATCACTTTGTTTCCTAACTTTTCAATTGTGACACATTTGACCCTGAATTTTGAATCTTGTTCCAAATAAGGACAATTGAAAATATCATTAGATTTTTCAAGGGTAGAATTGTCAATTTGATAAAATATAAACTAATTTGATAAAAAAAAATGTCAAAAAAATATTTTTAATTTTTTAAAAATTATTTTTATCCACCAATGATAAAATTATGTAAAATTAATAAAAATTCCATGATTAATTTTTTAAAATTAATTTTACATGATTATCATCCAAACATACTCCATCCGTCTCAAAATATTAGTCCCTTATTCCATTTTTCATTGTCCCAAAATATTAGTCTCTCTTCAAAAATTAAGTACAAAAATAATATAAATTTTCTATTTTGCCCTTCTTTTAAATTAATAAACAATATAAAAAGTACAATTATGACATTAATATTTCCAAAAAATGTACTATCAAAAGGATAATTTTAGAAAATCAATTTTTTTCAAATACAATAATTGTACAACCAAAAAAAGTTAGATTTCGCAAAAGGGACTATTATTTTGGGACGGAGGGAGTATAATAAAAATTAATTTGGTAAAAAAAATAAATGTCTAAAAAATTTATCAATTTTACATAATTTTATTTTTAGTAGGTAGAAATAATTTTTAAAAATTCAAAAATATTTGTTTGAAATTTATTTTTGTCAAATTAGTTTATATTTTATCAAATTGACAATTTTACCCTTGAAAATTTAATGATATCTTCAATTGTCCTTATTTAGAACAAGATTCAAAATTCAAGGTCAAATGTGTTACAATTAAAAAGTTAGGAATCAAAGTGACACAAGTCTCAAATAATAGGGACTATTTGTATAATTTATCCCATTTTATTATTGAATTAGTTTAAGCGTCTTGTTAACAAATAATGGCCAAAACAAATATTTAAAATTAAAAATGGCACACTTTTTTATAAATTTCAGCACATATTTTTGTTAATTTTGAAACTTATTTTAATATTCTTACCATTTTAATGCACTTTTACACAATTTTTTTTATGTAGAAATGCTGAAGACTGAATTTTAAACTCATAAATTTATTCACAATGATGTGTCAAATGTTGGATTCAATAAATGATTGAGTGTGTGACAAATTAAATATTGATATTTACCAAACCATATAATTATAGGTGAATTTGTATAACTCTCTTAAGAGCCTTAAATATTTTACTTTTCTACATTAAAGAGTGTTTTGAAAAGTTAATAAAAAATTAATTTTTTAGCTTCTTTGGTTTGAGATGTTCTAAATAAGTGTACTTTTTAATTTTTTATGAAATATGAGTTGAGTTTAGATTGGATTTGAAGTGATGTGACAGAAAAGTGATGTGATTTAAATAAAATAATGTGATTTAAATAGGATAGTAACTTTTTAACTTTTTGACTTTTTTAATACATGACAAACAAAGCCTAATCTATTTTGTCTTTTCATGAATAAAAAATGTGAGAAATAATATGACTCAAAATAAATAAAAAAACTAAAAACTGATTCTTTTTTTTTTTTTGCCCAAAAGACCACTAAATAATGCTCAAAGATACTTCAAGTATTTGCCTTGATATATAGGCCCACCACTTATGTGTATTATTAGTACATATGACATGATAAATAATTTAAAATTTTGTTAATATTTATATTTAAGACACGTATTAAGATATTTTTAAAATATATATATATTTTATGTAAAATAAATACATTAAAAAATACACAATATTTTTAAGCATTTAGGATCATTTGGGAACATGAATAAAAAGTTAAGGAATTGTTTGAAATGTTCTAAATAACTGTACTTTTTGACATTTTATAAAATATAGATTAAATTTGAGGGGATGTGGTAGAGAAGTAATATGACGACGATGTGACTTAAATAAGATAGTAACTTTTTGATTGTTTGAATTTTTTAAAAGATGTCAAACATAGCCTAAAAGTCATTTTTAACTCATATCATCTTTCACATAAAAAAAACCAATAAAAGAAAAAAATTAAAAAAATAATTTTTAACTATTTTTCCAAACCACTTTGTGTAGGTACTATTTACACGCCATTGAAACCATGTGATGCAGACATGGCCGACAGCGCATTGCTGCGTCAGGATCTCACATTCAAGGGACCACGTGACTCCTTCCGGGTCCCACGTGACATTTTCCTAACCTTCTCCGAGGAAAATTTATTGGTGAAATTATTACACACGCAAGTTTTTTAAAAAATAAAAAATGTTTGGTAGTCACAATTTTGTGGTTTAAATAGTCGGAACTGTTAAAAGCGATATCATTTTAGCTTGTTTTGCACTTAAAATGACGTTGTTTTAATAGTTTGAACCATTCGAATCACAGAATTTGTGGTCACCTAGCATTGCTGTAAAAAATTATAAATAAGTAAAAAAGTTTATTGAATTTAATAAATGATTTTGTAAATATTTTATAGAAATATCACTTATTTGGAATTTTTTTAAAATTTATTTAATGATCCTAATTTAATGTCTCAATTTATTTTTTTATTAGTTAAAATAATGTAATATTATTTTTATTAAAAATGTTGGATATTTTCAAAGAATTATCAAATATTTTACACGGTATTCATATAGGTGTGAATCTCATGTACTATGAAGTTGATACCCATATAAGTATTATATAAAATATTTAATATTTTTTGTTTTTGTTTTGAGATTTCTAACATTGCATTATAGCCTCCGTTTGGGAAGTGGGTTGACTTTTTTGCTTTTTAGCTTTTTTGGGCTTTTTTAGCGGCTTAAAAGTTTGGTTTAGGAAGACTTTTTTGACTTTTTGGCTTTTTGACTTTTTTGTGAGAGAGTGTAATGATTATGGGTTGGATGTGATGTTTTTGTTTTTGTGGCTAAAAAGCTATTTTATCTTTGTGGCTAAAATAATAAAAAAGTTCAAAAAATTCTTGCCAAACGGAGGCTATATTTACCTTTATTTTAAGAGACAAAGAAACAAGTGATGTGAAGTATTATTCTAAAACTATCAAATAATTTTTATTAGTGTCGCATTAAACTTGTTTAGTGTAATTTTTAACAAATTGAAAGTTGATACATTGTCCCTTAATTTTCAATAATTAATTTTTTTAACTTATTTAAATTATTGATATCTCATAAACTGTACAAAATGTTCTGACATAAATTTATAAACAATTACATAAATGCAATAACCTCTTGTCTCAATGTGGTTTTGATTATTTTGGAAATTAATTATTTTAACTGATCTTTTAAATTTTTATGAAAAGAAATGTAAAAACTAAAAATGATATTTGATCCATTTTAAAATATTAGTCCATTTTGAAGAATTTAATTTTTTTAATAATACAATTATTACACTTTAAAATATTTAATTTCAAAATTACTTTTTGATTATATAATTATTAAATTTTAAAAATATTAATATTAATAATTTTAAAAATAAATTAATATTTTAAAATAATAAAAAATAAAATAATAGATTAGTATTTTGATTCCCCACATAATATCTTCGTGTCAGTACCCAGTGGAGGCACTTGAGGGAAAATATTATTTGTGATAATTTAAATAAGTATATTTTTTAATTTTTTTTTATTAAAAAATGTGTAAAAAAATAAAAATATGATATGATTCAAAAAGGATAAAAAAAACATGTAATTATTAGCACACTCCAAACCAATGAGAAAATAATTTCATTTTTTATACTTTGGTAATAGTTGTAAGCCTTTTCTATATTTTTGAGCACCAAAGTCTTTTCTATATTTTGATAAGAGTACAAGTTTTTTCTTTTTTTTGAATGCAAGACTTACTAATTTATTTTACTTGTAGCGTAATATTTTAAGACTATTATATTTATTTGTAATTTTTTTAAGGAGAATTTTATAATACACACTTCATGTCATATGTATTTTTAGTTACGTCATTTTTATTTTATTTTTTTGTAATTATAACTAATGTATTTTTTTTTAGTTATGATATTATTTTGAGATGTTTAGTTATATCTCATACAGTGCTAAATTATGATTTTTTTAAATTATGACTCAAAAAATATAAAATTATATTATTTTTTTTTCTTTATTTATAACATCTATATCCCTTCTTTTTTTTTCTTTAATCACTATTTTACTCTCTAGACAAATATCGATGATGCCCCCACATGAAGAAATCTTTTGGTTTGTTTTGGTAGTGATAAAATTTTTTTGACGTCTAAAAAGTAAAGATGTGATATAATTTAAATAAGTCAATAAATTAATTTTTTTGACACTTTCTAAAAGAGGGTTAAGAAAGCTAACTTATTGATTTTATATCACCTTTTAAGTTTTTTATACGTTAAGTAAAAAAATTGAACTTATAAAGCGTACTCAAAATAATCCTAAATATTATTGATTAAAATAATAAAACCTATAAAAAAAAACAACAAAATAAATGTCTTAATATAAATGGCACAGAGTAATATTTCAAAACTACTAAATAACTTCCCGTATGAGAGAATGGGTATGTTTGGTTTGAGTTTTAGAGATAAGTTTTAGAAAAAAAAATTTCAAAAAATTGTTTGGTTTGAGATTTTTGTTAAAAAATTTTCAAAATCACTTTCTTTCTCTTACACATCAATCAATCACTTTTTCTTTTCTCCTCTCTTTCTCGATCACTTTTTCTTACACACATCTACTCAATTACAACAAACTATCAAATCATTCCAAACTCCCAAACTCCAAAACTATTTTCAAAATATACAACCAAACAAACTAAATTTTTTTAAAACAGCTCTCCTAAATTTTTTTCAAAAATAACTCTTCCAAAAACAAACCGAACAAGCCCATGGAAATGTTTTAGGTATTCCTTATTTAAATATTATCTCTTGTTATCTTTTGACTAATGAAAAACTATAACATCTACTAAAGTTTCGTTTAGGAACATGTTATTTTAATAATTTTTTAACTAAAATATGAGGTAAAAAAAATTTGTATGTTTGGAATTATTTTTTAGTTTTTTTACAAAAAGATGTGCAAAAAAGTAGATAGAAAAGAGAATTTTTAACTTTTTGATATAGGTTATAGACTTTTTGATTTTTTTTAATAACTTTTTGACTTTTAAACTAAAACTATTACTTGCCAAATGAGACCTAAGTGGAATAATTATTTATTTATTAACAATTTAGAGGTTATTAACAAAGTGTGTTTTGGTTGATTTTTTTAATTTTTTGACTTTTATGAGAAAAAAATAAAATGACTAAGGTTTGCATGTGATATTTTATTTTACTGATTTTTTAATATATTTTGTTTTTTTTATGACTAATTTAACCCAAAAAGGCAATGCTTCTCTTTCAGACTTTTTTGAAATTAAAAATAAAAAAAAAATCTGATTTGTCTCACCGTGTAGAATCTAAAAGCATTTTACCATTAAAAAAAAATAAACCATCAAAAAATTAAACTCCAAACACCCACAAACACGTGTTTCTATTTTTTAACAAATTAGATAAAAAAAATTACAATGTAATTAGTTTAAAAGGATGGACTTTTCTTAAGTGTGCAACTTATACCTTACACTTACGCCTTTTGTGTTTGCTGTCCTGTTTCATGTTTATACCTTCCACTTTTACCTTTTGTGTTGGTATGATATGGGCACCTTAAAAGCAAAGGCACACCATAACATGACCCTAAAAGGATTGGCTTTTCTTCAATCCTAAATTTTATTAGAGATGTGTTGTTGGGTTTATTGGGCCTATTTTTGGATTCCGTTTCAATGATTTGAATCGTTTATAATTTAGGATTCGTCGAGTACATCAATCCTGTAAAAAAATCAAGTCGATTGAATAATAGCAATCATATATTCGGATCAATTTTATATGAAAAAAATGAACAGTGAGAAAATAAATACTCCCTATGTCCCAAAATAATGGTCCCTTTTGGGGAATCTAACTTTTTTTTGTAGTATAATTATTGTACTTTAAAAAAGTTAATTTTTCAAAATTACCCTTTGATAGTACTTTTTTTTGAAAATATCAATGTCATAATTATACTTTTTATATTATTTATAAATTTAAAAGATAGGCAAAATAGAAAATTTATATTATTTTTATACTTGATTTTTGAAGAGAGACTAATATTTTGGGACAATGAAAAATAGAATAAAGAATTAATATTATGGGACGAAGGGAGTAATTTATACAAAAGTAATTTCGTTATTCGATTGATTTAATTTTTACAAAAATAATATAGTTGATCAATTTTAAAATTTAAACAATTTAAAATATCAAAATAAAATTTAAAAACCAGTCCACTGGGCCGAATTAGACTGTAATGAAAGACCGAAGACAATTCAATCCTAATTTTAAAATATCCACCATGGGAAAGAGTAGTTAGGGTCTGTTTGGCAAGAGTTAAAGTGGTTTTTTTTGGTTATTTTAGTCACAAAAGATAAAATAAACTATTTTTATCATAAAAAACAAAACATAATATTTAACCCATAATCATTACATTTTTCTCTCACAAAAAATTAGAAAAAACTAAAAAAGTCTTTTCTAAATTAAACTTTTTAACCCAAATTAAAATAGTCAAAAAAAATTAAAAAGTTAAAAAACTAACCTCCTACTTAGAGTTGTAAGATACCCACGGCGCATTTTAGAAAGAAACGCATCAAACGGGCAGCAGACCAGAGAGAGACGTCTCTGTCCGGTTAACGTACACTGTATCGCCAGTAGTACTCCGACATACATATCTAAATCCCAACCACCATAATTAATTTTCTTATTCCAAAGTTCTGAGAGACAAAGATAGGTTGTTACGCATCTGCATCACTAGGTCATTCGTAGGGTCCGACCAGAGGCCGACATTATTTTATGTTTTTTTAAGTCCGGTCTGTTGTTAACATTGGGATCTAAGGCCATAACAATAACAATAGATGTGTTAAGGTTAAGTTTGACATAACTAAAATAATATAAAAAGTCAAAAAATTATTATTTTATTTAAGTTACATTATTTTATTTAAATTATATTACTTTTCTAACACATCACATTACATCAAATTTAATCTAAATCTAACCTATATAAACCAATAAATTAAAAAGTACATTTTTTTAAAACATCCCAAATTAACCCTAAAATTGTGTGTTAAAATTAAAAAAAATAAAAATAAAAGTAGAATTTAAAAATATGTGTTAAGAGTTTATTAATTTAGTGAGTAAATAATGAATGAATGAATAATAATACAATATATGTGTTAAGGGATGTGTTAAAGTGTGTTAAATATATATATATATATATGTATATAATAAATAAAATAAATAAATATTTTAGTTTAAGCAAAAATTTCAAGTCTAAAATTAAATTTCAAGTCCAAAAAAAAAAAATCCCAGCAAGTAAAAAAAAAAAAGAAGCCGTTGAACGGTCAACCGATAAGACAAAAAAACGCTGCCCTTCGCTAGCTAAAACGCTCGTTGTAGATAACAGACATATTAACACACACCACTAACACGCCTACTAGCAGCTCTATTGTGAGAGCAAAAACAGAAAATATCTAGCTAAAAAATAACAACTGGCACTAACACATGCTCTAACAGCTCCACTGTGGATGCTCTAATATCTGTCTAAGCCTTGGTTTAGTTATTATTTTGGGTTAAAAAAATACAAAATAATAAAATAGAATAAATAAATTAATAAGATAAAATATCACATTCAACCTATAATTATTATATTTTTTTCTTACAAAAGTCAAAAAAAATAAAAAAATCCAAATCAAAAGAGACAAAAAAAGTTAGGTTAAAAAATTTCCAACACAAAAAAATTGACTATATTAGCCAATAACAATCGAAGCTTAAATTTGACTTAAAAATAATTATAAATTTCAAACAATATCCATTAAATTATATTTTAAAAAATAAATTTATAATTAAATTCAATCAGACATTATATTTATTAAATAAATATATTGATATCATTATAAATTAAAAAAATTTATGTATAAATTAAATGATTAAATAAATTCAATCAAAGATCATCACAAATGTAATTTCAAATAAAATTAACAAAGATAAAATTTAGATCCCAATAAAAAATATATATTTTTAATATATTATAATAAATTAAATAATTTAATAGTGGGTTGAACTTGGCTGCAAGTATAAGGGGTTGTTTGGGATGACTTAAATAAGTATATTTTTTGTCTTTTTATAAAAAGATGTATAGAAAAGTAAAGAAGTGATGTGATGAAAAAAAGATAAAAAGATAAATTATATTGAAGTTGCCAAACTTAACCTAAATTTTAAACTGAACCTATTACTATATTGGGCTAAAAATATTGGAATATTCTAATCTTATAGACTAAAACAACTTCCCCAAATCCTAAAAATATAGGATTGAGCTGAATAAACTGAGCAGACAAACAGATTGATACCCACCCCTAATCACTAGTCTACATTCATTATCAGCCAAAATCCCTCTCACATGTAATTTTCTCAAAGGGACGAGATTGTCTCTAGTTGGATAGTCTAATTAAATCGTCTAATTTGGTCCATTTAGGTCCAATTTGGATCTATTTTGATGATTCCAACTTTTTAATATGTAAAATTTATCGAGTATTTTATTTCTGTAAAAAATTCATATTAATCGAATATTGATATCCACTTAATTAGTCACATTTCTATCAACAATTTTTTTTTTTAATCATATTTTCTGTTGATAGAAATGTGTATTAATCAAGTTGCTGTTAATATCCAATCAACGTAATTTTTTACAAAAATGAAGTACTCGACAAGTTTTACATATTGAATAGTTCGGATTATCGATTTAGGTTCCGTGGTGAGAAAACAAAGGCCTAACAACACGGTCCAGTTCGATTAGAACCGAAGACAAACCTAGGCCTTTCTCAAATTAAGTGGTAATTTCACAAAAATGTATATTTAGAAAAATATTTTTGATTAATGATAAATTTTACAAATATTAAAATATAAAATAATAATTTTTTATAAATTTATAAATAAGTTTTGAAAATAGCTCTAACATGTATATTTAAAAAATATTTAAAATATACATGAATAAATCATATTTTATTTTATAAAATAAAAGATAAATATGATTGTTAATATAAATTATTCATTTAATAAAATAAAATGTGATTTGTCTCTCTGTTTGTATTTATTCAATGAAACTGGATTTTGTATGAATAATCTTTATTGCAAGACTTATGAGACAGATAGTTTGAATCATTAATGTGAGTTCAAATATCGGTTTACAAGAAAGGTATGGAAAGATTAATGTATGAATGAGAGCGCATCCCTCTTAGATTAATAATAAACTTTACAAAAATTAAAAAGTAAAATTATAAATTTTTTAATGAATTTATAATTAATTTTTTAAAATACCAAAAGATTAACAAACCTGTGTATCACAGGCGCTGTGCATAGGGGTCGTTAACTGGCCCACGGACAAAAAAATCTAATAAAACCCGATTACCTTCTACTTGTACCAGTATGCTTGACTATTTCATAAAAAATTATTGGGGGGATAGATTTGGTGTTAGACTTCTTATTATTTAATTTTTCTTTTAAAAGGATAAGAATTATATAAGTATTTTCAAAACTTCCTTATATTTTAAAACTTGTTTATTTTACTATATTATCTTCATATTTATCAGCTCTCCTATTAAGCCATCTTCACTGTGTATTTCAGAGTAAAATTTTATTTTGAATCACAGTAAACTTTACTCTGATTCAGAGTAAAATTTTATTCTGAATCAGAGTAAAGTTTACTATGATTTAAAGTAAAATTTTATATTGTTAAGCAAATCAATATATTTTTAACCAAAGTAAAATTTCAGAGTAAAGTTTTACTTTGAATCATAATAAATTTTACTTTGATTCAGAGTAAAAAAATTTACTCTGAATCAGAGTAAAGTTTATTATGATTTAAAGTAAAATTTTATATTGTTAAGTAAATTAACATGTTTTTAACCAAAATAAAATTTTAGAGTAAAGTTTTATTTTGAATCATAGTAAACTTTACTCTGATTCAGAGTAAAATTTTGCTCTGAATCAAAGTAAAGTTTACTATGATTCAAAGTAAAATTTTATATTCTTAGCAAATCAACATATTTTTAACCAGAGTAAAATTTCTGTGTGAAATTCTTATTAGAGATATTCTTATTAGAGAGAGAGAGAAAGAGAGAGAAATTGAATAGATCATTCATTGAACAAGCTAAGTATGAACAGATCAATTCAAAAACTAGTAAAATGTTAGACTCTACACAAAAGTAAAATTTTACTCTGTATAAAAGTAAAATTTTACTCTGAAAAATGAGTAAACTGTGAGATTCTGAAACTAAAAGTAACATATTACTCTGCACAAAAGTAAAAAAGCGAAGGCAGTGTTTGTGGCGGCTGAAGTGTTTAGCAATGACCACCTCTTGACAATAAAATTTTACTGTCATTCTAACACCAGAGTAAAATTTTACTCTAATTCTCTCAAACAAAAAACATAGCAATAGAACCAGAGTAAAATTTTACTCTCATTATCTGAAACAAAAAAATAGAGCAATAGAACCAGAGTAAAATTTTACTCTCATTATCTGAAACAAAAAAATAGAGCAATAGAATCAGAGTAAAATTTTACTCTGGTTCTGTCAAATGAAATTAGATAAAAAAAAAAAAAAAAAACAAATGAACAAACAAAAACAAAACAAATTAATCAACAAATCAACATATCTAATTGAAAAGAAAAACTTCTAAAACTCGATCAACAATCACAAATCTCAATGAAAAGAATACATGTGTTCAACAACACTCATACACACAAATATATATATATATACATATTCAAAACTCAAATCTGTGTTTAAAAAAATATATACAACTAAACAACTCCACCAAACATGCATTTGTTGCCTCCTAGAATGGAGAGAGAGAGAGAGAGAGAGAGAGAGGTGATTTTGAGCAATCATTCAATGACTTTTCGATCGACGAGGCTATCATCAGCGGTAAGAACATGAACTTCATGAGAATTGGAAGGCGATACGTCGTCGTCGAAGCTTTCTCCGATCATCTCTGACGATCTCTTCCGCCGCGAAACAGCACCGGAGAATCGGAAGGCGATACGTCGTCGTTGTCGAAGCTTTCTCCGATCATCTCCGACGATCTCTTCCGCCGCGAAACAGCACCAGTTTTGATCATCTCTCCAATTCGAATCTCTTAACCTTTACCAACAAAAAATTGATTGCAAATTGATCAAAAATCTGACACTCTCTGATTATATATGTAGAAACTGTCTGTGGATTTAGAAAGCAAGAAAGTGGGGAAGAGAGTGGGAAGAATTAGTTGAGGGTATAATAATCATATAAAATATTTAAATAATAAATTTTGTCCTTTATGAAAAACTTTATAATTATGAAGGTGTTTAGAAAGTATAATTTTTTTCTTAGTCCTTTTAACAATAAAAGGAAGGTAAAAGGGATTTATAGCTAAATTTTCCAAAATTATTTAAGACTTTGGACAAAGGTTTGAAATTCAAGCCCGCTCATGAACATAGTCCGTACAAATGCACATGGGTAAATACAATTTGACCTATCTCATCAACCCACTCAAACTATTCTGTTCCAAATATATATATATATATATTATCCAAAAAAATAATACTCTTAAATTCAATTTTAATTTATTAAAATCAATACTATTCCATTTAAAAAAAAATTAATAACCCATATTATTCTTATAAATTGTACTTTAAAAAAAATATACAACACAACTTATTAAAATTGAATTTGACAATGACTTATGATATTTTGCTAACTCTTAACTTTTTAAATATAATATTGTCATAATTTGTTAATTTAGTGAATTTATATTTTAATTTTATTGTTGTAATAATATTAATTAATTTGATCATATGAATTATTTAATAAAAAATATATATAACTTAATAATATAAGTCTAATAAAAAATATATAATCTTGTTCAATTTGATTTTAATAGTAAGATTTAAACTTACGAATGTAACATAATTTTATTTTTTTAAATAAGTTCAGAAAGTATCATCCCATTAACTAATTAAAATTCAAAAGCCTTATTAATATATAAAATGTACTGATCAAATAAGTCGAACTCATTCTATTAATGACCGCTAACTACGCATTATTCAACTTTTCAAAATAAATCAAATAATAGTGTGTCACATCTCACTATTGAAGAAAGATGTGAAATGCCTTCCATCCATGCGTTCTCGGGCGCATTCATCTTTATCTTTTTCTTTTTCATTTTCGTTTTTTAGATAGGGACCACATGCGTAAGGTGTGATTTGGAGACAAATCAAGGCAAAGGTTGAGTCACAACTTTTTTTTTTAATCAGGTGAAAATAATTAAAAAGTTAAATAATTAATTTCTCAAATAAAATTTAAATAATTAACTTGTAATGCTCCAAAATAATAATCATTATTTATTCTATGATAATTATTAAATAATAATATATTTCTGAACATAATTTCCTCTCATTCATATGATTCCATTTTACAAAAAATATAACGCAGCAGTAATACATTCATAAGTTTTAACTTTGAATCTATAGCATATGTCATAAGTAAAATATATGAAATAAGAGCTACACAAATAAATAAATGCCTTAATAACTACAACTTTCTAAGTCGATATTTGGCTACAACAAAAGTGAGTTTGAAATTCAATACAAGTAAAACCCTAAACTTGTACAAAATAAATATAACAAAAACAAAACAAGAAGCTCCAAGTCCTCCCAAGCTACGGCCTTAGTAGAGGCATATCATTAGTACCTGAAATTGGTTTTCCACATAGGGTGAGCCAAGTCCATAAAAGATGCTCTAACACAATGTATGGATCTTAACAAAGTTATAAGGTGAATGCATATGCAATACTCATGCCAAAATATTTTATGTCTCTTTCTGTTGGCTTTTTTGGTTTTCGAAGGTTAGAAATGTAATTTTAAACGTGAGTCCTTACAAAAGTAGTTAAATGCCAACCAATTAACCAGACTACTTGAAATTCTTTTAGTCTCAATGAAAAGAACTTTTCTTGGTGGCATGTTTTTAGCGTAAAACTTAAAAACTTATCATAAAAATAAAAGAAAGAGGGAGAAAAAGTGTCAAATCAAATTTCATTAAGTAAACAAGAGTTTACATTGTACCTTCGCACTTTCACAACCTCAAGGGATTACAACAACATACTAATTTAGAATTACTCTTAGGAATTTGAAAGGCAAGACAAAGTAAAAGACCGGAATTTAAAGGATCGGAAAAGTATAGTAAAATAAATCGCTTCGGATCTAGTTCGTGGTTTCTCATTATCAAGACTCTCCTCTATTTATAGGCTCTAAGGATAATCGTCAAGTGGCCGATAACCACCGAAGTAGGCGATAGTTGTCAAGTAATCTCCGTGATCCTCGGGCATGGATTTGAGCAGCTTTCTTCTACTATAACTCTTACGATTGGGCTTCCCTCCTGAATTTGTATTTAAATTGTAAGCAACTGTTTAGCCATGTCACCTTGTGTATCTTGATTGTTTCCATGCCTCGCAGATCCATCGCCATTGATATAAGTTACCACGTCCCTATTGATGACTAGAGATCTCCACTGATTCCCAAGTTATCTCTTATAGACCACGTGTCAGGCTGTGATTGGTTTGTACAAAATATACCGCTAACATTATCCCTCGTACTAATATAACCAGAACCTAGTAATATTTGTGGATCGATGCATTATTGCCCACATTCTAAGACGTGTATGGTAATCAACTGTTCTAGAAGTATAATTGTCTCTAAGAAATGTTTAAAACACTGAACTTTCTCTGGCGCTTGCATCTTATTTCCATTATCAGTGCAAGCAAAAGGACTGATACATCTTTGATAGCCAATCAAATCTTTCCCTTCATTGATCAAGCATACAAAGAGGTTTTGGATAATGATAGTCAACCTTGAAAAAAATCCCGTGCATTTATTAGCTACATACCCTCCTCCATTTATGCAAGTTATGGAGGCTTTTGCAGAATATGTATCTTTAGAACAAAAACTCGCTCAAATAGATCTCGAAAACTCTTTATCTACTCCAAAGCTTTTTGCGTGAGATAAGGCTGCCTCCTCTTCTACTAGAACCGCTGGTTGGAATAATTGGCCAAAACCAACCCAACCTCAAACAAGGGAGCGAATTCATCACAAAATTGTTGAATTTGACGACCCTACTTCGGTTCCTCCTTCTTCACGCAACTTTGTGGTATATCCTTATGTACCATTCGACCACCTTATATCCTTATGTACCATTCGACCACCTCTTCTTCACGCAACTTTGTGGTATATCCTTGCATCTTACTTCCATTCTTCACGCAACTTTCAACATGGTATACCTCTACCTTGCCAACCAAAACAGAGTGGAAGACCTCTCACCCAATCGAAGCTTTGGGGCTGAGCCCCTCACTTTTGGCCAAGAAAGCAAAACTTTACTCTTCTAATTGGCTAGAGAGTGAGTGAACCCCAGTTTCCACCTTCTTTTGGAGGGGTCCCAACTGCTCCTCCCATTCGAGGGTCAACATTTCGCCCTGTATCAAGCTCTAGTTCCTCAAAATACTCATCAGTAGTATAAAGCCTAGACCCTGCTTGCTGTCGTTTCCCACTTATCTTTTGAAGTTCTTCAGGATGACACCCCTTACAAGAACTTTCTTAGGCTTGTGACTGTCACGACCTAAACCCGCCTCTATGGGTTTAGCATCGTAACCGGTTAGTAATCCTTGGATTATCAAAGGCTTCTGAACTAAGTAACAAAATTTAGGGGCTAGCGGAAGCAAATACATGAATATAGTTGTCCAATGAGCTGTGTAGACTTACATGAAACAGAATATTTAAAACTTCATATACATAACCAAAAGTCATTTTCTCATTATACCCACACACTTAGCAAACATCTCAAGTACAGCCAATAAAACAAAGAATCCACATACACAGAAACAGTAGAACTTTAACACATGATACTTCAGGAACCTCCATGTGAGGCGCAATGGTTGGACAAACAGACACAGTCTGCATAAAAGCCCTCAGGCTCAATCTCCAAAATGCTCACCTATACATATATATGCACACAGTGAGCTAAAATCCAGTGAATAACATTAAGGTAAAGGGGTTAGTGAATGAAATTCGAACATGTCATAAGCATAAAACATATCATAGCATAAACATTCTTGTATCTAAACATAATAATTGTACATCCCATGGAACACATCACATAACGTCTTTCGACTAGAGTAATCGGTTCCGGATACCGATTAAACACATATCACCACAATGAAGTGGCTAACGAGATCTCGTAATTACATGTACGTCATGGACCCGCATTTACATGCCGTCCCCCATGACTTGGGACTATCTATGGATGCCATAATAGATTTCAATCATAGGACATTCGTTCATGTAAACAATATCATTTCAGAAATCATAACTTAACATATCACATTTGGAACATAATTCATATCAACATATCTTTACAGAAATGTTACTCACAGTGGTTTCCGAAACCGGTCAATCAATCTCCAGACGTTGACCTACAGACACAAAAGCACATAACACGAACATATCATATCATTACACATTCATGTGGCTATCACGGCTTAGCTTTCATTACGTTGATTCTTGTTCATCCTTAGCACATTGCTTAAAACACACACACTTATAGTCTCGTAACTCAGTACATTCTTTACTTAATGTGTTTCTAATCCATAACCGCTTTACTATGGCTTAATTAAGGCTTAGGAATGCCTAAGATGCAATGAGGATGCCCAAACATGAGTTGGAACACTTAGTAAATTTTCTAAAAATAAGGTCCCTACTCGAGTGTAGCTTTCCTCGCTCGAGCGGACATGCAAACATGAGAGGGGTCGCTCGAGTGCATATTCCCTCGCTCGAGCGGCTTGCAAAAACATGAAACTTCTGGGAGCTTGCATTTCATGCTCGAGCGAACTTTTGGTCGCTCGAGTGGAAGTGCACGCACTCAGAGTGGTCGCTCGAGCGTGAACTCCCACACTCGAGCGTAGACGCAAATTCTGGAATTTCAAGATTGCACCTCCAAGCTCAAAACTCGAATTCCAATCCTCAAAACACATCTCTTGGGCCTGAAAACTTAAGATAACATAGTAAACTTGTAAAACATGATGAATTAAGAATTATTTCATAAAATCATGGCCCAAGAGTTTGCCAAAAGCTCACAATTTCAACTTAAACTTTAAAAATGATCATGAACACAACATGCATGGATTTTCTTGATCTTGAACTTCTCAAAACATGATCAAATACCACAAAACAACTTGAAACTTGATGATTTCCCATAATTAAGATGAATTTCAAACATGCACGAGAAAATTCTTGGAAATCATGCTCAATTTGTAAAGGAATAGACATGCATGCATGGTATGATCCTTCTACTATCTTAATTAGCTCAAGTTTTGCTTAACTCAACAAAATCTTCATGAATTCATCTCTATAATACATAATCTTCATGAACTAATAGTCAAAAGCTTACCTAGAATCTTGAATTACTCTTGTTCTAGCACAATCTTGATGAGTTCAAGCCAAAGCCTTCAATTCTCTTCAATTTCTACACTTTCTCTTTCTAAAGGTGAACTCTCTCTCTCTCTCTCTCTCTCTCTCTCTCTCTAAAATGTCTCACCAGATGTTTCCACTCAAGGGATGAAGGGTCTTGGGCTCAAAATGGAGCTTATAACTCATATATATAGCTATGATGCTAAAATACATTAATTAAAACATAAGGCTTGCCAAACGCAACTTAATGAATCGTTCTGAAACAATTTTTAATAAAACTTGCCAAATGATTCTAGAAATTCCAAATAACATATTAACGTAACTAATTCTGAATTCGGATGCCGATAAGACTTTCAATTTTCATATTAAAGCGGAATTCCAGACAGATATTTCTACAAATAACAGATAGAAAGCCAAAATCATGCAAAATACAAAATAAATACATAATTTATTTTATCCACTTAATTAACATCCTTAATTACCAATTAGTGGCTAATTGTGGATCAGAGTTATTACAGTGGCATTGTCTCTCGAAGCCACATTCTCAACCTAGTGGCCCACGCAAAACTCCATATATTCCTGGACCAACTCATCATGCTGCTTAACTAGCACAAAAATGCCTCAACGACCAGCGATTCATTGGAGGAAATCTCTACCATTCGCATTCAAACCAATACGAAGTAGAGGATCTTCTTGAAGAGTATGATGATTTCAAGAACCATGATTCAGAGTATGGGAAAAATGTTGATATGGATGATATGTATAGGATGAACGAGATGGATGAAGTAGAGAAAGCCTTGAAGTAAACAGAATTTGAAATGAGGGCCCAACAGCTTTTTCACCTGTGGGAGCCAGAAAATTATAGGTATTAGCTTATAAGGCCCAACCCAAACAAAGCCTACAGAGGTCCAGCCCAAATAAATATCACACCCCCCATCTATATAAAGAGAGGGGCATCCCAAGTAAAAGGTATGTCTGTTCTCCCTCTACCACACACACACACCCCTTCTAATATAGATACATACTATTTCATGATTCAGGGACTGACTTCATCATCGGAGTACTCCCGGCCGGCAACCTCGGTTGGGTGGCACCGACTATGTTTCTCATTACAGATCTACAGGGGTGCAGCTCTTCTCTTCGTTGGATCTCCACAACATCCATGTGAGAGGGTATTTCATGGTCTCACAATTGGCGCCGTCTGTGGGAACGACTGAATGAGATCAACGAAGAACACAACAAATATACTTCTGTAAGTAAACATATACGAGTTGCTTTGAGGTTAGTACATTTTCGACAAAAGCAAAATCAATCCCAAATAATACGGCCCATGGCCGGGTCTCATTTTTATTTTGATTCAACTTGATTCGCAATATGCATATCTCCGTACATATAATATTATATCTATCTGTGATGTAAGTAAGCGTATATTGGTGGGTCGTTTTTTGAATATCAATTTTTGCCTGCTAAAACTAACAAGAACAAAATCAAAACAGAGCATTTTCACTTTCTCTCTCTAAAACTGGGTTTCAGACTTTTGTTTATGGGAGTTTCCTTTCGGCATTGTACAAAGGGTGGCTCTGCCAAATCCACGCCTGTAATTGTTTCTTTATTTAGGAATTGTTTCTTTATTAGCTTTATATATTTTTATGTTGCTTTGGTAATCATCCCGGCTGTTAGCGTAATCTTTGCACTCATAGGTAATTTAACATTTTTTGATTCCATAGACTGCGAGAATACGAGCCAATCTATACGGCTCAGGTTAATGCCAATAAAAATATAAATATATATATATATACGTACTTATATATATAATAATAATAATATAAGAATAAAATTTGGTCAGACTGAGGCCATCTATACGCCTCATATTATTTGACAATATTCTCAGATTCAAGGCCGCTTTTGGCCCATCAACTTGCCAAGAATGCCTAATAGATACCAACTTCTTGAACTCGCACAAATGTTGTTCAACTCATTGATCATGTGCATGAAAATAATATGTGTTGAAAAATCACAACTGTTTGCATAGATATTAATATTGACTTGCATTGATATGTGTATGTAAAAGATATTGTCATTAAACCTTGGCTGGGTCTTTACTTTTTCTCTCTCTAGAAAAATTTCATGAGTTATTATAGTAATTTATGCTCATCTTTTGTCCGGCTATATATGTAGCTAATTAGGAACTTCACTTGTAAGCTGTGTTCTTGGTTAAGGTTACAGCTACTAATATACATTTGGACTATTCAGCTAGTGTGTTGGCCTAGTAATTGATACTCATTTTGCTATATGCTTAATACTGCTTTTAAAACAAAACAGAGCTTATGGATTTACATCGCACCTTCATTTGTTCTCTCTAAAAATGGGTTTCACACTTCTCTATGTAAGAACATCTTTTCAGCGTTAGAAAAGAGTTACACGGCCAAACCCATCCCTAAGATTGTTTATTCATTTATTACCTCACAGAGTTCATTTATAAAGTTGATTCTTAATATATGCATATATGCACTTGTGCTAAAACTTTCTATGGACTCCAAAGTTGGTCTATTATTATTTTTTCTCTCTCTAGAAAAAGCGGACCCTCCTCGGCAGCATATAGGTTACTTGCACATGCCGAATAGCTACCAACTTGTCGAAATTGCACAAAGTAGCTCACTCTTTTCCCTTCCAACCATTGCCAACCAAGCTCTCGGCAAAGACAGAATAAGCCGACCATACAAAGCTCGCTCGGCAAAGCTACAAAGCTGTTCGGCGGTGCCATTGCAAATGCATTTCGACAACACTGAAACTTATGAAAGCGTGCTCGGCAGAGCTACAAAGCTGTTCGGCGGTGCCATAACACAGCTACTCAGCATCTTCCACATTTCTCGGCAATCTTACTCGGCCACATACGTCCACTCCACAACATTGGACATTCTCGGAACAACTACCAATTATTAAATTATTCATCTCCAGCAAAAATCTCATGATTCACTTCTCGGAAGTACAAAATTGCTCGGCGCTACTATTCGGCAAACACCATATCGTATTGCTTATCTGCTATTCGGCCCAACGAACAATTCGACAATTTTATTGGCTTACTCGGCATATTACAAACAAGGAGTTTTGGCAAACCTATTGACGTATTCGGCAAAAATTACACCGCAACATTTATTATTCGGCACATTCTTTGACAAGTTTACAATTATTCTGCAACAATATTCGGCAACAACATGTCTTATTCTAAGACTAATATCTCACCAGGACTATCATCTTGGCTTGCCGAAATCCATATCTGAACGTATCACAAGATTCGTATCGGCTCAAAGGGTCCAAACCCACCAACCCGAGAAGTCAAGAAGTAACCAAAGTATGCCGAAAATTGCGATACGACTCACATTTTCTGACAACTGAAATTTTCAAAGCTGCCAAACTCTAGTTTTGCCCATACCAACGTGAAGTACTCATTGAGACGATTCCAACGCAACAAACCGCGTCAAAATCAGAGCTTAAACGAAGCCGTACGGGCCATTCAAAGTTTGCCCAGAAAATACATTCATTCGCTGGAGAAGATGATCCAGCAAGTTATGAAGAAATAATCATGCGCTCATGGTCGCATTACACCTGTTGATCTAAGTCGTTAAATCTATTTTGGCTACAATTACGCCATTAGAGATCGATCACAACGATCCAATAGCCCATTCCAGCTATTTGACACATTTCGGGTCCATCCGTACAGTCAAAATTTGCAAATTTTCGCTCGCAAAATATATATATATATATATAAATAAATAAAATACCAATAAATCGCAGATTTGATTCCGATATCACCAAGTATCTTACTTTGTCTCGGCTTTATTCTGATTTCGCCACTTGCACATCGATCAGGCACGAACGCTGCTTTCAAATCATTATCGGCCTACTCGACAACTTTGGCCTAAGTCAAATTTATTCCTTCCGAATAACAAATCTTATTCAAAAGTAATGGGCAACTATACATTGGACAAGAAGCTCAACTCCACTAAATTGACAACCCGCCGATAGCAAACCTAACCCGCAATAATATTCACCATTATTAAATTCAACATTATGCATGATCATCATTCGCCGTGCATCAACTCTATTCGCTAAGCAACATTATTTGTCAACTTTATGCATCGTCAAACTTTATGCAACATTGGCCATGATTCGCAACTATATTCACTTAACAACATTATTTGGCAAAACATTTGCCCACCGACATCACCAATTTTTCGCTTCCAATTGGGGCACATCACCGATCATCATCTTGGCACCTTTGATATGCATGAATACTCGCCAACTTGGTACAAACATTACAAGGACGATTACTCGAGTTACAAACTTCCGCCTTTTCACAACTTCAAGCAAGCACTGCTTTTGAAGTAATACATTACACTCTACAGATTAGCTTTGCATATTTTTATGCTACGTCATTTTATCAAAGCCGAACCTTTCCTGCAACATAGGGCAATGGGAATCTACATTCCTTCCGACTAACACCTGGCATTCGAAAGCAATGGGGCAAGTCTACGCAAACCGAGCAACTCGGCAATTAAATAGTTGGCCCAATATCTACTTGGCAATTCCATACAAGCGGAGCAATATTATTGGTGATTAACACGTCCACCTTATTCGGTACGGGATACATTATTCAAAGTCCTTGCCACATTGGCACTTAGTTGCCACTTAAAATCAACAAAAGTCTCCGAGTACAGCGCAATATTCGGACTCGGCACAGAGCGCCGTTAGTAAAGGCCTACACCCGTGCCCGGGGTTATAATACCACATGTTTACACCCTCACCCGGGGGTAATAATACCGTGGTCCAATTTTTTACTAATATATCTATCTTATTTGGTTCAGGTAATCTTTTCCGTGTTCGGCCTATAGAAATATTTCTAACTCGGCATAAAAGTCCATATTTGGAAGCAATATTTGCACTTGACAAAATACTACACCCATGCCCGGGGGTTAGAATATCATGCCCACGCCCATGCCTGGGGTTAGAATCTGCCCACGCCCATGCCTGGGGGTTAGAATATCATGCCACGCCCATTCCTGTGGGTTAGAATATCATGCCTACACCCATGCCCGGGGGTTAGAATACCGCGGCCTATCGTTATGATTTATTTGTATTCCTTTCTGGGTTTTAGCTCAACCCCCCACATATTATGATCAACATATGTACATTTATACATACATTCAAGCATACATTCACGCATCCATGCAGACATTCATTCATACATTTTATTCATTTATCCAAAGTGTTCTTTATCAAAAAAACCTAACAGCTATTTGAACAGCGTAACTTGGCAAGAAAAAACTCATATTCCTTCTACCGCAGACAATGAAAGTTTTGGGGCAATTGTGGGAGCCAGAAAATTATAGGTATTAGCTTATAAGGCCCAACCCAAACAAAGCCTACAGAGGTCCAGCCCAAATAAATATCACACCCCCCATCTATATAAAGAGAGGGGCATCCAAAGTAAAAGGTATGTCTGTTCTCCCTCTACCACACACACACACCCCTTCTAATATAGATACATACTATTTCATGATTCAGGGACTGACTTCATCATCGGAGTACTCCCGGCCGGCAACCCCGGTTGGGTGGCACCGACTATGTTTCTCATTACAGATCTACAGGGGTGCAGCTCTTCTCTTCGTTGGATCTCCACAACATCCATGTGAGAGGGTATTTCATGGTCTCACATCACCAAATAAGGGGTCATCAATTAGGCAAGCCAAATTTAGATAGGATAGAGGAAATGTTAGAAAAGGAACATGTATTTATTAAATTCTGCTGGACAAAATTCCATGACCTTGTAACCCTATCCATTCCTTACTTTTACTAGATTGAGAATGTAGACAAATAGACCCTCCCAATGTAAATGTTCATGTTAATAAAATTCAGTTTCTTTGTTCCAATTGCATAGTTTATATTTGTCAATATACATGGCTTTGTCCTCTAACTTGCTCACATAATTAGCAAATATCAGCTTCAAGTTAACCCATTTATTTCGAAGCCTGGTCAAGTGTTATGAAGCATAGTTTCCCTCACAAAGTGATAACATCTTTCTTCGAAGGGCTCTGCTTAGTAGAAAGTCCAAGAATGTACTTTCACACTTTTGAAGATAAAAACATGGGTTTCTCTTATGCCAATATGCAAATCTTTTAATCTTTAAAACTTTAGTACCAATTCAACAAATACTGGTCCCCCAATACCCTTTTACTTCGAAGCCAAGCCAAACACTAAAAAGCACACTTACTTTCCTCAAAAGGCAATAAAATACTCCTTCAAAGGCAATCTTCTTGATAGAAAGCCTAGGAATGTGCTTTTCAAGACCTTCAAATTATTAAACAGATCCTAACTCCACTTGGGTTAAGGTATAGGCTTCAACATTCTAGTAAACTACTGGATTCGAAGCCAACTACTCACTTCGAAGCATATTTTCTTGATAGGAGGTCAAAAATGTGTTTTTAAGAGTTTTAAAAAAAATACCTTAATCCCACATAGGTCGAATAAAAAAATTCCAAATAACTTGGGCCTATTTGACTCGTTAGGTTAAATGGATAATTTTAGATAAAAAGGTATAAAGCCCAAATTTCCCGCACTCTTACCTATTTGCTTGTCCATTTTTACTCTTACTCTCATTGTTGCTAACTTCAACTCCTTACCTTTCTCTTCTCATTTTCCGACTCTCCTTTCAATCCCTCATCGCTGATCGCTTTTTTTCTCGTGAAAATACCAATTATTGAACACTTACGCCTCGGTGGCCTTGAGGAGATGAATTAATGATGAGATAGCCAAATACGGCTAACTAGAAGGCGAAATGTGATTGATGGAAGAATCTTTGCCCCTCGCCACCACGCCAAGGGAATATATTCTGGCCCCATTTTTAAGGAAGCTCCTACTACACTTCCTCCTTGTACCCATGCTTAGGGGACTACTATCTCCTTCACCTGGGGAAGCTGGAGGGCCAATTGACCTCATCATTACTGGCCCACATTGAGGATTGAGTGGGAAGAATGGTACGATAGAGTGGTTGGAGCCCGAGAACAAGACTTAAAGGACCTCTATAATCTTGATGCCCTTCGTCTTTCTAGGTTTGTAATTCCTAAAGACCCTTTCTCTTATCCTGGCGGCTCTCTATTTTTAGAACCCTGCCTTTAACATTTTCCAATTTCAGTGTGGTATGATGGTCCCCACTGTTCTTGATATGTGCCACCTTTTAGGGCTCTCACCTACTGGTGATCCATTTGGTTCTAATTATCCAGATCTTAAGGTCTCATTCTCTGTTACTTTTTCTAATTCTTTCTATAGTGATTTTGTATCCTTTGAGAATAAAAAGGAAAGTCTTGTGATTGCCCGTGTGCTCTTTTCTTTTATCCTCTATTGGTTTTGTAAATTCCTTTTTTGTATTTCCTCCCAAAAGATAATGCCTGAATTTATTCTCCTTGCTAAGGCTCTGGCTTCGAGGAAAAGGATAACCTTAACCCCTTATGTTCTTGGCCATGTATACAGAGTTTGTTCTCAATTTTGTGAGAGGCCTCTAGAGCCTATTAGGGGGGTCCCATTTGGATCCTCAAACTTTGGCTTTTTGCCAACTTCACTGACCTTCACTCTTGTAGTTTAAGATTTTTGGTATAGGAACCCACCACCTATGGAGAGAAATATGCCAGAGTTTCTTTATATCCTGCTAGTTTTGTTTATTATTTTTCTTTCTTCCATCATCTACCAACATCCGTTCATCCTTTCTTCTTCCACATCTTCGATGTTGTAGGCACCTGGTTAAGGGCTTTCTTGGCGAGATACTACTTGTTCCAAGCCCGCCACAAGGAGATGTGGACCTCTATTCTGTTGCCTAGGAGCTTTTTATTGGCATCATAAATCCTGTGGCTTACAAGTGCATTTTTGAGACCTACTACCCTTTCCAATTTGCAAGGCAATGGCTTAACTAGGGATTTCTATCCTCTCTGCAGCCTCTCCACCTGATCTCAACGCTAGAAACTTGAAGGTACCAAAATCCAGCTAGATGAAATAGTAGCCAAGTTCATAAAAGATTCCTCCACTTAATTTGTGTTTTTAATCGCTCTAGAAGAGCCATGACAAGGTTTAAAATTGGTGGTGCCAATATGGAGGTGTAGCTTGCCACCCCTACCTGGACTCACTAAAGGAGTTAGATCTACCATCCTGTGGTGGGCAAGCCAAAACCAAGGAGGTTCGCATTACTATTGCCTCCACCTCATCAGCCTCTTTACTTGGAATTACCAGTATTTATCAAAAAGGTACTGCTCCGCCCTTTCTCTTGTCTTTCTTTTCCTTCTTTTGTCTGTTGTTCTTCTATTCAATGCTTCTTTTATTGGTATAGAAGCCTCATAAGAAGCCTCACCTCGAGAGCACAAACCCTAGAATCTTTAAAGGGCAAACAATGTAAAAGAAAGGCCCAAATCAAGCTCAAACCTATGGAAGAGGCACCTAAGGTTCCCTTAGAGGAAGAAGAAGAAGAAGAAGAAGAAGCCTCTCTCAAAAAAAGAAAGAAACCAACTTCTCCTACTACCTAACTTATCGTGGACTTTGCTCACGAAGCAGCTGTCAAAGTAGTAGAGAATGAACAAGCCAAGGAGGTCATTGTATTCCAAAGATCTGAAAAGAAGAGGCAGCAAAAGATTCTAAAGAAAGAGGCTACTGCTGTCAAGGCAGCACAATAGGAGGATGCAAAGAAGAGTAAAGCTATTGAACATCATACCTTTCATAGTTCTCTAGCTACTATTACTGCAGCTGCTGGTAATTCTTCTTGTCTTGTTACAATACCTATGGTTTTGATATGATCTTTCAACATTGTTTTTATATCTCTTTTCTTTTGATATGCAACAGTAGCTAGACTACCTATACCTTCTTCACTGCCTTCTTCTTTCTCTCTACAAAGAACCGAAAGATCATTCTTGAGCTCTACAGATTTGAAGAAGGACCTAAAAGGAAAAGAAAAAGTAGACATCAATTTTCCAATGAGTGTAGAGCCTCTGCAAATGATATTTCCAATCCTTGCCTCAACACTCCCTATGGCCTCTTCCTTACTTCCTTTAAGGCTTGATTTGCCAATCATCATTTCCTTCTCCCTCCTAATCCTGTCGAGTTTCTTAATCGCCCTCGTGACCATCACCTCACCTCCGCTTCCTTATCTCCCTGAGTCTTGGTCACCCCTTCACCTTATGAGAGTACCCCTACTACCACTCTTTCTTCACTAGCAGTTAGTACCTCTAGAGATGGCACTAATAACCCATTGAAACTTCCTCCAATACCTTGCTCCAATCCCACTTCCTTGGACCTGCTAGTGGCTAGGACTGTTGATGCTGTTGAGGCATCTTCCTCTGCTTCTTCTATACCAATTTCTTTAGCACTACCTTCCACTCCCCTTGTCAGAAGAAAAGATAAACATCTTCAAGGCTCAGCTGGCAAGCTTATTTGGTATATCTCCACCAGTGCTTCCATCTAGCAGTGAGATTAAGCCCCTGGACTTAGTTGACTCTTTTCTGGAGATAATTAAGGGTTCTTCTGCCACCGAGTCCATCATCTCCCTTCCTCAAGTGGGCCTAGGCATTTGCTTGGAACTGATGAGGACTTTTTTGAGAATTCCATTCGAGGCTCTACAGAAGCCAATAATCAAAAATGGGTTCCTTAAGTGGTGCCAACTCTTTGAGCAGACCAATGTTGCCTACAGAGGTCATTTGTCCCAGGCTGCAGCAACCATCGAAGTTTATGTCAACATCCATCATCTAGTCCAGGTTGTAGAGAAAGAACTCTAAAAGACAAGGAGTTTATCTCTCATGTCCATTCGGAGGTCTCAATGCTAAAGGGACAACATTTCTTTACTGCACAGCTCCACACCCAATTGCTATACAGGAAAACAGAGTTAGAGAAGGAATTAATAGCTGTCAACCTGGCACTGGAGCAAAATGCAGAGAAGTTACATTCTTTACACCAGGGGTTATCCAACCATAGATAGGAGATGATCACTACTATTCAACTGTTCCTAGCGCTTAGAAGTAGAGAACTCATTGTAAGAGGATAGTTGAAACATCAGAATGAATTTTGGGCTAAGTTGTTGCAAAATATACTTGATTTGTTATGAAATAAAACATTACTATTTACCTAAATGTTTATTATTTCTTTTTTGATATTTCTTGTGATGGCCCTAAACTTCTTATGCTTCCCACACAGTTGGGTAATAATGCTTCAAATATATATCATTAATTTTTCTAGGATGCACATACCCATTTAAATTCTTCAAATGAGAGGCTTCTCCAGGCAAGACTCTGTGGACTTGGTATGGTCCCTCCTAATTAGGTGACCATTTGCCAAACTTATGATTTTTGACTCCTACTAGAAGTATTGTTTTCTATACCAAATCCCCTTTATCAAAGCTGATATGTTGAACCCTTTTATTATAACTTCTAGCTGTCTTTTTTTTTTTTTGCAAAAAAATATTATTCAATATCAAAATTCTAACTTCATCCACATCCGCTAACTCTAAATGCATGCTTTGATGATACTGATCAGGATTTAGATGGTCCTGGCATTTGACCCTTAAAGACTTTATATTGATGTTAATAGGCAATACTGCATCATGCCTATATTCCAAGGCATAAGGAGTTACTCTTGTGCTTGATTTTGGGGAAGTCCTATAAGCCCATAATACATCTAACAATAAATTATGCCAATCTCTAGGATTGTCCTCAACAACCCTCTATATTCCCTTCTTCAAGGATTTATTAGATGACTCTGCTTGGCCATTTGCTTGTGCATAATAGGGAGTGGAATTGACAAAACAAATTTCAAATTCTACTGCGAAAGCTTTTACTAGCTTTCTATCAAACACAGCCTCATTATCTATTGTTATGGTTTGTAGAATACCAAACCAGTGAATTAGTTCCTTAATGAAGTCAATCACCTCTGTTTGATCCACAGTCTTATAGGGCTTAGCCTTAACCCACTTAGTAAAGTAGTCTGTAGCCACTGGAATGAAATAGTGTTGTTTTGAAGAAGGTGGAAAATTTTCCTATCATGTCCATTGCCCATCCTTTAAATGGCCAAGGTTTCACCGCATGTAGATCAATTATTGGAATATGTCTTATCATACCGTGCCGCATGCACGCAACCTCTTGCATATTCTATGCAATCTTTAAGGATGGTTGGCCAGTGATAAGAATGCCTTCGAAGCAACCATCTCATCTTAACTCTAGGCTGGTGAGCACCACAAATGCTTTCATGCACCTCAGCCATGGCAATCAATGCTTTCTTTGGTCCCAAACACCGTAATAAAAGAACATCCACCCCTTTTTATAAAGAGCTTTCCTATACACTATGTAATCGCATTGATTGTAGTTTTAGCTTTTCGCTAGCCTTCAAGAAGGACTAGTCAAATATTGAATGATTAGATGTCAATCCTGTTCTTCCAAGTCATTCTGGTTAGCTCCTAGCAATATATCTCATTCTGGTAAAAGGGGAATCAGCTTCTGGTATGTTGCTTGGTTCATGTCTATTTGAGTATTATCCTTTCTTTTGAAATTCGAAACTTTTTGGGCCACATCATTGGCCTTGTGATTTATGAATCTTGGGATGTAAGTTACATTTGCCACTTGGAAGTGGGACAACAAATGCACAGCAACAACATAGTATGACAATATGCTTGCACTTTGACATTTAAAGATCCATTTTACTTGATTAATTACCAAT